>VWZE01006497.1:0-64029 GCA_013396675.1 Eubucco bourcierii | reverse complement strand
TTTTTTTTTTTTTTTTTCAGTAAAGTGGGTCATTTTCCCATCTAACATTCAAAAAGGGGCTCTGAGGATTTGAAACAGAGCAGAAAAAAAAAAATCTCTGGGAATAAGCTTTTTTCCTGCTGCACTTTTCACAGAATCACCAAGGCTGGAAAAGACCTCTGAGATCATCAAGTGCAGCCTACGATCTAACACCATCAGCTAAACTATGCCACCAAGTGCCACAACCAATTTTTTCTTAAAGACCTCCAAGGACAGGGACTCCACCATCTCCCTGGGCAGGCCATCCAAGTGCCTAATGATTGTTCCCATGAGGAAGTGCTTCCTAATAGCCAACCTAAACCTCCCTTGGTACAGCTTCAGACCATGCCCTCTTGTCCTGTGACTAGTTGCCTGAGAGAAGAATCACACAATGTCAGCAACTGGAAGAGGACCTCAAAAGATCACCTAAGTCTAGCCCCTCTGTCAGAGCAGGATCTCCTATGCCAGATCACACAGGAATGCCAGAGCCTGACCCCCACCTACCACGTGTCCCAGGATGTACTGCCACCCAGATATGTGTTTCTAGGTTTCACTTCCCTGTAGAGCTCTTGCACTGGAGCCTGTAAAGCAGCACTATGGAATAACACCAACAACACAGAGGACCTGCTGCAGCAATGCTGCCAAGCACAGAGCAAGCAATGTAGCAGAGTCAGCTGTAGCTCACACTCAAAAAGCCTCCACTATGCTAACCCTCCCTTCACTAAGAAGGGAGTGGAAAGAAAATTCCAAAGTAATCCTGACAGGATCCTGCCTTTGGCCTTGAAAGACTGCTGCGGGACTTTTGGTATGAGGTTTTGACCTGCCCTTCTAAGTTCACCTGGAAAGTTAGTAACTTCACGGATGCTGCTTGTCCCAAACTCCTGTAAGCACGCTCTGCTTGATGTGAGAGTCCACAGCTGGAGGTGGTGAGTGGGGAAGTGCTGCAGACAGGATTCCTTCAGTCAGGATCTGCACAACTGGAAGAGAAAACGCTCGTTTCTCAGCAAGCAGTATAGCCATGGACAGGTTTTAAAGCCTGCTGCTAAACGTGTTCTAACAATGGAAAGTAGCTCTTAAAAATATTACCAATCAGATAGACTGAGATGTGTTCTCTGTTGAAACGAGACAAGTATACAAATCACTGGTTTATGTTGTTTTGCCTTTTTTTTTTTTTTACTCTGTCATAATATTCAGAACCGTCTACTTCCCTTTTTTATTCATGTTGTGTTTATGTAAAAGGTTCAGTCTGACTTAATTCTGAGCACTTTTGATGGTGAAATGAGGTTTTGTATCACTCTTTTAAGTGCTATTCTTTTTCCCTCCCTCCCCTCCTTTTTTTTTTTCCTCCTGTGAAGCCAGGCTATAGCAGCTCATCAAAAGGAAGCAAGGCAGCCTGAATTTTATCCTACTGTTATTGTGATATAGCTGCAGTGGGCAATCTGATCTCATCAAGAAACAATTGCAGTAAAGATATCTAAGTGGATGTCACAGCTCTGCTGAAAGATAATAAAGTGAAATGAACCAAAACCCCAATCTTTCCAATACAAATCACATAGTTAAGTTGTAGTGATTTGCAAGCAGGATAGGAGTTCAGGAGGAAAGAGATGCAGTCAGAAATGCCCGGCTAACACTTCTATATTATTTTTAACACATTTGGAGAGTGCATAATTAAGGGATTTACAACATCAAAACCTGGAGCCCTTGTGCAGTACCACACTAAATAAGACAATCAGTAACATGGGAAAGGGTGAATTACACTGCTTTCCACTGCAGCTTGAACTACTGTCTCCTAAGATAAACACTATTGATTGCTTTTAAGCTTCCTCTCTATTAGAAAAAGACTTCTAATTTTGGGAAATCAATAATAAAAGATAGCAGAAAACCCCAGATTCTCTCCACGTAAGTCCATAAACAAGAAAGGGCAGAACCTGACATTAAATTGGAAGTTTGTCCCTGATTTGCAGAGTGGAGGATTTGCCCCTCGGGCCACGTTCTTCTTTAGCGCTGAATCGGCATCAGCATCCACAAATGACTGTTTTAATTTCCTAACAGAACGAAAAAGTCTTGCCACACGTGTTTCAACACGAGTTGTTTTTTTGTTTTGGTTTCTTCTGGTTTTTTCCCTATTTTTTAAACCTCAACTCTGCCTTTGGTGCCTGAAAATTAACTCCTTAAGTAGTTATACAAACACCTCTTCTTTTCCAAAGCAAAGACTTTCCTTAAAGACCAAAATAGCATCAGCTTTCAAGCTGTGAGGTCCTTTCTACATCTTTTGTCTACTTAACAGTAGAGGAATGGCGTGGTGGTATTGAATTACCAAAGCTTATGTGTTGGGAGGCTGTTTGGATCGCTGCTTGCTGGTGAGGATTTTGGGGGGAGCCTGTTTTGAGAGGCACATAAGACAGATGCCCAGCAGACGACACCAAATCTCCACGAACAGATATGTACAGAACACTTCATAAACCACATTTGGGCAGACATTCTGCATTATATACCATGCAAGACGCCCGATGCTCTTTCCAAGAAAAACACCAACACCGACTGAACGCGGGCCAAGCATTTTCTCATTAGCCTGAGCAGAGGTTAGGCAGGCACACCGCATTTTCCCCTTCTGTTTTCCATTTACAGAAACCACTCCTAGGCATATTATACCTAATACACAGCTGGAGCCTCTACAAAGAAATAGTTGCGGGTTCTGCCCGACTTTTGCTGCTAAACTCCCGTCTGCTTGGAATTCAGATGATTTCCTCGGAAACTGGTGAGGTTTACCATAATGTGACACTGCTTTTCTTACAGGCTAACAGGGAATGGCCATCGAAGGCTGGTATTAAAACAGTAATTTCACTGGTGACTCTCTTGTTGAAGCAATTACCTGTGGCCATTATCTAAATGCATCGCTTAGTCTTTGATGGCAAATTGTTTAAATAAATAAGAGAGAACAAAAATAGCCAGCAAATACCAGGAGATAATTGCGTGGTTAACCCTATAAGTGACAGTCTTACCAGGAAGGCAGAGGAATTTTTAATAATCACAAACAGATTAATAGCTTGGAAAGCAACAGGGGATTTTCCATTCCATAGCAATGGGATTTTCAGCAGACCCAAACCAGTTCTTGTCTAAGCAGAAATGTGCTTATCTATATCCATCTCCCCTGATCGCCTCACTTCTCACCATAAAGGGAAATCAATAAGAGGACTTGTTATTCAGAAGTGTCTCAGGAGTCAAGCACTGTGATTGCACCTCTAATCCTGCAGGAATCTATTTCCAACAACTACAGCTCATCAAATGCAACAGGCGCATTGTTTACAGCTGCTTTGCAAAGCCTACAACACAGGGAAGCAAATAAAACCAGACACGGGGTATCCAAGCTGACCTCCTGCCTCTGGCTCTGACTCTTAGCACCAAGGCCGGTTGCACTAAAAATAATCCTTCTGATGGCACGCATTTCTAGGATTGAGAGCTGTTAATACAGAGAACAGTTTGATTCTCTTCACAGTGCCTTCGTATGGATTTATCTTGCCCTCATTGCACTGCCCAATTAGGAAAACAAGGGCAGTGTAAGGGTTAAACATCGATCTCGGGTTCCCTTGGCATGCTACTGAGCTGCTGCTAATAACACTGGTGGCAGCTTCCCGAGCTCTAACTCACAGCGTGATGGGAACAGCTTCAGATCTGATGAAAATTCCTCCCTCGATGCAGCAAAACACCCTATCGTTTAAAAGTTTTGAATGTTCTAACAGCTAATTTATTAAAGCAACCCCTGCAGCGCCCATGTTTACAGGGCTCAGGCTGCATACGAAGGCAAGTCCAATTCCACGCACATAAGGGGAGCAGAATCGAGCTGTATTGTTAGAAAGACAGCATAGTGTACCAAAAGAATAGCTGGACTGATGAAAGGGACAGCTATGATGTTGTGCTGAGATTGCTTTCAGCCTTGACTAAAAAAAAAAAAAAAAAAAAAAAAAAAAAAAGGCAACACCTCCCCCCCCAAAAAACACAATTAAGGATTGGAGAAGAAGAACAAAGAAGAATAAGTTGTATTTTACAAATGATGGAACACAGTGAAACGATTTCAGGCCAGATTACAAACAGTGAGAAACTGAAAACTTTCCCAGATGCTATGATATTGATATTGTAAGGAAGGAAAATGCATGTGAGGGCAGACAGGCATTTTAACTGATTCCTCCTTGTGGAGTGCTTTCTCTTTCTAGGAAGGTTTATATTTTTCCCTATAAAACCCAAACTAAAAAATTCTGAGCCCAAAAAAACCCAGTCTCTGGCCCCAAACCAGGGTCATAAAAGTGATGCAGGGAAGGGAGGCTGCATTTTCTGAAGACGTTTGCTTTTAGCCAAGAAAATAAGATATCTTCCACAAATCTTTAATGAGACAAATCCCCCTATCTTCTGCGCTAAAAATCTGTAACAGACATTTGCAGCCATCTCCAATAACAATCACATTCCAGATGTCTCTCTCTGACAAGCTGTTAGACTGCCAAAGCCTGAAAATGGAAGGAGTCCAAGAAAGAATTAGGTGTCCTCTACATCTAACAACATTACCTCATTACCTGCAAGTAAATATTAGGCATGGTCTGAGTTTAGAAAATAAGGCTAAGTGCAAGGAGCACCTGGTTAACAAGCTAATGGGCTAAGTAATTCTGTATGATTTTTTTTCAGCCACTAATGCTTCTGTGTTAGATTTCCTCCTCCCAACTGTGTCACCCTGAAGTGTCCATAAAATAATCTTAACGACAACACCACGTTCATTTAAATTAAATATATACACTTCAGCTTTCACTAAACTGCCATTGTTAGAAGCCAACCATTTGATGTGTTGTCAAGTGACACTCTATTGAGTATGATTTTTAATGGGCTCTAAGTAGCTGAGGGGAAAGAGGTAAAACCGTGCATCAGACCCCATGCTGAAGGTATGTTCCTCTGTTTGAGGTACTGCATTGTCCCTCATTTTCTGATGGATGCTGTGTGAAAACACAAGTTTCTATATGGAGTATGCAGAGATAAATATGTTGATATTACCTTTTCCTTGCTTCATTCAGACTACTTTTAAACTATCAACTTAAAATACATTCACGATATGTTTGGCTCTGTAAATAAATTTACATGTTAAGTAGCACTGTTCAGCTCCTTGCCATGGACAGTCCTTACTACCCACATCTGTCTGGATGAACAACTTCCTTGTCTTGCTGTGGTCCCAAAACAAATGGCACGTGCTGCTTCCAGCACATTGTATAATGAGCTGGCCTGTGCACAATTTCTTCCTCATTCAACTTTACCTTTTACCCATTCCTTACTATTTTTAGTCCCCCAAGTCTCCTTGGAAGAAGAAAGTGCATTCCTAAATCCTTCAGTATTTACTAAGTTCTATTCTGTCTATCTTGACATGAAGCTCTTCACAGCAAATCTCCATTGAGATGCCTTGCTAACTCCCCACTTGCTCAAGCTGTGATTCCACCACAGCCTTGTGGTTCCCCTGCCTTTTGAAGCCTCATGTTGCAGTTGTTGGTCAGTTTTATCAACTGAAGTACTGCTAATATCTCAATTTACCAAAAGGATCCTAACAGGCATATTCCATCTGTGATTTTCCTACAAATAGGGTATTTCTGTGCCTCTGCATCAGCCTGCTTCTGCATGTGGCTGGCTAGCTCTGTCTCACTCAACCTATACACGGACTCATATCCAGGTTCTCCGCCGAGGACTTGTTAATCTCCAGAAGCTGGTCAGTAGCCTTTTCAACGCTTTTGTTCCCTGTACCAGAAAGGCACCTGTGCTGGTTTGAGGCTAATTAGAATATTTTAATAGAGAAAATTACACTATAGGCTGTGAAGGGAAAACATCATGATGTCTACTTCACTCATACGCTTGCTGGAGAATTGTTTGGGAACAATAACCTAAACAATAGATAAGTCAGTCTCTCTCTGTCGCTTGCTGGAGCAGGAGCTGCTGGGGCGTTCTAGCAGTTTCTGGGCTCTGACTCCTCTGCTGATTAATCCTCACTAACCACTTTTCTTCTAACCCACCTGGTTGATCATCCTAATTTACCTTGCACGTAAGGCAAACTTTGGGGTAAGGTACAGGGGTGGGGAGAAGGTGGAAGGGTGGTTGGGAGCCCCTCCTGGGGTCTCTGATATCTGGGAGGGGTATTGTGTTGCTGTACTAACTTTTACTTGTATATTTCTGTAAATATTCTGTCTATAGTGTATATCTCTGCTTGTACATTGTGCAAAGCTGTAAATAGAGCTTCATCACTTAACTTCCAGCCGGCTGAGTTCTAGTCTGGGTCATTTTACAAAGTGGGGGGGGGCAGGGAACTCCCAAACCTTCACAGCACCTTAACAACATTATCTGCCACTGTTCTTCTCAGGGAGGCACAGTGGGAGAGTTTTAAGGTGACCTTAATGCCCTGGGTTGGACATCCTGCTTGCTAACCTTCATTAGTGTCTGGCAGATGTGGCTCCGTGTTGTTATCAGGGAAGCCAAGTGGTGACATCCCACACAGGACGTTGGGATTAAAAAAGGAAAAAAAAAGACAGAAGAAAAATGGATAAGAAAAAAAAAGTCTGTGGGAATGCAGAGAAAACTCACAGAGGAGGAGTAAACCTGAGGGTTTAATTGGTAGGAGATCAGTATTCTCTTTACAGTAGTACCAGGGCTGTGAAGGAACTTGAGGGGTTATTTCGATGCCAGTGACTGAGAAGTCTGCTGTTGAAGCTACAGATAATGTATATACCTCCCTCACTTTGTCTGCACCTCATCCACTGTGATGCTCGTAGCACTACTGGGTTCATCTTCAGTTGTCACATTCTCATCTCTCTTAAAAAGCATCCTGCATCACCCTTCTGAAGCTTCTTAGATTGCTCAAAATATTTTGCTTCTAAACATGTCTGTGACAGGTGACATGAAGTCATCCATAATTATAAGGCACTGAAAATACATTCAAAATAACACAACATGGGTTTTTGGCATATATGTTCTTCAGTGATACATGCACTAGGCTAAAAGGCCAAAAATATTTTAATATCTATTTGCAAGAGGCTAGAACACCTCCCTTCTGAAGGTTAGGTATTAAATCAAGACAAAATCCTTACTTATGGATGAGAGTCCCATAAAAGTCACAATGAAGCCAGAGGAAGAAAGAAAAAATGTTTTATGCATTGCCCTTCTAGAGGGTAACAAGGGAAAAAGTCTTGATGCCAGAAAGAACAATTCCATTGCAGAGGTAACTGTCCCGTTGAAATGCGGGTGTCTAAGCACAGTCTGAGGTCTCTCTGGAGCCCAGCAGGAGAGCCAACATAGGTTAAAAACACTCACAAGCTGTGATTCAAAGCAGGGATATGAAAATGCCCCAGACTCAAGAGCACATGGTAGGAGTGAGGGGGGCCAAAAAGCAGCGATGAGGGTCTGGATGGAGGAGTCAGGAGTACCTTCAGGGGCTATGGGAGGTTGGGGAGGTTTTCAAAGAATGCTGCAGCAGTTCTGCTGTCCCCTCCTACTGCATCACCTCTAAGGACTCCTGTAATTTAACCTAGTAAGGCATGCATCAATCTGAGATATTCAGAAGAGTTTGAATTATTTTGAAGCACCTAACTGATGTGCTTTCAGAAGCACTGGTACTAACAAGCTGCTTCCTTCCATGCTTTTGATTAATTTTCCTCAGTCTGGGGAGATTTTGATGGTGGTCATGAACCAAATTCCACTACAACTTTCAGTCCGTAAAACCCAATCAAGCAGAGATATCTGGGTTGATGAAAAGCTCAACATGAGCCTGCAGTGTGCACATGCAGCCCAGACAGCCAACCGAGTCCCGGGCTTCATCAAGAGAAGCGTGGCCAGCAGGGCAAGGGAGGGGATTCTGCCCCTTTACTCTGCTCTCGTCAGACCCCACCTGGAGTACTGTGTGCAGTTCTGGAACCCGCAGCACAGGAAGGACATGGAACTGTTTGAGCGGGTCCAGAGGAGGGTCACAAGGATGATCAGAGGGTTGGAACAGTTCTGCTATGAGGACAGACTGAGAGAGTTGGGGCTCTTCAGCCTGGAGAAGAGAAGGCTGCCAGGAGACCTTAGAGTAGCCTTCCAGTATCTGAAGGGGGCCTACAGGAAGGCTGGGGAGGGACTATTGACAAGGTCTTGTAACGACAGGACAAGGGGCAATGGGTTTAAACTGGCAGAGTGAAGATTTAGACTGGATGTCAGGAGGAAGTTCTTTACAGTAAGGGTGGTGAGACACTGGCACAGATTGTCCAGGGAGGTTGTGGCTGTTCCCTCCCTGGAGGTGTTCAAGGTCAGGTTGGACGAGTCCTTGAGTAACCTGTACTAGTGGGAGGTGTCCCTGCCTATGGCAGGGGGTTGCAACTAGATGACCTTGAGGTCTCTTCCAACCTTACCATTCTATGATTCTATGACATTCTCTCTACTTGCTGGTACTGCATTTGTCCTATATATTCCAGGAAATCCTGGTCATCACATGGATCATAAGGGCTAAATCAAACACCATGTGAGGACATGGGCATCACCCTCCAATGCTGATAAGGAGTCATAATACTGGATTCAATTTGACTAAAGGATGATGATGGAATTTGTGGTTGCTGGGGTTTGGTTGGTTGCGGGTTTTTTTGTTTAGGTTATAGCTTCTGCTGATTTAAAAAAAGGAAAGAAAAAAGGAAAATTCTAGCAGAGATTAATTTCTAAAGATGTATTTCAGTCCAAGAGTCAAAGCGTGGAGTTTTGACAGTCTGAAAAAAATGATACTGCTGCAGGATTTGCAAACAGAAAGAGCAGAACCAATACCCTGGGCAGTGCCTCCGAAGTGACATGTCAGATTTCTTCACCGGCTAAGTCAAACAAATTCTGCCATCATTTGGTACAACATAACTGTCTGTTGGAAAACAAAGGAAAACCTTGTCCCAGCACTTAAGGAATATGTAAAGATTTGTTATCTATGCTCTTTTCTAGCCGTCTGCTGTGAGCCTGTAGCTGGAGACTAATTACAGTAACCACTGAACAACCCCCCCCAAAACATATCTTACACTATGTACTTTACTGAAAATATACCATAATGAATTTCAGTGGGAGAAGGAAAATGGGACATTTAAATCTCCTGGCAGAAATGTGTATTTATGAAAATCAGCCCCTAGGATGAGGGTGCTGAGAAGCGAGTCTTGTTACCTATACGCTAACAAGATTTCAGACATGTGTACCTCTGCAGGTCAAATAACAGAACACCCCTGGGATGAAACTTGCTCTAACATTCAATGAATTGTAGACTAATTTCAGGTTGACAAGTACAAGCTGGATGGGACAATTATTCTAAGAGAACAAACAGTAATTATGAAATTTAACACTGCTTTGAAGAACCCATGTGCAGATGAGACAGGAGTTTCCAACACTTTCTCTGATTTTTTTTTTTTTTCAAATTTTTTTTTTTTCCCCCATTCCTATTACTTCTACAAAAGCAGGACTTATTCCTCCCCCTTCTCAGATTTCAGACAGCCATAGCTTTGGTTTGGACATGATTGAAGGAAGAGAACTTGTAATTCGTAACATATTGTTGTCAAAATCTTTATGCCATACCTGGCAGATGGCTTGATAAATAAACTAGGAACATCAATAAATACAGCAAAGAGCTGTTCTTTCAAGTGGAAAGTATGGTCCCAGTCCTTGCTAACACACACAGTGCAGCTCTGGCATATGCAAAGGACACCTGTGAGATGCTCTTGCTTGTCCCAGTGAGGAGCTTGGCTCACTCATAGCTTACTTCACTGTCTCCTATGAAGACAGGTTGAAAAAATTTGGGCTGTTCAGCCTGGAGAAGAGATGACTGCAGGGAGACCTTATAAACTACATTTCAATATCTGAAGGGGACCCCTACAGAAAGGCTGGGGAAGGAGTGTTCAGAAGGGCATGTAGTGACAGGACAAGGGGCAGTGGTTTTAAACAGGAGCAGGACAGATTTAGGTTGGACATAAAGAGGAAGTTCTTCACAATGAGAGCAATAAAATAGGGGGAAATGTTCTCTAGGGGTCTGTTTGTGGCCCTGTCCCTGGAGACATTCAAGATCAGACTTGATGTGGCCCTAGGCAGCCCAATCTAGTTGGAGGTGTTCCTGCTGACTGCAGGGCAGTTGGACAGGATGACCTTTGAGGTACCTTTCCAACCCAATGCAGTCTGTCAATCTGTGATTAGCTGAGCTGTTCCCAGTGCAGGCAAGAAGAAAACCATCATGAGAGTGGTAGTCCTGGGGTGCTTTGAAGCCCCCTCTATCCGCATAGGGATGTGCTCATGAGGGACAGCCTTGTGCATGGTTCCCTAAAAGCACCTTGCCCCAGAGGCCAGGAATTCACTGATGTGACCTATATTGTGTCTATTTCCCCATTCCATGCAACAAATTCTCTTCATAATAATGATTTATTTGCTTCTCTTTCAGGCACCAAAATGCTCCCAACCTCCACTTTGGCCATGCAAACCTGGTAAAAAGCATTGCCCCAGACTCTGTGCTGAGCTGCGTGGAAGAGGAGGAGAATCCGCTCCAGTGTCAGATGGAAGCAAACATGAGAAGACCAGGTGATAATGAAGTGAGGAATTAGAAATGGAAAAGTCCCTCCTTGTCTCTTACACACTGGAGAAGAAGGACGGGAAGAAAAGAAAGTCCAAGAATAAAAAAGGAATCATTTCAGCTTTCCTGCATAGAAGGGCAAAAAGCAGCTTCAGCTACCAACTTCATTATTTTTGCAGTTTTATAACTTGCAGCTCAAACAAACTGCTCTCAGTTCTAACATTTGTTTCTGGTTTCAGACTAGTAGAAATCTCATTTCCTTCTCCCCAAGAGCAAATGTCAGCACAAGCGGGATCTGAAATTTGTTGCTTGACACCTGCAGCAAAGAGCTAAATTGAGAGTAATATTTCAAAGAGGTACTTGGGAGGTATACACTTAAATTTGGTTAACAGACAAGCAGCCTTATATACGTTCCTCTGCATAGTGCCTCTAAAACTTTCCCCCCACCATCCTGGACTGACATAATGCAAAGGAAAAGGAACTTCTAGATCTGCTGTGATTGGAACTATGCAGATCAAATTCAACATTTTAAGAAACTTCATAAGCCTAGCTTCAGAAATCAGTACTATGACTATACTTCTAACTACATAGGCCAAAACACTGCCTGACATTTGTGATTCAGGATAATTCCAGATGAAAATCCTAAAGGCTACACGCAGCTAGCACCATCTCCCCTCCAAACCTTGCTTTGGTGTCTGCACTACTGTGGGCATTCTGTCTCTGAGTTTTGCCATAAGAATCACAGAACGTCAGGGGCTGGAAGGAACCTTGAAAGCTCATCCAGTCCAACCTCCCTGCCAGAGCAGGATCACCTATACCAGGACACACAGGAACACATCCAGGTAGATTTTTACTATCTCCAGAGAGGGAGACTCCACAACCCCTCTGGGTAGCCTGTTCCAGGGTTCTGTCACCCTCATAGGGAAAAAAAATCCTCTTCACGCTTATGTAAAGTTTCTTGTGACTCAATGTCCACCCATTGCCCCTTATCCTGCCACTGGGCATCACTGAGCAGAGCCTGGCTCTATCCTCTTGGCTCTCACCCTTTACGTATTTATAAACATGAATGAGGTCACCTCTCAGTCTTCTCTTCTCCGAGCTGAAGAGCCCCAGTTCTCTCAGGTTCTCCTCATAGGAGAGATGTTCCATTCCCTTCATCATTTTTTTTGGCTCTGTGCTGGACTCTCTCAAGCAGTTCTATGTCCTTCTTGAACTGGGAGGCTCAGAACTGGACCCAGTACTCCCGAGATATCAGCAATCAGTAGTCTATGAGCTACTATCTGCAACCTAAGGATTTCTGGAAAGTTTATGACACTCAGTAGCCTGTGAATTCTGAAACTCAGTATTTAAAACGTCAAAGTGCATTTTCAGTCCTCACATCAGCCTGAAGAGGCACGTATCTTATTCATATATAAACAAATGCACACTCAGGATAACTGAGCCGTGGAAATTCAAGTAGGCAAGCAGGTAAGATTAAAAACCAAACTGCCTGCCTTTTTGTCCTCTGCTACAAGCAGAGGAGCATGAGACCATATATGGCATTTCAATTTAGTAGAGCATAAATGATGCAAATTAATATTGCTTCTACAATGCAAAGAGAACAAAGCAAAACTAAAAGGATGCAACGGATCTTAAACTGATCTAAATTGGCATCCCTCCCTTAAAGTCACAGGGATCAAGGCTGGCATCCATTCAGCTTCAATGGACAATGTTTGGATAGGCTCATGGTTATTAGAAATTCCACTGGCATGGAGTTTCTTTAATCTCAGAATCAAGCAACGTTTCAAAGGCGCTAACTGGAAGGTTGCCATTTGCTTTCAGCACCCTCTTCTAAAGCTGCTACGGAACCAATAATTAATGCAAAGGGCAGATTATGCACACGGTAGTACAAACATATTAAAAGTTCTGATTCAAGTAAGAAAAAAGATTGCCTGCAGGCCTGCCACCTACAGAGACCGGTCTACTATTTTTAAGTCAATTAGTTCAACTTCTCTCAAAAGTCAGCCCTCTCTATCCTCGTTAGTGGTGACTAACACAGTTTACTGCACTTATTATTCCTTTAACAGCTCATTAGAACCGGAATACATTAGTGCCAAAGGATCCGAAGGTCATTTATCATCAATTTCTTTAAATACAAAACAAAAGACAGAAGCCATCTAAAATCTCCAGAAGGATTGTGAGTACTGTAAATAGAATAACTTAGAAAACTGAAACAAAACCCCAGCAGTAGCATCTTGTGCTGGTTTGAGGCTAATTGGAATATTTTAATGGAGAAACTTACACTATAGGCTGTGAAAGGAAAACATCATGATGTCTACTTCACTCATACGCTTGCTGGAGAATTGTTTGGGAACACTAACCAAAACAATAGATAAGTTAGTTGCTCTCTGTCGCTTGCTTGGAACAGGAACTGCCGGTGGGATCTAGCAGCTTCTGGGCTCTGGCTCCTCTGCTGATTAATCCTCACTAACCACTTTTCTTCTAACCCCCTTGGCCGATCCTCCTAATTTACCTTGCACGTAAAGTAAACCTTGGGGTAAGGTACAGGGGTGGGGAGAAGGTGGAAGGGTGGTTGGGAGCCCCTCCTGGGGTCTCTGATATCTGGGAGGGGTGTTGTGTTGCTGTATTACCTTTTACTTGTATATTTCTGTAAATATTGTATATATAGTGTAAATATCTGCTGTACATTGTGCAAAGCTGTAAATATAGCTTCATCATTTAACTTCCAGCCGACTGAGTGCTAGTCTGGGTCATTTTACAAAGTGTGGGGGGTGGGGGAACTCCCAAACCTTCACACATCTGTATTTGTTGATCATTATTTCAGAACTAAAAGAAATCAGAAAGCACTGTTTCTCAGCTACTACTGAGAAATTAAAAATAGAATAAAATTATTAATATATTTTCTTAGCTTTTAAGAGTGGAACCAGTAGAATGATGCTCAGACACTGCACTGATGAGGAACACGGATGTGCCAAGAGTACTAAGAGTCTGACCAAACTATACTATGAAATGAAGCATCCTTGTAATAAGAATCACAGAACTTTGGAGGTGAGAAGGGACCTTTGGAGATCAGCCAGTCCAACTCCCCTGCCAAGGCAGGATCCCCTAGGGTAGTCTGCATAGGAATGCATCCAGGCAGGTCTTGAAAGTCTCCAGAGAAGACAATTCCACAACCTCTCTGGACAACCTTTTCCAGTGCTCTGTCACCCTCACTGTAAAGAAGTTTCTCCTCATGTTGAGGTGAAACTTTCTACGTTCCAGTTTGTAGCTGCTGCTCCTTGTCTTATTGCCGTGGACCACTGAAAAAATGATTGGTCCCATCCACTTGACACCCATCCCTTAGATATTTGTACCTATTGATGAGGCCTCCTCTCAGTCTTCTCTTCTCCAGACTTCAGAAAGTGCCATATTTAGCATGATACCCATTTTAGTTTGGTTTGGTTTTTTTTCCCCAGGACAGTAACTGCACAGATCTAGTGAATGGCCACAGAAATCATATATTTTGTGATTCCTCGTGTGTATTGGGCTTTTCCAGAAACGTTATATTATGATAAAAATGATCAGATGCATTTTAGGAAAAACAGTTAAGCCTTCTGCATGAAAAATTCATCATTATGCATAATTACAACATAATAATAGGCATTAGTGGATAAATAGTCTCATCAATTCCTATAAGGAAAAATGCCTCTAGACGCCTTTAGCTCAAATTAATTGAGTTGAACAGGAAAATAGTCTGAACAGCTGAAGAATTTATCAGAGAATGACAAGGTTTTTTTATATATGTTTTGAACCGTCTTACGATTTTTATCCCATGGGCATAACACTTTGTGCTCGTTTTAAAAAGAAGCCCTCTGCAGAAGTATTATCATTACCTCTTAAGTTTTACTGTAATTTCTCGTAAGGGAAACACTTTTTCACATTTGGGGAAATCTTCAGTATATAAAAAAAGACTTCAATGTGTATGCAGTAGTCCAGAAGAAAATAAACCAAGTATTTAGAAGTAGGAGAGTCAAAACAAATGGAAGCTCTTAAAGCCACAGTGCAACAAAATCCCTACCCTAAATGTATCAGAGGAAATAGCTTACAGCCTACAGCTGAGACACTATTAAAATCCTAGATAGAAATAAAGACCGGATAAAGACTCCCTTAGATGTCCGCACGGACTAGAGCTCTAGTGTGGCTTTGCATTGTGAATCCTCCCAAGGTCAGAAGGGAGAGTTAAGAGTAGAATTTCAAATGTCAGCCCTAAAGAGCATCGAGTGCCCTCTCCCCTTGGTTAGAAGGAATAGAGGGTAGCTCAGCATTCACAGCCAGCATGCAAGAAGCTGGCAGAGGGCTGAAACAAAAGCAGAGAGATGTCATCTCAGTAGTTGGGGACTTCCAAGAGCATTGCTGTATCCTGCTGAAAGCCTCCTCTGCAGACAGGAGGAGAATGACAAGAAAGATTATTTACCACCAAGTTCCTTCCAGTCATAAAACACTTTTTGCTTTTTTGGCAAGGCTGGGATTTTACATTTGAAAATTCAGCTCACAAGCAAAGATAGGTGATGGGAGTTAATGCAAGTTAAAAATTTACAGCTCCTCACCCAAGCAGAGTAACCTATCACTGGCAGCAGTAGCCTTTTAGAAGTGAAACATTTTAACTTGCAGCACAGAACTTTAACCCCATAACTTCAATTTGAGCAGACTTTTTAAACAGCATCATAAACCATTTAAAATGGAACATTATAGAAACACCCACATTTTTTTTTACACGGACAAATTAGAGCTTCTAATTTTACCTGAACCTATGCAGGTCAACGAAGACAGTTTTATAAAAAGCATGAATGCTTTAATGCCCTGATTTAATGAATCAGCCAAGTTCTTTCCTTAGGGAGAATCTCTCCTCTCTATGTTTATTTTAATTAAATACCAAACAATGTCACTAAATCACACCCCCAGCACCATGCAGGAAACAAGATAGTTAATCCAATACTTCCTCCCCCCCCCCTTCTTTTTGAGAATATAGAGACAAACGCATTCAGTAAAAGGGACAGCTGCTTTAAAATGCAGGACTTACATTCCCTGCCTAACAACAAATTAGAAAACACAAATATATCTAATGCATATTTATGAAAGTCAGCATTTAACTGCTCTGTAATATACCAAACAAAACCCTGTGGAAGGTCCATGCAGCTTATTTTGGAGGTGATCTCACACGTAGGCAAGGGCAAAGGTGTAGACACCATGGGTCAGGCATGGGGCACGAGCCAGCAAACTTCTTTGCTTGCTATGGAGTAATGATGAAGGATGACAAAGGTCCCTGCATAGCCACCCACAGCCACACAGACATGCACAGAGCACCTCTGAGCTCAGCGCTGTGTGCAGGTGAGGTCACTGGTGTGTGCAATCACAGGCACATTGTTCTGCTCTTCTGATTGGGAATATTCCCTTTAACTTCATTAAAAAGAAAGACCTTGCTGTTCTCCAAAACAGTTTTAAAAGGTCCACTTCATAAGACAAGTAGCCTGAGACATTTCACAGGGTCCAGACCTTCAGCATTAATAATGTTTGGTAAGTTTTTTCATCAGGTCATTACTAAATAAAACATCAGCTGTACCTTGCTAAAGTTCTACAGATATATGAGGCAGTTGTTAACTATATTTATACAGAACATTTCTGCCTTGTTGCCATAAACTATTCTTATTTCAGTAGATTCTGATTCAGCACTTCCCTTTCAGGTGTAAAATTCAAGCAAAAGGAGAAAAATCTGATGTGTTCATTTCCTCTGGAAATACTAAGGGAAGCCACACTTAGTTTACTTAGGTGCAAGCACACTGATATGCTTAAAAGCACCCCACAATGCAAGGGAAATAGAATCTCTTTTCAGAACAAGTGCAATTACTAATAAGGGTCACTTATAGTTAAGCCAAAATGACTGTCAGCATTGCAAAGGCAGCTACCCCTTCTCACAGAATCTTGTAATTGCTTTGGTTGGAAAAGACCTCTAAGATCATTTGGTCCAACTGTCAACTTAATACCACCATAGCCATTAAACCATGTCCCAAAGTGCCACACACTTGTTGAGCACTTCCAAGGATGGTGATTTGACCACCTCCCTGGACAACCTACTCCAATGCCTGACCACTCTTTCAGGAAAGAAACTTTTCTTAACATCCAATCTAAACCTCCCTTGGCACAATTTCAGGCTATTTCCTCTCATTCTATCACTTGATACTAGAAAGAAGACACTGATCCCCACTTCGCTACAATCTCCTTTCAGGTAATTGTAGAGAGCAATGAGGTCTACCCTCAGCCTCCACTTCTCCATTTCTGTCAGTTGCTCCTTGTAAGATTTGTTCTCCAGACCCTTCACCTGCTTTGATGCCTTTCTCTGGCCATGTTCCAGCAACTCAAGGTATTTTGTGGTCAGGGATGTGGAACTGACACCTCCATGACATACATATTATGCAGTAGCAGCTTTGGTTGGGGAACAGAGATGCACAGGACCTAATCTACAGATCTGGGGGCTGGGGACATTTCCTCTGTGGCCTTTGCTTTCTAAGGAAGGACATCCAGGATGCATTTCCTTCCCTGCTGTTTCCCTTCTTCAAAAGCAGCAGACACAGGAAGACAGAGACAAGGACACATTAAAATTAAATGCTTGTTACCTGTTTAGGAGGAATAAGAGAGACAAAAAAACCAAACCAAACCAAAAAAAGAGAGATGAAAAAGAAACTATGTCTGTTGCAGGAAAGAAAAGGAACAGCTATGAGCGTAAGGAGAAATATTACTTAGTAGATGTGCTAAACCCCATTTTCACTAGTGACTAGAGAAAGCCATCATGGGTTAGAATGCCACCACTTCAAACACAAGGGAGCCCAAGGGGTTTCACACTGCATCTTCTGATCTGGCCAAGCAGCCACAGGGCTTTTCACTGCCACCTCTTCTACTCCACCAGACTGCTGAGGAAAAAGGGTAACAACTGTCTTTCTGTTATAGCCTTCAGGTTTGGAGTAGAGATGGAAGATAAAGCGCAGTGTTGGCAAATGTGAGATGAAAAGTGAGGTGTCTTAACAATTCCAAATTAAATAATTTTGTTGGTTTCAGGTCATATTTGCAGAGCTTTGTGAAGCAGAGAATCTCCCATGACACCTAAATGTGGCTTTATACAAGAAAATGGCAGTGAAATCCCAAACTCTGAATTCTTCAACTCCCTGAGTTTAGCTCAGAGCAACTGTTGAACTAAAGCATTTTGCCTGCAGCAGCAATGCTGCTAAACAGATGTCCACTGACTGTGGACTAACGACCAAGGTATATTAACTTCAATTTCCATTGGAAACCCAAGAACTGCAATGTTAGAACACACTGAGTACCCTTCTCAGCCCCAGATGCTTCAGGAAAAGTTTAATCTAACTTTGCTGCTAGCAAGATTAATTCACATACTAATCAACTTGGCTGAAATTAAGATAGCGATGAGCTCCAGACAAGATTTTGACCCTTACTGTACAATTTATAGCATGGAAAAATGAGGAAGATTTCTTCAGACCACAACAGATGATGCCCTGGAGCAAAGCAACTGATAAAAGATTGGCACGCAGTGGTAATTTCATTTAAGCTACTGTATCCAATTTGGTGCTTTGATCTTTGAGGATAATGTTACAGGATAACATTTTCAGAAGTGCCCAAGCGACCTTAGCCCTTCATCTCTGCTCACTTTCAGTGGGCTTTATCCACTAAATCACCCAGGGATATCTGAAAACTTTGCCAATACACTCAAAGCTCTAGACATAAACAGAAGCAGTCAGACTTTGCACTGTGAGATCTAGAGGGTTTTTTTGAGAGAGCTGAAGAGGCTTTTCTTTCCATCCCTACTCTGCACCAATGTTTTGCAGTCAGCAGAGCAGCAGTTGTCACATCTTCACGGCTTCACTCCACTACCTCAGGACAAACATGGGAAACATTCATTCTTTCTTAAGTGGACTTTCAAGTCCCCCCGTTTGTGCTCGTGTGGCCAACTCCAGAAGACAGAAAACATGATCCCACTTACCCAAAGTTAGTGGGAACTTTCCTTGGGACAGCCCAAGTTCTGTTTTTCTGCCTCCTCTCCTGTCATGAAAAGCTTTTAATAGGCATGTTGTGAAGTGGCAGCATACTTCATGCTTAGTGAAAGGGTAAGAAATGCACGTCAGTTAATTCTCAACACTATTTTTTATTACAGGCATTTCATGACTTATTTTGTACTCTGAACATCTTATCAGGATGATCCCTTCCTTGTACTGTTAATTAAACTCTGTGGGCATAATGTAACGTCTGAAATCTCTCCTTCTGCTCATTGTGTGGCCATATATAACACCTAATAACATTCTAATCAACCTTTATGAATATCTGAGGGTTGGGGATCAAGAGGGAGGGGACAAATTCTTCTCAGTTGTGCCCTGGGACAGGACAAGGGGCAACTGGGATAAACTACAGCACATGAAGTTCCACCTCAACATGAGGAAGAACTTTTTTACTGTAGGGATGACAGAGCACTGGAACAGGTTGCCCAGAGAGGTTGTAGAGTCTCCTCCTCTGGAGACTTTCAGGATCTATCTGGATGTGTTGCTCTGTGACCTGAGCTAGATTTTATGGTGCTGCTCTGGCAGGGGTGTTGGACTCGATCTATGGAGGTCCCTTCCAACCCTGTGTTCCTGTGATATATAACAGCTCATTCTCTTTGAATCATCATTTCCTTGAAATTACAATCTGTTTGTTTTCTCTAATTCTCCCAGATTCTGTTCTCTGAGTTTTCTTTTTACATTGCATTCATGCCAGGCTGTTAAAATGGCATATCCAGAACACTGCTGCATTGCACGTCACTGAGGTCCCCCCTGGTCTGCAAAGTATGCTCCCAGTCTGATGGATGGGGTAAAGTTCTCCTTTTGAGGTGGGAACGTACTGCTAAATCTATGCAGATGGACTGGGTTTTTTTTTCCTGTGGTAGAACAACATGAATATGGATATCCAGCTGTAGCGCTTAGGTGTAATCAAGGAGGGAGATGTGAAAACACAATGACAAGGAGGTCAATATGTTTGAGTCTAATAACAAATCCTACTGATGCTGCAGCTGAAAAAAAAAAAAAAAAGCTGAAGGGAAAGGCTTCAGCTTTTTTATTAATATATTTTTTTATTCAGCTTTTTTATTAATATCTAATATATTAAGAGAAATATATTTCAGTAATTATTTCATTCCAGGAAATGTGATAATTGTGTATGCACAGAGTGGCCACCAGAGACCAACTGCAGAAGATATTAAAGCATTAAACAATAGATTAATACATAGTAAATATTGGGAAGATATATTAAATGATGCATTGGTTTAAAGAAATACATAATTAATGAGCATATAAGTATCTTTAAACCAGGGGAAAGCCTGCCACATTTACACACACACATGTAACAACCCTGTGTATGCAGATGTGTTAAACGTCAGGGCAACAAAGCTGATGAAGGGTCTGCAGAACAAGTCTTATGAGGAGGGGCTCATTAAGTTGGGAAAAAAGGAGGGTGAGGGGGACCTCACTTCTCTCTACAACTATGTGAAAGAGGTTGTAGTGAGGTGGGGGTCAGTCTCTTCTTCCTAGTATCAGGTGACAGAATGAGAGGGAATGGCCTGAAGTTGTGACAGGGGAGGTTAATACTGGATGTTACGAAAAATTTCTTTCCTGAGTGGTCAGGCATTGGAATAGGTTGCCCAGAGAGGTGGTAGAGTCACTATTCCAGGACGCATTCAAGAAATGTGTAGACATGGCACTTAGGACATGGTTTAATGGCCATAGTGGTATTTTGATTTGATTATCTTGGAGGTTTTTTCCAAATGCAGTTCTATGATTCTATGACCAGCTGCAGCACTAGAGCAAGCTCAGCACAGGAAGGCACATCTATGAGTAGCCGAGTTTTGGAAGCACACAGTCAGTGCCATGGTGTGGCCATTGCTGTGAATGGCAGCAGTCCTGAAAGCTCCATCTTCTGTTACCTTTGCTGAGATTTGGCAGCACTGTAGTCTATGGTGGACACAAGGGGCATTGTATCCAACCCTGCAGTTGCCTACACAACTGAACTCATTGCTCTTTGCACCAGTGCTGAACAGCACTGTGGCCACAGGAGAATAATGGAAGACTTGAAAGCAAGCAAATCTATTTGCCTATTCCCACGTCCCCTGCCACCACTAAAGTAAAAACTGAGGCACACCAAATTACCAAAAAGCCATCTTTTTCTGCACTCAATGACTCCTCTCTGAATCTGTGGGACTGACAAGAATGATACCGTGACAGACAAGAATAATACCTTGACAGCACAAGCCACCAAATTCCCCATTTTAGCTGTTTCTGTGATGTGTCTGAATCCTTATAGTCAAACAAAATGAAAAGATCCCACCAAAAGCAGAATGTTTTAAAATGCTGAAAGAATCAGCAGCATAACTGGCCCCTACGAAAACTCCAGTGCACCGCTACACATAAACTCTGCCTGTTAAGTGCAGCAGAAGGTTAAATTGTTGACAGCAATTTACAATAAATCAATTCATTGATCCTTCCAATATATATTCCCATACAACTTCAATTAGCCCTGTGAAAAAACCTGACACCTGGCAAACAGAACCATAAATTACCCTTTGATGTTATCACTTCCTAAGGCAAAGTACACAGAGGTTGTTTATTTTACTAGCCAGTCCACATTCCTGAGTATACTTTATGAGAAGGAATGAAAAACACTATTAACACCTTTGTCTGAGGGACACTTCTGTAGCTGTCAGAAAGCCTTTAGTTCTTTCCTCCTTAGCAAGGAAGAGTAATAAGAAGGCGGCACCTGAAAAGACTGCCACTGGAAGAGCCGTGACAAATATTGTATCATCATTAAAAAAAGAAAAAAAAAGGAGAAAACAGAAAATGCTGAGGGGTTTTCTCAGCACCCCTTCAAGTCAGCAATGCATAATGAAATGCAAGTGGGAAAACCAAACCAAAACACAACACAAAAAAACCCCCCAAAACTAAAATAAAATGCTGAGTGGGGAGCATTTGAAATGAAGACCTGCAGTGAAGCATGTGTTTCAGAGTCCACAGTCAGGAGAACACTGGATTCTGCTGCTAAATATCTCTTGAGGGAACCCATCCTCAAGTTTCCATCTCTTTATCTGGAAACCCTTGTAACAGCAATTCGATTGAGTTCAGAGTAAATCACTTAATATTCAAGAGAAATAAAGTCTTTTAATAGTGCAAAGTAATACTGTAAAGCACCACAGTTGTACAAACAAATCAATAACCTGAATAAAGGAGAACAGCCAAAGACTGGTTCAAGGAGATGAGACGTGGCAGTCCAACACATTGGAACAATCAAAAAGTGCTACTGATATTTCTAAAGCTCTTTTGCTCTGACAAACAAAGGCACAGAAGGTCTAGAAGTTTGGAGTTGACATTTGAGGCTTCCACACTGAATACTAAGTGAAGAAATAAGTTGTGAAGCCATGACTCAGCTGTTGAGGACTCTCAAAGCTGCTTCTGAAATCATCCATGGCAACTGCTCCCTAACCAACATTTTTGAGCAAGTGCTATTGAAAAAACCCAACAAACATACAGTCACTTGAAGTAATTTTTTTAAAGTGTCTAAGTGTTAGAAATCCTTGACCTATATCCAGCATTTTGTCCTCTTTTGGTTTTGTTTTGTCAAGTTCACTGTCAAAGAGCCTGAGGTTTCAGGAATCCCCATCACAGCCCGAGATGCCCTGGTTAGATTTTGCAGATATTCCCCTCTCAGTCAAAACAGCTTCTGGCACAGTTTAGCATTAGATTAAGTGCATCTTGCAAGATAAACATAATGCACTCAATAATTGATATCGTGTTATGCTAAATTTGTTAAAAGAAAAGCAAGAAACTAAAGCATTAAGCCCCACAATAAACGTTGAAGATGAATAGAGTAATTAACAGCATACTCTGCTAGATATATTCTAAGTCTAATGGAGCTGGAGGAATTGACAGGCACAGTACTTCATCAGCATCTCACAGACAGAATTTCTCCTCCGGGTCAGCACGTTCTGCAAAACCCAGTGCCAGTGAAAAGTATAACCTTTCTGACTTCAAAGACTGAGCTCAACTACACAATACCATTGTTTTTGAAAAGCCCTTTTAGCTTCCAGCCGAAACAAGGCAGGCCAGACCCTCATCTGCAGTTAATCAGCATGGCTCCACCAAAACCAACAAATCTATGCTATTTAACACTTGTCCAAAAACTGACCCAGTTTATTGTCTTGGGATGTGACTGCAGATGTAATTATTTTGAGTTAGGCATCTGAAATATTTGATCAAGAGTGAGTTAATTAGGTTACTGCCAGCAGAATGTCTTAAAAGTCCCATCATTTTTTATGTTTGCTAAAACAATACATCTTCCACAGCTGAGTAAATATTTCTTTGGGGTACAGAACATATGACTTGGTTCTCACTCCAGATGTAAATTGCATTGATACAAATTTGCACCCTGACTTTGATGTGAATGCTACCATCTTCTGCTCTGTAATAACCGAATGCCTGTAGACTCACAGCTATATCAATACTGATACTCTAAGCTTCCGTAGTGCTTTTGTCCTATCGAGTCCTCTACACATATTAATGAGCTAAGTCACAAGAATCCCTGTGGGGTAGGAATCACGCTTCACTCTATGATACAGAGAGGTAGAGCCACTTGCCAAGGCTGTGTGAGAAGACTGCAGTAAAGTGGAGAGAACTGCAGTCAATACAGAAGAAAAGTTCCAGCCTAGGCGAAGAGTGAAAAACATTTGCAGAATTCAAGGCACATTTTTAAAAATGCCCTTAGGTAGGCATGTGTCATTCAGTACAAGAGTAAGAAAAAAAAAAGAAGTTATTTTGCTGAATAACAATCTAAATGCACTGCATATTTATATTCAGTCGAGATGTTTGTTTGTTTGCTTTTCTCAAGTAAGTAATTTTCACAAAAGACTTCAACTTATATGCATTGGAATTGCCTTTGCTGGGGAAAACAGTTTCCTGTAGTGCCTTCAGTAATACAAAAGCACAAGGAGAAAGCACAAGTTCTGAGTGGAACTTGCTAGCATTCATTATCAGTACTGGTTCAGATGTGTGGTATTTCTGGAAGTGCTTGGGAAAGGGAAAAAAAAAAAAAAAGGGTTGTTTCATCACCAACATCTCTGACAGCAAAGGCAGAGCAGTCCTGAGCTATTTTTGAAACCCTGCCCTCTGTCATGACACCTGAATAACAACGAAAGCTTGATTCACTGGTTGCCTCACAAGAGATCAAACTTTGATACACAGATTGTGTTTTCAAGTTAAATAGTGCAAAAGGATTGTAGACAGATATTTAAGAAGATAGTAGAGATCACACAGCACAAGCCAGACAATTATTTTCAAATAACAATGGTTAACTTGACAGCCAGCAAGACAAATAACTATCTGTGCCATTAATGGTTGCGGTTGCAGAAAGAAATGCCTGGGGACCAAACAACCTTTGACTCTAGAATGGCTCTGACTTTAGAGACGAATATTTGAGGAAGTTTGAGAATTACTTTTGGAAGGACTACCCTATCATTTGCTACATCATCTCAGTGGTTATAAGAATTGCAATGGTGATGCTGATTCAGGAAAGTTTCCTCCTTCATGAGGGGAAAAAAAACCAAAACAAACAAGTCACACCTGGTTTAAGTCAATGGACTTAAACCAGGTTGGACTCTATGATCCTGGCCTGTATCAGGAATGGCATGGTCACAAGGAGCAGAGAAGTAATTGTGTCCCTGTACTCAGCACTGGTCAGGCCACACCTTGAGTACTGTGTTCAGTTCTGGGCCTCTCAATTTAAGAAAAATGTTGAGGTGCTTGAACGTGTCTGGAGAAGGGCAACAAAGCTGGTGAGGGATATGGAGCACGAACTCTACAAAGAGAGGCTGAGGGAGCTGGCATTGCTTAGCCTGGAGAAGAGGAGGCTCAGAGGAGACCTTATTGCTGTCTACAACTACCTGAAAGGAGGTTGTAGCCAGGTGGGGTTGGTCTCTTCTCCCAGGCACCCAGTGACAGAACAAGATGACACAGTTTCAAGCTGTGCCAGGGCAGGTTTAGGCTGGATGTTAGGAAGTTGTTCTTCACAGAGAGAGTGATTGGTATTGGAACGGGTTGCCCAGGGAGGTGGTGGAGTCCCCATTCTTGGAGGTGTTTGAAAGGAGAGTGGATGAGGCACTCAGTGCCATGGTTTAGTTAACTAGAAGGTGTTAGGTGGTGAGTTGGGTTGAATGATCTCGAAGATCTTTTCCAACCTGATTAATTCTGTGATTCTGTGATCTGGGGGTGGACTTGATGATCTGTGGAGATCCTTTCCAACCCCTAACATCCCGTGATCCTATGACTTTATCTTGTGCCTTTAAAGAGTTTTTGGTGGGGAATGTACTGCTTATATCATTGTTCTAACAACACAGAAGAAAATTACAACATCATTTATTGAAGGAACAGTAATATTAACCAAACAGGCTTTCTAACAACTACCTTGCTCTACCACAGAGAAAACCCCTGCCTGTATATGCCACTGAAGTAAGACAACTGAACATTTTAATTACTAGATTGTATTCTCTTTAGTACAGAACTCTCCTCCTAGCTAATATTCTGTATTTCCAAATAATATATGACAAAGTACTGAAAACAGATTGTGGCCATGTACATTTTCTTATTTCAGTGGTCAGTTTGCATACTCTTCTCTTCTGGATTCCACGATTACAAACATGTTCATTTGCAAAATGCGGTACAAATTGACAAAGCCTATTAGGTTCTGTTAAAAATACACATATATGAATGCTGTTGAGTTACAGCTCACAGCAGATCTTGCATTTTGGCAGTGTTAATTTGCAAATAGGGTAGTTGTGGAACTGCTGGAAACAGGCATGTTGAGAAGAGCAAAGATTTATAAGGTGAAGATATACAGATGTTAGGCAACACCAGAAAGCAGGAAACGACAGAGATAAAAAGAAATAAAGAAGTGGAAGGACGCATGTTGTAAGGAGAGATGAAAGGGTGGCAAATGGAGGGGAAATGGTAACAGAAACAATGCTGATGTTCAGCAGAGAAGTAAGGATTCTCAGAAATAAAAGTTATATCTTGCTAGCTAAGTTTTGTTGTTAGAACCAAATAATTCGCTATCACTGTCTGCTCCATAGCTACTTGAAAATGTGGGTTTTCATTGTGTTTATTTTTACCAGCTCTTCCACTACTGATAAACATGGGATAGGCCTGGTATTTCCAACCCTTTTTTTATAATGACAAAAATAAACAAATAAATGTTTGGTGGTTTTTTTTTCTTTACTCATTCTTTAGTGACACACAAAAACACTAACTGCTCATAAAAAACACTAAAAAAGAAAGCATCGCAGGAGAGTTCTTGCATGGTTGAGAATAAAACCTAAAATCACATCAGAAGTGTTGGCCCAAAGTCATTTTCAGTGAACCACAACTGTTATTTCTCATGCCAGCTGGGAACATAAAGAGATTTTATTAATGCATGATTTCTGCACTTACCTCATATTTCTAACTTGGAATAAATTAGAAACAGACTTAAAGGCCCCATTCCACAGCATGAAGTAAACAAATGTGTTTTACTATATATGCTTTTCAGAATGAATTAAACTCACGAGCATTTGTTCAACTTGCTCACAGCAGCCTTCATTCTGTACAAAATCTGTATGAACAACAGACAACAGGCAAGGCTGCCACTTAACCTTCAAACAACAACAGTCCCATCTACCACTGGGTCATTGCACCGAAGAGCAATGGACCTGAGCGTATTTCTTAAGTAGCAAACAGAATCATAGAAGAGTGAGTGCATCAGGCTGGAAGGGATGCTCAAAGGAAATCTTCCATCTCCCCCCACAGTACAGCAGGGGCACCTTTTATTAGAACAGGTTGCTCAGGACCTCAACAAGTTCGACCTGAAATGTCTCCAGGGATGGGGCCTCTACCACCTCTCTGGGCAACCTGTTTCAGTATTTCACTACCCTCACTGTAAAGAGCTTCCTCCTAATGTCCAATCTAAACCTGCTCTGTTCTAGTTTAAAACCACTGCTTCCTGTCCTCTTGCTACACGAACAAAGGTGTTCTTTGTTCAAAGGGGAACACCAAACTCTACTCCAAATTCAGCCTGTTCGGATGTGAGGTTGAATTGAAAGTTGAGTCAGGATCAGGTTGAAGCTTCTGCCTTTCCTCTGAAGAGAAGGACCCACAGAATCATTACACATGCTCCTCAGACCACTTTTAGCAGCCTCTAGGATCTACCGCTGGTACAAGTGCTGCATGAAAATATAGCTCAGAAATACAGCAAGTACCTTATAAGAACATCTGAATTGCTTCTGTGAATGATAAAATATGCTACATCAACTACATTTTTCCCAATGCAGAATTTCGAAGCATATTTCTATCAAAGAGACTAACTGATGATGCCAACCTCTCACTGTAATCAAAAGCAACCATTGCAGTTCATACACACAGGATGTCTTGCTATCAATCAGGTAAATAACTTGAAAAAAAATTCATGATCCGAATGGGGTTTGAATTAAACCTCTAGAAGGGAGCTAGCAAGTCATTATGATGTATACCATTCTGGTATTCTTTTGCTGTGCAGCACTTCACTCTTCCAAAAGACACCAGGAAGTCACAGGATCACAGGATGTTATGGGTTGGAAGGGACCTCCAGAGACCATCGAGTCCAACCCCCTGCCAGAGCAGGACCAAAGAATGTATCTCAGGTCACACAGGAACGCACCCAGATGGGTCTTGAAAGTCTCCAGAGAAGGAGACTCTAAAATCTCTCTGGGGAGTGCTGTTAGTGCTCCATCACCATTACAGTAAAGAAGTTCTTCCTCATGTTGAGGTGGAACTTCCTGTACTGTAGTTTATATTCATTGCCCCCTGGCCTATCACAGGGCACAAATGAGAAGAGTTTGTCCCCTCACCCAACCCTTAGATATTTATAAACATTGATCAGATCCCCTCTAAGTCTTCTCTTCAACAGACCAAACAGCTCCAGGTCCCTCAGCCTCTCCTCACAGGGCAGTGCTCCAGTCTCTTAATTGTCTTTGCAGCCCTCTCTTGGACTCTTCAGTAGATCCCTGTCCCTCCTGAACTGGGCAGCTGAAAACTGAATGCAATATTCCAGATGAGGTCTCACCAGGGCAGAGTAGAGGGGGAGGAGAACCTCCCTCGGTCTGTTGGCCACACTCTTCTTAATGCACCCCAGGATGCCATTGGCCTTTTTGGCCACCAGGGCAGATTGCTGTGCCATGGGTAGTTTGTTGGCCACCAGCATTCCCAGGTCCTTCTCCACAGGGCTGCTTTCCAGCAGATTACCTCCCAGTCTGTACTAGTGCAATTTATTATTCTTTCCCAGGTGCAGGGCTCTGCACTTATCGTTGTTGAACCTCATTAAGTTCCTCTTTGCCCAACTCTCCAATAAAGTCAATAAAGTTGAATCAACTTTTTAAAAAATATACTCAATAATCTCACACCTGGGTCAAAACTGCTAAGACTGAGCAATGGCCCTGGAACATGATTTACTTGAAAAGAGAGGCTAAAAGCATCACCGGACTCAAATGTTTTCAAATTTGGTATGGTGAGGACCTAAAATATATTTCTGTCTACCCAACAGAAATAAAAGGGAATCCTTAAGCTAAGTATGAGAATTTACTTTAAATTCAGAATTTCCCCACTAAGTGTAGTTTGGAATGGGACCTTAAGAATATATGCACTGAACAAACAATATGTTGTTTATGTGGCAGTTAAAATTAAGAAAAAAAAGGAGGAATTAATAAATATGAGAAATGGAGCTATTTGAAATTAAATACACAAACCCTACAGAAGTAGATTTTCCAGGCTGGTTTTATGACAATTTGTACAAACATACGGGAGTGTTACGAGCATTAGCACAGATTTCCAGGAAGAAATTATGAAATCAGAGTTACCACACCTTTGTTTGTGCTTCATATCATGGAATGAACCAGGTTAGAAAAGACCTTCGAGATCATCCAGCCCAACTCACCACCTTCTAATTAACTAAACCATGGCACTAAGGGCCTCATCCACTCTCCTTTTAAACACCTCCAAGGATGGAGACTCCACCACCTCCCTGGGCAGTCCACTCCAATGCCAATCACTCTCTCTGTGAAGAACTTCTTCCTAACATCCAGTCTAAATCTGCCCTGGCACAGCTTCAGACTGTGTCCACTCGTTCTGTTGCTGGTTGCCTGAGAGAAGAGACCAACCCCACATGGTTACAACCTTACTTCAGGGATTTGTAGACAGCAATGAGGTCTCTCCCCTGAGCCTCCTCTTCTCCAGGCTAAACATCTCCAGGTCCCTCAGCCTCTCCTTGTAGGGCTTGTGTTCCATACCCCTCACCAGCCTTGGTGCCCTTCTGTCCTCGTTGCCCTTTATTGGTTTTTAACATCAGTGGAAATAATCTGGCTGGAGTGGTGAAAGACTGGATTTATACACTGGAGTGTCTCACCACAAGTTATTAATTTCCCGACAGCAATTTATGTTCCAGAGGAGATGCACAACACATAATAAACATAATGACATGAAATAAGACAAAACATTAAATCTTGAGCTAGCCCCTCTGGGTTCAGACGGTCTGAACGATTAATGAACTGGGCCATCCATATAAATTTCTTATTTTTTAAGTGGAGTGTCTGTTTAGCTCCCCTGAATGCTGCATTTATGAATAACGGAAAGGATTGTATATCTTGCCCCTTCGTACTGCTTCCGCATGTGCACTGACAGGGATTCTAGCCGTAGCATAAATAAGATACATCCCAAATGCAAAAGCAAGCACATAAAAAAAACTCCATCCAGAAGCACAAATTGTAGGGAAAGATAATCCTTCCTAGGGCACAAAAATGATCAGGGGACTAGAACATAAGGTCCTGCATCTGGGTAGGCACAATCCCAAGCACAAATCCAGGCTAGGTGGTGAATGGTTGGAGAGCAGCCCTGAGGAAAAGGACCTTGGAGTCTGGGTTGATGAAAAGCTCAACGTGAGTCTGCAGTGTGCACATGCAGCCCAGACAGCAACCGAGTCCTAGGCTGCATCAAGAGAAGCGTGGCCAGCAGGGCAAGGGAGGCGATACTGCCCCTTTACTCTGCTCTTGTCAGACCCCACCTGGAGTACTGTGTGCAGTTCTGGAGCCCTCAGCACAGGAAGGAAATGGAGGTGTTGGAGCGGATCCAGAGGAGGGCCACAAGGATGATCAGAGGGCTGGAACAGCTCTGCTATGAGGACAGGCTGAGAGAGTTGGGGCTCTGCAGCCTGGAGAAGAGAAGGCTTCGAGGGGACCTGATAGTAGCCTTCCAGTATCTGAAGGGGGCCTACAGGAAGGCTGGGGAAGGATTATTTACAAGGTCCTGCAATGACAGGACAAGGGGCAATGGGCTTAAACTGGCAGAGGGGAGATTTAGACTGGATGTTAGGAGGAAGTTCTTTACAGTAAGGGTGGTGAGGCACTGGAACAGGTTGCCCAGGGAGGTTGTGGCGGCTCCCTCCCTGAAGGTGTTCAAGGCCAGGTTGGATGAGGTCTTGAGTAACCTGTACTAGTGGGAGGTGTCCCTGCCTATGGCAGGGGGTTAGAACTAGATGATCCTTGAGGTCCCTTCCAACCTTACCATTCTATGATTCTATGAACATCTCTCTTATGAGGCAAGACTGAGAGAACTGGGTCTTAGGCTGCAAAAGAGAGGATTGGTCGGGGGGAATGTCATAAATTATTAAAACAAAGAGTGGGTGTCAAGATGATGGGGCAAGTTATTTTTCAGTGGTGCTCAGTGACAGGACAAATAATGGCCACAAACTTGAACACAGGAGGATCTTCTTCTATTTAAGGGTAACAGAGCACTGGAGCAGGCTGCCAAGAGAGGTGGTGGAGTCTCCATCTCTGGGGACATTTAAATCCTATCAGGATGTGTTCCTGTGTGACCTTTTTTAGGTCAACCTGCTTTAGCAGAGGGTTTGGACTTGATGGTATCCAAAGGTTCCTTCCAACTATTCAGTGATTCCGTGTTAACCACATTTAAGGTCTCCAAATTCATGTGTTAAGCAAGCATTTTAAACAATCTTTCATTACCATATTACACATATCCCTCCCATCACTGCCACTGGCAAACTCCTAAGAAGGTTAACTTAACCTGCTTATCATTATGGAAAGTATTGTGACAGTCTAACACAACTCACTGAAATCAGTATCAGGTTGCTGTGCATTTCAAAGGCAGCACTATTTTTCTTGGAGGAAAGGAGATGGCATCTTCCAGGTGTCTGTAACCATTTGACCACTATGTATGTTTAACCAACAGGATCAGCAATACACTTAAATTAGTGAAATGCTGTCAGAAAACATTTCAGTATATGACCTGGAGGCAAGAGAAACAAGAGGGTGTGGGTATAAATTTTGGCTCCAGTTCAGAGGAGCACTTTAGCATACTCCTGAGCTAAGCAATGAAGGTCTTTAAAGCCACTGGACCATGGGCAAATGCTTAATTACAGAATTAACTGTTCTCAGAATTCAGTCCAAACAGCTCTATCTTGGAGTAGATAAACACTCCCAGTTGCCATTATACTGAGAGTTGTTCAAGTTCTGTGTTGAAGTGACTGAAAAGTTTGGGTGTGCCTGTGTAAGCTGGAAACTTATGTCTCCAGTGGTAATGAAGAGAACCAGAACTGTGCTGAGGCTGAAGATTATAAAAATCAAACCCTCATAGAATTGTTTTGGTTGGAAAAGACCTCCAAAATCATGGAGTCCAACCACACACCTAACACCAACATAGTTGTTAAACCATGTTCCCAAGTGCCATGCCCGCATGTTTCTTGAACACCTCCAGGAGCAATGACTCCACTACCTCCCTGGGTAGCCTGTTCCAATGCCTGATCTCTCTTTCCATAAAGAAATTTCTCCTAATATCCAATTTAAACCTCCCCAGCACAATTTCAGATAATCTTCTCTCATCCTGTTGGTTAGTACTGAAGAGGAAAGACCCATCCCCATCTCACTACAATCTCCTTTCAGGGAGTTTAGACAGCAATGAGGTCTCCCCTCAGCCTCCTCTTCTCCAGACTAAACAACCTTAGTTCCATCAGCCTCTCCTCCTTTACCAGCTTTCTTGCCCTTCTCTAGACACGCTCCAGTGCCTCAATGTCCTTGTACAGAGGGGCTCAAATTTGAAGCCAATATTTGAGGAGCAGTTTCAGCAAAGCCAAGTACAGGTGCACAATTCACTTCCCTATTCCTGTTGGCCACACTATTCCTAGAATCATAGACTTGTCAGGGCTGGAAGAGACCTCAAGGATTATCTAGTTCCAACCCCACTGCCATGGGCAAGGACATCTCACACTAGATGAGGTTGCCCAGAGCCCCATCTGTCCTGGCCTTAAAGCCCTCCAGGGATGGGGCTCCTACACCTCACTGGGCAGCCTGTTCCAGTGCCTCACCACCCTCATGGTGAAGAACTTCTTCCTAACATCCAATCTGAATCTACCCACTTCTAATTTTGCTCTGTTTGATCCAGAGCAGGATGCTGTTGGCATTCTTGGCCATCTGAGCACATTGTTGCCTCATGTTCAGTTGCTCTTCTTTCCTTTAAAAAAAAAAAAATCAATTGGAAATGTGGTACATTCCCTTTCATCCCATGAAGGTAAACACAAATAACCTCCAGGGTAAATCTACAAAAGGATAAAAAAAAAAATAAAAATCAGAAATTCAAGATGAGTAAAAAAGTTTAAGATCCTAAAGTAGGTTTGAAAACATTATCCTCTGTGGCCAGGGTAGTTTGTCTTGAGTGACTTCTGTGAGAAGTGGATTCTAAGGGTTTTAAGTGAATTCTCATGAAAGACTCCTTTTCATCCCTACCTTGCTTTTAGTAGCATTATTTCATCATTATTAGCATTCGAGTTTATTAATTGCCCATTCAATGCCTAAAAGTACTTTTGGGGAACTATAACAGCAGCACTTTCTGTGATGGAGGGAAGACTTTGTTCGCAATTAGGCACTTGAAATGTGTTAAGTGGTTTAGGAGTGGTGCAACTTGAGCCCTGGGTGAAAGTGTAAGTAGATTCCAGAATATCTGACAAGTGGGATTTAGATACACAAGTTTAACAAGCGTACACTAATGCAGATGAATGTCAAAACAGAAAGGAGGTATATGGCATCCTTGAAATGGCAGATTTCTTTAATGGCTTGAGACTTTAAGAATGCATATTTGATTGCTCATTAAAGTGATGATTGTTACAGTTTAAGTGCCTTACGCTGCCTCTTCGAAAGACTTTCTCTCCAAACCATTCCACTGTCTCTGTTTTCTGTCTACATAACATTTAAATTATTTAACATAAAACTGATGCAGCCTGGTGACCAAAAGTTCAAGGAAAAAAACCCAAAACATACACACACACACACACAAAAAAAAAAAAAAAAAAAAAAAAAAAAAAAAGGCAGAGCTCCTAATGAATAAATTGCAGGAGCAGTTTGAAAATTGTAGGGCTTAAAGAACATTACAAGTCTCATCTGAGGAAAATCTCTTCAAAGAATACTATTTATCATTTCAAACACATTTCCTTGCCTGCTGAGGAAGGAAGGAAGAAGTCTGAGATCTTTAAGACTGAGCAAGTGGATGTGATTTTTGTTATGAGAATAGACTGCACAGTTGCAGTAGCCCCAGCCTCAACCTTCAAAGCTCAAATATTTCCTGTTGACAATTTATGTGCACCAGAGAGACCAAAAACCCAGCACCCAATGGCAAAACACAGGAACAGAAATCTGCTGCTTTTACAAACCATGTATGCACATCCTCCCCTCCTCATTCATGCTTGTCCATTGAGCTATAAATGCATTCACCTGCAAGAAGGTAAGTGTCAATCCTAACTAAAGAATAATCAAGAAGCCTGCCTATGGAAATTGTGGCAGTAATACAATACATATCCATCAACCCCCAAAGTGAAATTTTATCTTGTGTAGTTTGCTTAAATAGGAATCCTTTTTTTTTTTTTTTTTTTAAAGAAAATGTTTTTAACCATGGAAACCAAACTGTGAAAACCTGGCCCTTCACGTCTGCTAAATCACTGGCAACAAGACAGGTCAGGGAAAAGGTAAGGAACAACTGCAAACAATCTGAGGATACTAATTTACAGAAGGTGGTTCCTATATAATTTTTGTCTTGGGTTTCCTGTTAATAATTTACAGGAACTCCATCTGGAGTTCAGTGTGCAGTATATCACATGCAAGCATTCGGCACTGCAAAATCTGCTGCCATTCTAGGAAACATTAATGAATCCAGCAAGGGTCGCTCCTCTTACACACAAAAGATTAGCTCTCAAATTACTAGAAGGTTTCCAAACAGGAGACACTTTAGCAATCTGTTTGCATCTTCATTTTAGGACTATGGAATTACTTTTCCACACAAGCACTACTGTGAAATTCAGCCGTGGTGCTGAGATAACTTTCCTAGTCAAGTAAAGGTTACTATTTTTCAAAAAATGGCATTCACAGAGATGGGAAGAAATAAAGAGATTTCCTTTTAGATTCCCAGCTTTGCAATTATTTTGAGTAATACAGACCTAAATTCACAAAGAGCAAGACATTTGGGCTTTCCTTCACATTTCCCATATGTGTACAAAACAGGTGGCAATATTATTATGCTACCTGTCAAGTTCTTTGCAATGATAAAACATACCCTTTCCTCTGCTTGTAAAACCTACCTCTCCTTACAACTACCTGAAAGGAAGCTTTAATGAGGTGGGGGGGTTGGTCTCTTCTCCCAAGTAACGAGCAATAGGACAATAGGGAGGTTTACATCAGATACTAGGAAAAAATTTCATATTGAAAGAGTGGTCAGGCCTTGGAACAGATTGCCCAGGGAGGTGGAGGAATCACTGTCCCTGGAGGTGCTAAAAAAACCCATGTAGACATGGCACATCGAGGCATGGTTTGTGGGAGTCATGCTGCTGGGTTGATGGTATTTTCCAATCTCTGCAATTCTATTCTGTTGACCTTAAAAACTTTAAAAGCAGTGTTTATCCAAGACATTTCTGCTCCTTACAAATATACATTTTTTAATTGCTGTAATTAGGCAGTTTTTAAATTAATGTTGAAGGAAAATTTGAGGAAATTTTATAAATGGTATCAGTAGTCTCACAAATTGACTTACAGTTGCATGCTGAGTATGAAACCGGTGGACTGTAATATCTTATCTAGACCTTACTCTCACAGCAGGCCTGTGTGCATACAGCTTTAGGCTGCTTAGTAGCAGTTAAGGATTTATTGTCTACAAATATTTACATTAAGTTTCTTCTGTTTACACTAAATAATAATTTATAGGTTGGAAAACGAATCAACGTCTGATTAAATTTACAGGCCAAATTCTGGTGTCACTACTGCACCCAGAGTGACATCATCTCACATTATTAGCAGAAGTACAATATGACATGTCCAATGTAATTATTTTTTAATGCTCATGACTGGGAAGAAAGGGATGTGAATAAGACTTCTCCGTGTCCATGTTGATACCCAGGGCATTACTGTTTGCCAGTTTGCTGTTAACAAGTCAACATCATGGGCCCATGTCTTGCAGCATACACATAATGGCAGTAAGTCCCTGTCCAATTTGGTTTTAACCTTCACTATCCACAAGACAACCACGCCATTAGCATCAGTTTTTCAGGAGGCTGTTGACAATTTGACTTTGGGAGATTTACTGAGATATGGTCATGTTCACAGGATCACAAGATGTTATGGGTTGGAAGGGACCTCCAGAGACCATCGAGTCCAACCCCCTGCCAGAGCAGGACCAAAGAATCTAGATCAGGTCACACAGGAATGCATCCAGATGGGTCTTGAAAGCCTCCAGAAGAGCAGACTCTAAAATCTCTCTGGGGAGCACTATTAGTGCTCCATCACCATTACAGTAAAGAAGTTCTTCCTCATGTTGAGGTGGAACTTCCTGTACTGTAGTTTATATTCATTGCCCCCTGGCCTATCACAGGGCACAAATGAGAAGAGTTTGTCCCCTCACCCAACCCTTAGATATTTATAAACATTGATCAGATCCCCACTAAGTCTTCTCTTCAACAGACCAAACAGCTCCAGGTCCCTCAGCCTCTCCTCACAGGGCAGTGCTCCAGTCTCTTAATTGTCTTTGCAGCCCTCTCTTGGACTCTTCAGTAGATCCCTGTCCCTCCTGAACTGGGCAGCTGAAAACTGAATGCAATATTCCAGATGAGGTCTCACCAGGGCAGAGTAGAGGGGGAGGAGAACCTCCCTCGGTCTGCTGGCCACACTCTTCTTAATGCACCCCAGGATGCCATTGGCCTTTTTGGCCACCAGGGCAGACTGCTGTGCCATGGATAGCTTGTTGGCCACCAGCACTCCCAGGTCCTTCTCCACAGCACTGCTAGACTTAACTGAAACACTTGGGTGTGGGGCATAGGCACAAGGTCTAGCCTGCACAGAGTTTTGCACGGTCACACTAGATGATTGTAGTACTTAGACTGTGTTACTCTGCAAGGCAAGTCTAACTCAAAGTACAGTAAAATCATGGAATGGCATGTTCTAGTTCTGTGTTTGTGTTCTAGTTCTGTGTTCTAGTTAGCACACATTGCTCCTTTTCCTGCCACTGACCACTGCCAAAGAGAGACCAGCACCATCCTCATGACCTCCACTCTTTAGATAGAGATAAGATCGTCTATCAGTCTGCTCTTCCACAGGCTAAAGAGCCTCAGGTCTCTCAGCCTCTCCATGTAAGAAAGGCACTTCTGTTCCCCAACCATTTTTGCGGTCCTCTGTTGAACTCTCTCCAGTAGTTCCCCAAAATCAAATAAGACAAAACATTTTTTCCTTTAAGGAGTTTTCCTGCGGGAAGCAAAGATTTAATAACACTTTCCACTAGTCTGGGAAACAAAACTGGATCAAGAGCCTGAATGTCTATGGAATGCTGAGGGTGTCAGTAGGTAACAGGACCCCACTTTTCGCAGTTTCTCCCTTTCAACCACCACACTGCTCCCCACACTGTGTGGCTGCAAGCCGGCTACATCTGAGCCTGAGGCAGCCTCCATGCCCACAGCACCCGAAGCTCTCAGGGACACATTTGAGCTTGCTTCCAAATCTCAGCCGAGCTGAAAGGCCATTTTTCACATATGGTGGCAGTGTTTCCAAAGGCTCTTCGCTGTCCACCTCCCGTGCCTGCCTGGCCCCACCCTCCGCAGCCGACCCAGACAGAGAGCACAGCGGATGGCATGAGGGAACTGATCCAAGACATGGCAGACGCGGGGGAAAAGCTATGCTTTCTCAGCTGCCAGGCATGCAAAGCGTCTGTCGCAAAAGGCTGTGCCGGCCAAACAGGTTTTCCCTTTGGTCTGAAAGGTGAGCTCCTCATCCAAAGCACAGACCTTCTGCAGAGTATTCCCACAGAGTGCTGGCCACAAACCCAGCTGCAAACGGCATGGCAGCTGCACACAGCCTGCTCCTTCCCTTGGTAGTACTTACAATCTGGGTTGCTGGCTTTGAAAGAATAACGAAAAACTTGCCTAGGTACAATCTGGTCTTTTATTTCTTTATACTGTGCACCATACAATAATAGCAGTTTTCACTACCAGCCTCCCTCAGTCAGGGCTTAAATCTTTGCAGATGTCAGCAAACCTTCCATTTCACTTCCACATGAACTGCAGAAGCCAGCAGTCCTATTGTAGCTTGTTACACCTTTCCTAATGTTTAAGCTGTATCATTTTGAATATCAGCAGAAACTGTGCCTGTGTATTTCAAAGAGTCTGTAACCCACTGCAGGTCCACCATTTGGCCTGTCCCCATGAGGAGCTGCACGCTCAGATACCAACCTGACACACAGAAAGCAACGGGTTGCAAATGGCACCTAAACACTGTCTTATTTCTCTCTCCTTTGCCTCTGTACAGTTTTTTCCATAGCTGTAAAATTTCAAGCAAGGGATGGATTTACTGAAGCTTCAGGTGTCTATCAAACAAACAAACCATTTAAAGACTTTGTTACTATGACAGTAATTCTTAGAATTATAGAATTGCCTGTGGAAAAGACCTTAAGATCAGCAAGTCCAAACACAACCTGACATCTCCCTGTACACAACTGTGGGAGCCTGTCCCTAAGCACCAGGCATCTTTTAAACACATCTAGGTATGTTGACTCCACCAGTTCCCTGGGCAGCATCTTCCAGTGCCCAATGATTACTGAAGAAACTCTTCCTAATATCCAGTCCAAACCTCCCCTGGCTCAACTTACGTCCATTTCCTCTCACCCTGGCACTTGTTACCTGGGAGAAGTGGCCAGTCCCCACCTGCTGGGCACACACTGTCTGACACAAGCCAGGATGCTGCTGGCCACCTGGGCACAATTCAATAATGTTCTTTCAGCCTAGCTTACCTGCTTTGGGGAAATGAGACCAACAGCCCACAGCTTCCCAACACAAAACCCAAACTCTTTCAAAGCCTAGTATCACTATGGTAAAATGCACACCATGTAGGCACTGTTCCAACAGAGAAAAGCCCCAAAGCCCTGGCTGCTTGAAGGAGCTTGTATTTAGAACCAGGGAATAATCCTGAGTTATCCTCCTTGTTATTGCTCTTTGCCTTTTTGGTTTGTGTTGGTTTGGTTGGGTTTTTTTGGGGTTTGTTTTTTTTAACTTTTAAGGCACCTGAGTTTGCTTTGTGTGTCACACCATCAGTTGTAGAGAAAGTCACAGCAGTTACAGGTATCTTTATTCTCCCTGGAGATGAACAAATCCTAAAAGTTAAAATTTCTCCAATCCTAGATAAACCTTAGTCCTTAGGAGCATCCTTCTGTGCTCTTATCTATGGCTTATCATGTAACAAAACCTGTTTCAAAGCAAATTCAGCACTCCTCCATAATGTCACAGTTGCACTGCTTTTGAAAGTAGATGGTGTGAATTCGGGACCTTGCTGGAGCCTGTGTGATGAGGTCTGGGTGTGGAGGGTTGCTGAGAAGTGCTCATGGTTGTAGCAGCTCAGCTCCTTCCCTGCACCCAGATACTTGAGGTGACCTGAGTTGTGCTATGGGCTTCATGGGTCCTATGGGCTGGGCCTGCAGTAGGGAAAGTAGCTCTGGTATAACTACAGAGCAAGAAATGGAAAGCACAGAGAAGCACAGTGAAAAAAAATGGAGGAAAAAAAAGCAACATCTGAGGCAATTCAAGTTCTCCTCAATGGTGGCCTCGGTTAACAGTCCCAGGATGTTCACATAAAGGAATACAGGACTCTCTGGCACAAGAAAGCTTTCATTCTGCATTTGCTGCTGGGCTTGATGCACTGCTGTTCTCCCAAGAGAAAGGGCAGTTATTTTTTATCTCATCCAGGAGAGCTCTGGTTGAATCACTGAGCTACAATACAGGTGCCTGTGTGAAAAGAGACAGCTCACGAGCCACAAAGCAGTTTAGAATGGCTGAGGATCATAGAAATCACACATTCAAACCCCAGCAGAGCTGCCTTCAAGCCTGCAGCTTTCTAAGCAAAGGAAATTTGCAGAGGGTGTGTATAAGGGCATGGGCTGTCGCTCCCCGAGATGAAAGCAAGGAGAAAGGCAGGGGACTTCCAGACACTTTGGACAGAGCCACCTCTGACCAGCTGCATCCACCTGGCACTATGCTCTCCAATTAGGAGCAAAGTTGATTCCTTTTCTCCTGGATAATTTGAATGAAGATGGAGAAATCATTAAGAGATGAGAGGGATAGGGAAGCAAGTAAATACACATTATTACCAAGCTCTGGTTAGTAGTAAAGAAAAAAGATGAGTAAATCAGAAGGATTTATGCATCTTTAAAACCAATGCTGGTATCATCCAGCCTCTCATAAGCCAACCCTAGTGTTTAAACACAGAAATAATACACCTATATATTGCCCCTCTATCACTTCATCGGAATCATTAATGTCACAATGAAGAAAAAAGTCTTACTTCCTAGGTAATTATTGTATATCTATTAAAATGAATTAAATCTCTATAGAAAATGCTTGTTTGTTCCATATTCATCCTGTTAATGTGCATCTTTTCTTTCCTTATATGTGGTAAAACGTCAAAGCCCACTACTTTGGGAAAATCAATAATTAAATAGCTTCACAGTAATTACTCCAATAACACACATTCTTGCCACTTAACAATACAAATTAAATCCCCCAATTTAAAATGAAAACTAACAGACAAAGCATGGGCATGCCAAATGCCAGCCCTCATAGATGTCTGCACTGGTCAGAAAGTCATTACATTGAGCGACAAGTCTCCTGCAGAACATTTAAGGGAGTGTTTTATTTGCTCGTTTGTCTTTATCGCTGGTATGTTTCAAGGCATGAGAGGCAAGTTGATACAAACACGTGGCAAGGAGAAGGCTGTGCACAAGCAGATGGAAACGGCTTGAAATTGTGCCAGGGGAGGTTTAGGTTGGATATTAAGAAACATTTCTTTACTCAAAGAGTGGTCAAGCACTGGAACAGGTTGCTCAGGGAGGTAGTAGAGTCACTGTCCCTAAAGGTGTTCAAGAGGATATGTGGACGTAGCACTCCAGGTCATGGTTTAATGGCCAAGGTGCTGTGAGGTTGACAGTTGGAATCAATTATCTTGGAGGTCTTTCCCAACCAAAATGATTCCACGATTCTATGAAATCATTTGCAAATTACTTCAGCGTAGTTGACCTCTCTGCACCTGCTGTAGCATTTACAGTAAACATCGATTTGGTGACACATGTAATGCAAACATAGTTTTTAACATACACATACAAATCATATATTTCCACACCTTTATTTATAAGCATGCACTGCTTTAGCAACCTGCATACTCAACTGCATAGAGATAAAAAGCTTTTTCTTATTTCAGAAGATTTTGTTTTTCTAATGAACTGAACACTGCTTATTTCATCATTAACCTGAGAATTAATATTTTGGCATATTCTAAGCGAAGAAAACCAATTTGTCCAACCAGGTGTAGCTGTGGACATGCAGGCATGTTCATCCTGGATTAGGCTAAACATTTAAATTCCAATAGCTACACTATTATTAATCCCAGCCTACAGGGGAGACTGATGGCAAATTTTTAATACCTGGGACCATGGACAGAAGCCATAATGGAGTTGCACAGTTGAAATAAGGAAACCTCTGCTCTTCTGCCCACCCTGCTGCTTCTGTACTCCTGAGTCACTTCCATCCTGGCACAGCCTCACAGTAAAAATGATTTGGGATTGAAAAGGCTAATTTTAATCTCTATCATTGCCTTTTTCCATTTTCCTGGGGCTGGAGCAAGGAAAAGGGGGCAGGAGCCAGATGTGTTGAACTGCTGCTTTGCAGGGTAGTGAAGACAGAAATTATGATCTAGCAGTCCAAAAGCTGAGATTTTTGGCATCTTGTAGGATCAGCCACAGACATTGTGTTTTCCTTCAGGCCAAATTCTCTATCCAAGCAGTAATTTTAATGGTTTAGTCATATCTGCTGAGATGTGAACATTTTCAGACTCTCATTTTAAAATAACCAATATTTTGGCCTTGCCTACCTCAGAGAAAAAAACCTGCTTTTTTCTACAAGAAAAAAAAAAAAAAGGGTAAATAATCTGACACCCCAACTGCAGTCATACAATAGATAACAATCCTGCAACTACTTTAATTAAAAATAAAATAAAAAAAAAAAATCTGAACATACTATATTGAAATTTGCCCTCATTTCAAATATCACTCCTTCATAGCATCAACCAGCTTCCCAGCTGCACTGCAGCACACACTGACATTATGTTGTTTGGACTATTATTATACAACTGAAACGTTTAAATTTATTGACCATCATTACCCAGGTTGGAGCAGGGAGCACAGATGGATATAGAGATAACTCCAAGCTCTCTGCTTGGTGCAGTGCTGCACCCAGGGAGGAGCATGCCCAGGTGATTAAGCATGTCCAGAGAAGGGCAACGAGGCTGGTGAGAGGCCTCGAACACAAGTCCTATGAAGAGAGGCTGAGGGAGCTGGGATTGTTTAGCCTGGAGAAGAGGAGGTTCAGGGGAGACCTACTTGCTGTCTACAACTACCTCAAGGGTGGTTGTAGCCAGGAGGAGGTTGCTTTCTTCTCTCAGGCAACCAGCACCAGAACAAGAGGACACAGTCTCAAGCTGCGCCAGGGGAAGCTTAGGCTCAAGGTGAGGAGAAAGTTCTTGACTGAGAGAGTCATTCCCTACTGGAATGGGTTGCCCAGGGAGGTGGTGGAGTCACCGTCCCTGGAGGTATTCAAGGCAGGTTTGGACGTGGCACTTGGTGCATGGTCTAGTCTTGAGGTCTGTGGTAATGGGTTGGACTTGATGATCTTCGAGGTCTCTTCCAACCATGGTGAATGCTGCGATACTGTGAGTTGTGATGTGCTTCTGCAACCAGTCGGAAATCTGGGCCCGAGAACTTATTTAAGCTTTTCTCTCACATATTAGATCCTCTCGTTTTTTTAGTTCAGCAAAACCACTAATATTAATTCTTTTTTTGCTGAGAAGTTTACAAAACAATCACTTGACATTTCATGAAATATCACAGTATCCTTCCTTAGGAAAAAAAGCCCTGCTTGAGCCTTAGGTGAAAGAAATGGATGTACTAGATTGGTGCTGCCTAAAGACCAAAGCATTCAACCCATGCACCCCTGGGAAGCCAACCACAGTTCCTTCTAACCTTACTGGTCAAACATTTGCCAACGATGACTGAATTAAATTTCAAGATCACTGACTCATGAAAGCATATGCAAGTTGATTTTAGACACTGACATGCAAAAAACCTTTAGGCAAGATCGAGTGTGACAGAGGCAGTGATGCTATCTTGTCTGAGGAGGTTACGACTGGACATCAGAAGAGAATTTTTCACCATGAGAATGGTTAGGCAGTGGAATCATCTCTCCCAGGGGAAGTAGTGGATTCCCCTACATTAGCCAGTTTCAAGACTCAGCTTGATAGGGTTCTGGGCCATCTCATTGCAACTATGCTATTACCTACCCAGAAAGGCTGAATCCTTGGGGTCCTTTCCAATCTGGCATTCTGTGATTGTCTCTGCCACCTTGCTATCTGGATAGTTCTGTTTTCACTCCACACAGGACCACTGATCCAACTTTACAAGATATATTTTTGGCAGCAGGGAAGCAATTCTCTAAAAAAATCCTGGGAGTCAGCTGTGCTCTCATTGAACCTGAAGAAAGATCTCTGCAGTGGGGTGACTGATCCTTAAGAAGAGGGAGTTTCAGATGCTAAGTGTTGCTTTCAATATCACACGGGTCAGGAAAGGCTAAGAGGTGTGGAAGAGACCATGCAAGGGAGTAAAATGTCATCACAGGGAGAAAGGGAGGGAGAAGCATAAAGATCAGCAATATCTACTGTGAAAAGTGCAGTGTGGTCTACTGATGCTTAACATAGTTATCACACAGAGCACTGGTACTATCTTTTTTTATAATACATACCTTTTTCTCTTCCATTTCTATTTAACAAGATCTTTCATTCACCCTCTCTGCACCCAAATATTAAAAATAAAGAATCAGAAAGCAAGTCCCACTGAGGCTGAAATAAGCTAACATTTATTTACTTTTGATGTTAGGGTAAAGGGACCAACAAAATCATGGTCTCTTGACCTGCATGGGAAGCACTGCTATTATGCTGAGGTAGCATAGGGAAGAGGGAAGGAAAAAAAAAAAAAAAAGGAAAAAAGGAAAAAAGGGAAAAAGATTAAATGCTTTCCCTTGAAACAGCTATGAAATGCAGACTTTGCTGTGTGCTGAGGGTACAGCTACTGCTGCTCTGGCAAATGCTGGCGCAGGTTTTTTTTTCCTCACATACTGCTTCATGAGATAAAAATTAAAATACCCAGGAAAACACTCGAAGCTGAAGTTGAATTTTTTTCTGCTTTTTGAGTTTCATTTTGCTAGATAGATGTTTGACATTCTCCCTTGACTGCATCCGTGTTCATCTAATCCATTATTCTCACGCAGATTTTAAATTGTACATTAATTAAGAGGATATGGCAGCAGCTTCTGAACTGGTGCCCTGATTGTATTACAGCTGGGAAATGGGATTGTATCAACCTTCAAAAAATATAAACAGTGTGTGGGATATATAAGTTGCGAATTATCCATGAATATTAAATTAACAACAGCTAACCAAAATGTATCCTTATCATATTCATCCAAAGCAGAAAATGAGGAGTGCAAACTGCCATCAATTGCAAGATTTCCAAACCAAAAACATCCTTTCTGGTGTTTGTGTCACATGATGCTCCCTGTAAACTGCCATTCTAGGCCCTCCTCTACCCAGATTGCAATCTCTCCAGATAAAGCAGCTCTCTCTGTGCGCACACACTTATTTTAACAGGATGGTCATTACTTTGGAAGGGTGACAGCATCCCGTTGAAAGTTGTTCTAGCCAAAACAACATATGTAAGTCATGGACAAGCATCTAGGATAGCAAAGAGGCAATAGTAAAGACTGCCATACAGATGGATGTACAGGGCAGAACCAATAGGTTTTCTTCCCTTGCAGGACTATTGAGGCGCTTGGAATCATTACTCAGCCAACTTGAGAACAGTTTGCTCAGTCACAGAATAACTATTTTAATATTTATGGAAGTAATAGACAAATACAACAACTGCATCTCATTAGCTCTTTAGCTAATCTTTATTCCAGAGCTGGGAATAACCATATGTTATTGCTCCTCAAATGAGCAATGCAAACATGAAGCACTGAACAGAAATCTCCTGGTTACTGAACTGAGCCAGTTCACAAATCCTGGTCCTGCATCACTGTCCCAGGAGCGCTCCTGATATCCAGCCAACAGGTCCATGTCCTCAGTTGAAGCTCAGCAGGCTGGAACACGGCATCAAAGCAAGTGGCAGGAACCCAGTTCTGCCTTCCCCAGAATTTGGCACCACCAGACTGCTACCTAAGCTAAAGATCTCCTGAGCACAGCCCTGTTTTGGCACCTGCAGACAAGACCTGAATTGGTTCTGGTAGCCCATTTCCCAGCTTTGTAGGTAAATATCAATCACCACCGATGAGTGCAGCTGTGTCTGCAAAGAAAACATCCTAGCGCTTTTTGAAAAGACTTATGAGAAAGTTACACCAAAAATGAATATGCTTGGAAGTACAGAGCATATTACTGAATGCTAAACTTCACACCAAAATGAAGAGAGTGACAAAGAACTTTTGCAAATTTGTTGTGCGTTTATTTAGGGTACGCATCTGCTAAGTATCACAACAAATCATAGAACTGTCAGGGCTGGAAGGGACCTCAAGGATCATCCAGTTCCAATCCCACTGCCATGGGCAGGGACACCTCATGCCAAGTCAGGTTGCTCAGAGTTGCATCCAGCTTGGCCTTAAAGATTTACAACAGGGATGGGGCTGCCACCACCTCCCTAGGCAACCTGTTCCAGCCTCTCATCACTCTCATGGTGAAGAACTTCTTCCTAACATCCAATCTGAATCTACCCTCTTCTAGTTTTGCTCCATTTCCCCCAGTCCTATCACTACCCGACACTCTAAATAGTCCCTCACCTCCTACAGCCTATTTCAGATACTGGAAGGCCACAAATAAGGTCTCCTTCGAGCTTTCTCCTCTCCAATCTGAACATCCCCAACTCTCTCAGTCTGTCTCCATATATATGAAATATAAATCAGAATCAAACCTTGTGATATTTCTGCGAGACATAACAAATACCTGATACAGCATGTTCTCAGCCTCTATATCCATGGAGAACATGTACATGTAAGTACACCATATCATTTACTGCAGATGCAAAAGCAGAAAAGAATAATGCATGCTGAAAAAAGCACACCGAATCTACGCATTTTCAGGTCCTGAGTTGGTGGTTTTGGCAGGTTCCCAGCAAAAGGGATCTGTGGGGTGATAGCCTCCCCAGCCACAATGAAGACCAGTGAAAGAAATTCTTTGTTCAAGTCAGTTCTTAAAGGTAATGGTTACAAAAAAATGCAATCTTGCCTTTATATTATTAAGTGGTCCCTTTGAGCAGTGGGATGGAGCTGTAATTTTTTTTCTAATTAAAATATCATTATTATCCTATGTGTATTGCTTAAAGGAGCTTGAAAATGTCAGGGTTTCTAAAGAGAATCCCTTATTCTTTCTGCCTGCTTGCCGACTGCAAACTATGCCTACCTCTTATATTGTCAGTGAACACCTAGGATTCATTCAGTCCCAGTGAGCAGCAGGCTTACACCGACTGTAATTTTTATAGTTAGATGAATATTTGGGTAATAGAGTTTGTCTGAAGCCAAATTAGAAATCAAATAAATGATAATATTACCTATAACCATTTCCTGTAGCGGATAGCTTAATAACAAGGACCTATTTTAATGCTATGCCAACTCCATAATCCCACAAAAATTGAATGCATTGCAATGCATACCTCTGCTATCATATTTAGTTAGCAACTTGTTAATATTGTTCAATCTGTTCCAGTACTTTCCCAAAATCCCCCTGCTCGGAACAGGGCATTATTTTATGATTGAAATATCAGCAAAAATAAAAGGAGCAGCTGTTAACCTCAGCAATCGCAGACCAGATGCAACTATAAACGTATGAAGTACTCCTTTTTTTTTTTTTAATTTCCTTTTTTTTTTTTTTTTTTTCTTCCATTGCTCTCCGTTTGTTGAAATCCAAGTTTGGATACAGCAAGATGTTGCCAATTAATCTAACACACACACAGCAGAACGATCACTTAGCTCTGAGCAAATTGTTCACATCACACATTATATCCCCATTCATATTTACTCTACAGCTTTACATTTGGCCATAGCCAGTAACTGCCTCGGTAGCATTAACTGCTCTGATATTTATAAATCCAGATCAAACAGGATGAACTGCGGTGGGAATTCACTGAACCAGCAAAACACCACCGGGCCTCTCATTTCTCCTTTGCTTGGTGGTTTTATCAAATCTCTGCCAAGAATGTTACTTCTAAATGAAGAAAGTTTATCCAGTGTCAGAGTCACCAGCACATAAGTCGCTCTAGAATAACAACTCTCCTCTCATTTTAAGCAGTGTTAAAAACAATGTTGGTGAGATTCTAAAACAGTATATGGAAAATTAATCTCCAAACTGCTAAAATATGGGTTCAGTGGGTTTGATGGTTTGGTGGATTAAAAACTGACTTGATGGTTGCACCCAAAGAGTGGCTGTCAATGGGTCTATGTCCAAGTGGAGGCCAGTGACCAGTAAGAGCCTCTCAAGGACCAGTAGTGGGATTGGTCATGTTTAACATCTTTGTCAGTGACATGGAGAGCAGCATTGTGTGCAGCCTCAGCAAATTTTCCAACAACACCAAGCTGTGTGGTGTGGTTGACACAATGGAGGAAAGGGATCCATCCAGAGGGACCTTGGACAGGTTGGCTCAAGTCAACCTCAAGAAGTTCAGCAAGACCAAGTGGAAGGTCCTGCATCTGGGTTGAGGCAAACCAAGCACCAATATAGGTTGGATAGTGACTGAATTGAGAGTACGCCTGAAGAAAAGGACTTGGAGGTGCTGGTGGATGAGAATCACAGAATCATAGAATGGTAAGGTTGGAAGGGACCTCAAGGATCATCTAGTCCCAGCCCCCTGCCATAGGCAGGGACACCTCCCACTAGGACAGGTTACTCAAGGTCTCATCCAACCTGGTCTTAAACACATCCAGGGAGGGAGCATCCACGACCTCCCTGGGCAACCTGTTCCAGTGCCTCACCACCCTCACTGGAAAGAACTTCCTCCTAACATCCAGTCTAAATCTCCCCTCTGCCAGTTTAAACCCATTGCCCCTTGTCCTGTCGTTGCAAGACCTTGTAAATAATCCTTCCCCAGCCTTCCTGTAGGCCCCCTTCAGATACTGGAAGGCTACTATCAGGTCCCCTCAAAGCCTCCTCTTCTCCAGGCTGAAGAGCCCCAACTCTCTCAGCCTGTCCTCATAGGAGAGCTGCTCCAGCCCTCTGATCATCTTCGTGGCCCTCCTCTGGACCCGCTCCAACACTTCCATGTCCATGAGAAGCTAAACATGAGCCAGCAGTGTGCACTTACAGCCCAGAAAGCCAACCAGAACCTGGGCTGCAGCAAGAGAAGTGTGGCCAGCAGGTCAAGAAAGGCAATTCAACTCCTCTATGCCACTCTGGTGAGACCCCACTTGGAGTACTGTGTCCAGTACTATCTTTCCTATTCAAGAAAGATATGGACATGCTGGAATCTGTTCAGAGAAGAGCCACAAGGATGACCAGAGGGATGGAGCTCCTGTCCTATGAGAGACTTGGGACTGTTCAATCTGGAGAAGACAAGGCTTTGAGGAGACCTTATTGTGGACTTCCAGTATCTGAAGGTGGCCTACTGGAAAGCTGAGGAGGGACTTTTTAGGGTGCCAGATAGTGATAGGACTGGGGGAAATGGAGCAAAACTAGGAGGAGGTAGATTCAGATTGGATGTTAGGAAGAAATTCTTCACCATGAGGGTGGTGAGACACTGGAACAGGCTACCCAGGGAGGTGGTGGAAGTCCCATCCCTGGTGGTCTTTATGGCCAGGCTGGATGCAGCTCTGAGCAACCTGACGTAGCATGAGGTGTCCCTGCCCATGGTAGTGGGATTGGAACTGGATGATCCTTGAGGTCCTTTCCAGCCCTGAGAATTCTACGATTCCATGAAAGAGGATGGAGGAGGTAGATTTGTCAGGATAGCAGCTCTGAGTAAGGGGCTGACCTTGTTCCATGTAAAGGGGTAAACTCTCCATCTGAAATATAAACTAGGAAAGCAGAAAAACAGGTAAGGCAGACTGCCATCACATTAAAATTGTGTGAATAAGGCAGTTACAAACATGAGGCTGGAGGGCAAGACTAGGATTGAAGAGAGTTGGGAGCCTCTGAAGTGATGACTTAGCTAGAATAGGTAGCAGAAAACCAAATGGGACAGGCATAATCAGGGGACACCACACAAGTCCACATTAGGGGCCTAGGAAGTTTCTCCTGCAAGGTACAAGGAGAAGTCCTGGTAGCATCTCATAACGATTGTCAACCAGCAAATATCTGTGAGAGGTTCTACGGTACCTCTCTAGTGCTGTGTCACATCAAGGCTAATGACTTCTGTCACCAGTTTCTCTCTTAGCAAAGCACAGAGGGCCCTGATGAGTAACAGAAGGCATCAAGTAGATGCCTCATCAGAGTTTCTTCTTTTAAAATCATAGGTAGCTGCATTTAAAGACCTACACAAAAGAACACCAGAAAGGCAGTCATCACTAAGAAGTTGAGACATGCATGAAACAAATGCTCCACACAACCTTTCTTCAGTTCCTTTCTCCATATGCAGATGTTGAGGCAATGCAGGCAATACAAGGCAGTTGGATTCATACTGCAGAAATGCTCTTAATGTGGTCATAATGAAACTTGCTTCTTTTAAACATTTACTGCCATTTTACATTCTTTAATGGGGGGCTTCTGAGCACCAAAATTAGTGTGGCCTGGGCAATATTGCATTCACTGGACCTCCTCTCTAAGGCTCGGTATTGAAAGTGAAGCCCCTTAAGATCTTCAGCCTTTTTGTTCCATGTATGTAATCTTTTCTAATATGAACTTATATATAGGTTTGGTAGCATAAAATTCCTTCAGGCACACAGTAATGCTTTTTCCTCCTGGACTAAATTGTTGGAATTAACAGCTTTGAAGGCTGTCACAATGACATAAAACACTTACTCTATCTGCCTCTTCCTTCACTGCCAGTGGGCAATGTTATTTCATAAACAGTATACTTCCAAGTTGATGTTGCCCCAGTTAAAAAAATAATAATAAATAAAAATAAAATAATAAAAAAAAAAGATAAAGCCACAAAGCCAGAAGGAATCTTTTCAAAACATACATTTTAAGAATCCATAAGGTCTAACCACATGTACAATGTCACAAAAACACATGGGAATATTTCTACACTAGAGATTAAGTAGCTGGTGGAAACAGAGGGACCATAATGCAGTGTAGCTCACACAGGAATGCATCCAGATGAAAGTCTCCAGAGAAGGAGACTCCACAACCTCTCTGGACCGTCTATTCCAGTACAACAGAGTCCTGTTCCAGTGTAGATGGTTTGTTCAAACTCATGGCAAGAATACCCCACAGGTGACAGAGCTGTGAATGCGCACACATATGCAGAAATTGTAATTTAAGCAAGTGAGATGTCTATGGTCACCTCAGAAGCTTTGATCTTCTGATCACAGATGTAGATGGGGAGTATTTATATTTCAGGTTAGACTCGAATATGAAGTAGTTATCTGCCAAGATGGTGTTTATCAGAAGTAACCACTTCATGGATATGCTTCCCTTTTTGTGAAAAGGGCTCCTTCTGAGAGTGGAAACCACCAACACAAACCAGCTAATGAGCATCCACCACTCCAGCACCTCAGGAAAAAGGCTGTTCTCACTCTTCATGCTCTGGTCTCACAATACAATGAAAATCACTGTGGTGTAAAGAGGCATCCAAAGGAAACTTTTGTACGAAGAGCACCGGTGTCTATTATGACACAAGCCTTTTTCCCCCCAGAGAAAAGGAACAGAAACAAACCCAAATAATAAATATTTTCTAAGTAACTTCTACAGATGGCTCTTTAACCAGATCACCTGAAATAGTAAAGTACAACTGAACTTTGACCATATTTTCCCTTCATGGCATTATACCTAGCTTCACTGTCCTGCTCGTGAACAGAGTATCCACCCGCCTGCGACTGCAGAGAAGCAACTTTAAAAGCCAGCAGCATCTTGATCCTGCCTTACTGAAATGACTGTTGCAATCAAAAGCAAAGCCAGTACTAGATGAAAGCCTATTTTCACTAATGTAATAACAATAATTCTATAAACATATTAACAATTTCCTGCCTCACTCTTAATTTTATTTTCTCTCCCTTATATTCATTTAGAAGGATAATGATATCATTTGTTATTCTGTCTAATCTTTGTTGAGCGTACAGGCTAGAAGAAAGACAAATGAGATTGCTGGCATTTAGACAAAAAGGCAGATACTGTGGGACATAAATTTGGTATAACAAATTATTAGGCAGGTACATACTTGTAACTGGTACTTAGTTCTACAAGTTTATTATAAATGGGGTTGCATTTGTAATGGGTCCGCAGTGTGCTTCCAGTTACTACCTGAGAGAGTAAATCTTACTCAGGCAAGTTCAGCAGAACTCAAGGCAAACTCTTCCATGACAAAAGCTCACAGCAGCCAGTGCTGCACGAGCAGGTATCGATCAATATGTTTGGTGTCATTATGTTGTTTAGATTTGGTTCTGATTAGGTTTTCTCTTTTTGTTTTTACTTCATTACTTCAAATTAAAGCTATCTGCAATTTTGTTTGTGGAAAGTGGAGACAAAACATGAAACCAGCATGCTTTCAAATAAATCCTAATTACTTACAAATGCATCAAACCAGGCTTGGACATGCCATTAGGTGGCTAATTATTATGAAAAGGGCAATTGCAGATTGTAACACACTGTCAGGCTGTGCTGACAAAATACAGTATCATCTCGTTGTGGCCTGGGAAGCAGCTTTGCTATTTTTCACAGGAGATAAACGATGGATGGATCGATAAGAGCCTGGAGGGAGGTGAAGATGTGTCACCTCTTGCTTTCCCTGGCAGGAGCTAACAGGAGAAGTTGAACTAATCCTTGCGGGACTGGGGCACAGGTTAGGGAGATTCCTAAGTTGTGGTCTTCTCCTGAACACTGCCAGCTACACTTTGGCTCCGCTTCGAGCAATGGAGAGATTTTAAGAACTGAGCAAGAACTTGCCAGTTCCACAGTTTCAGCATTCACTTTGCTTAGAGATCTTGAAAGAGGAGCTCCACTAAAGTGAATCCATTTTTACATTTCTGCTTGTCCACAAACAAACTTCACCATGAAATCTTTCCTGTGTAAGACTTATTCAGACCACAGATCTACTCAAACTCCTTCAAAGGCTTCATTTCTAGTTACAGACACATAGCCCAACCCAGCAACGCCACTGTGAGCAAAGCTGGGAGGAGGAGAGACCAGAGCTCACCAGAGGAAATTTCTAGTCCTGGGCTGCTGTTAGAGCACAGAGCTGACACAAAGGTAATAAAGAAGAAACCTCCTCTTCACAAGCCACCAATCAGTAGAACACGATTAGCCTGAGATCATGATAAACCCTGATTTGCCCCAAAACCCCTGTGGAATCAATAGCTCTCTAATGACACACCTCATGAGCTGCTCACCTCACTTGCTGATGTAAGGGAGATCTTAAGCCTCCCAGAAAAATCACCAGAGGTGAATAAAAAGTTATGTTTATTTCATATGTTATTTTTAAACCTTTCCCTATTTATAAAGTCTTCACATTTCCAGATGCTTTTGAGACTTTATATATCATGGTTCCACAGAATGCTACACGGATCCATCTGACACAATCCTGTGGCAGGATTTTGCTATGTTATACTCCACTCTGAAATGCTGGTATGGCTTACAGGAACGTAAAACAAATCTGGCATTTGGATGGTTTTGGTTTGTTTTTTTTACCATACACATAAAACCCTGAGAACACCAAAAACATTTTAAAGAACTCCTAATTCACTTTGCCTGCGAGAAACTAAAACAGCTTTGCAAATCAGCCCTCAAGTTGAGAGCATCATCACAAAATGCAGATGGCAGTGCTCTTTGGCGTGTATCCACACTAGTTAATGTCCCCATCGGGCCATTCCTTGCAGTGGCATGAGATTGCTTCAAATGATTGATTCAACACAAGCCAGCAGTGTGCCCAGATGGCCAACAAGGCCAATGGCATCCTGGTTCATTCTGTGATTCAGCTCAATCCTAGTTACACACTAGAAATGGCAACAATGGTTAAAAGCATGAGCAGAGACAGGGGTCGGAGAAGATGGGAGTCAGACAGTGAGCCTTGCTGGAAGATTAAGTTTAGCCCAACAATCTCAGCAGATGCAACTGTGGCAAGATGAGACTTGCCATGAACGCCTGTTTACATCTCATACAGCCAGCCTGAGTGCATTCAGGGGAGAAGTGCTAACATCATGTGCATAACCTAGGTGGTACTAAGTGGACCTGATCCTCTTTCTGGGATTTTTCAAGAGCACTCTCAGGGATTTCTCTGTGTATAAAACCCTCAAGACTCACCATTCCTTTTTATGGCTGTGCTTTGAAGCAGCTGCTCAAAATAAATAATGTCCTACTGTATGAGTAGCCCTGTTTCCAGCAAGGAGACCATACATAAGGTGAAGTAGGTCATTGTGATTAAAGAATTGCTGTGTTTTGTCCCCAGTCAGCCGTCAGCAGCCTCTTTTCAAGTACGCAGTGCCACGGCTGCTCTAACTGCAGCGTGAGATACTTTTCCTCTCAGTGGTTCCTTTGATTCTGGTTCCTCTTTTTTTCCTCACTCATACACTTTCATATTATTTGTTTGCACAAAACTTAACTTGTCTGCAAGACTAACTACTATTCTTACTCTAGTACTCCACATGTTTTTTTATTCCTCAGGAAAAGAACCAACTCCAGTTGCTATAAACACACTGGAAAAAAAGAGTCAGGAGCCACAGGGGAAACAAAAAAAAAAAAAATCATCCCTCAAGGTGCTTGAAACGCTATATAGACAGGATATATACATCGTGCTCTATGCCTGCTGAAATCTTGGATTGTTTAGGCAGCAGTCTATGTCAAAATCCATTTCCATAATACCTGAACTGGCTCAGCAGTCTCCTCTCATTTAGTAGATTCAATCATTTCTTGCTGATGGAAGGCAGAAATCGCAACTTAGAGATGCCATTTGCAGTATATTTCTCTCATGACTGCAATGTTTTATCACTTACAATCCTTCTGGACAAGATTCCATATCTTGCTCAATGTGTCATGGAAAGGGAAAACAAACATGAGGCAGTAGCAGCGACAGCTTTGTCACACTTTACTGAGCTCATTAATCGACGTTTTTACCATTAGCGAACCAAAACCCAGGGAGGACAACAAAATGCCACCTACAGCTTTGGGGTTTCTTCCCCACCCCTAACACAAATAACTTGCCTGGATTTCATGCTGCTAAAAGTCACATTTATTATTCAATTATTCAAAATACTTGAGCATAATTCATATTTTATGAAGCCAGAGTAAAACCAGTTTAATTGGTTTGCATCACAGTATCACCAAGGTTGGAAGAGACCTCAAAGATCATCAAGTCCAACCCGATACCACAGACCTCAAGATTAGACCATGGCACCAAGTGCCATGTCCAAACTCGCCTTGAACACTTCCAGGGACAGTGACTCCACCACCTTCCCTGGGCAGCCCATTCCAGTAGCCAATGACTCTCTCAGTGAAGAACTTTCTCCTCACCTCCAGCCTAAACTTCCCCTGGCACAGCTTGAGACTGTGTCCTCTTGTTCTGGTGCTAGTTGCCTGAGAGAAGAAAGCAACCTCCTCCTAGCTACAAGCACCCTTGAGGTAGTTGCAGACAGCAAGAAGGTCTCCCCTGAGCCTCCTCTTCTCCAGGCTAAACAATCCCAGTTCCCTCAGCCTCTCTTCATAGGGCTTGTGCTCAAGGCCTCTCCCCAGCCTCATTGCCCTTCTTTGGACACATTCAAGCACCTCAATGTCCTTCTTAAATTGAGGGGCCCAGAACTGAATTGTGTCAGATTATGAAACTAATCCAAGAACTCCAAGCACCCAGGTCAGAACAGTACTTTATTCCTTTCTCAGAAAAACCCATTACACTCAAAGTTCCTGGTCCTGCACCCTTCGAATGTGTGGGAAAACTGTCATTAAACCAAAGGAAATAATTTGCAAATAATAAAATTGACTCAATATTTGTTGCAGTAAGAAATAGATATATCTAATCAAATGGAATTTAAAATGTTTCACACATCTATCTTCCTGGAGAANACATTAATTTTCAGAGTGCTTTGGGGCTATATATTTTTCTGGCTCGGTAAGTAGATTATTGGAACTAGTTTTCCTTCCTCACACATTCTGTACTCTAAATTGAGGAGGAGGGAGATCTGGTGGGGTTTCACAGTGAGAAGCATTCATTCAAGGAATGCCTTCTGATGTGTTCATGGCAACATCAGCTAATGACTATTCATTACATTGAGTGAACATATTTACAACTTGCTCCTCGGATCTGCTGAAAAGAGCAACAACAAAGCCATTAGGAAGACTCTGAAAATCATGCAAGTATGCCCCTCTGGAAAGCTCTGAATGTTGTAGTCTTCCCAGATGGTCTCCTCATTTCTCATGGGGAAAGGTTCTACCTGCCAGTGGTGTTGAGCACCTACAATTCACCCAATAAAATTTCTGCTGTAGTTCTCAAAACTCAGAACTGGGTTTGTGAAACGATAATATTCACTTTGCAAAGATTGCCTTTCTTGTTGCTATCTTATATCTTCAAATCCCATGACAAAAGTGCATAGAAGACAAAGGACATAAAGGATTTAGGCCACATTTTCCTTGCAATATAAGACAGAGCTAGATACTGCTTATTCATTGAGTGTGTACAACAGTGTAAGGTGGCTCCCTTTGACCTGTCCTTCCCAACTTCGCTTCAGCTCTTTGCCCTTTTTGTAGCTGATTTACCTCTTACAGAAATCACAGAAACATTTGGGTTGGAAAAGCCCCTCAGGATCACCAAGTTCAACCCATATCCCTACTCTACAAGGTGTACTCTAAACCATATCTCCAAGCACCACATCCAAATGACTTTTAAACACATCCAGGGTTAGTGATTCAGCCGCCTCCCTGGGCAGCTCATTCCAATGCCTGACCACTCTTGCTGGGAAAAAAAGAAGTCCTAATATCTAGTCTAAACCTACCTAGTCACAGTTTAAGGCCGCTCCTTCTTGTTCTATCACTATTTACCTGTGAGAAGAGATCAGGACCAACCTCTCCACAACTTTCATTCAGGTAGCTGTAGACAGCATGAAGGTCTCCCCTCAGCCTCCTCTTTTCCAAACTAAAAGTTCCAGCTCCCTCAGTCGCTCTTCATATGATTTATTCTCCAGGACCTTCATCAGCTTCCTTGCCCTCCTCTGCACTGGCTCCAACACCTCCACATCCCTCTTGTAATGAAGCGCCCAAAACAGAACACAACACTTGAGGTGTAGCCTCACCAGAGCAGAGTACAAGAGGACAATCACTTCTCTTCTACTGCTGGACACAGCATTTCTAATACAAGCCAGAACCTTACTGTTATACTGTCTATGGCCTTTGTGTTAGGGCTGTAGAAGCCAAAAAGTGGGTGTTTTAGAGAACTGTCTTCAACTTTTTTTCTTGCAAGAAAGATAGGAGAACTTTCTCCACCCTACATAAAGGCTCTCAGCAGTTAGTCTGTGAGAGTATGGAGCGACATTGAAAACTCACAAGAAAATATCATATTCTCATTACTGCTGAGCACATTATTCAGGCTCAGATTTAGATGAGTAATTAAACTAGAAATAGCCACCATGGTTATCAATTTTTCTATTCACATCTAAAAGAAAACCCACTGGATTAGAGAGTCTACTCAGTATTGCCACCTCTCTGCCTGACTCTTTCAGTGACTAATTCTATTCGGTCACACCATCAGAAGTCTCCGGGAACATTATTTCCTACTATTCCAGCAATTGCACCTAATTCTTATAATCTTCATAGATCAGGTAAATCAAATAATAAACAATCAAAATTCATCAAAGGTCAGTGAAAGGACAGCCACTTCTGATCCAAATGTTCCAGTTGCATCTATATTGTTAATAGACAAAAATCAAAACCGAACAAAAATCAATTTTGATCAAAAATCAAAATCAAATGCTCAAGATACAGTCACTTTTTCAGAAGGGAAACAAAATGAGGATCTTCTCATCTTAATAGTTTGGTAATTTGGAGGGGATATGCACTCAATAATAACCAAGTACATGCTCTGTATTTGCTGTAAGTGAATAATTGACCTGCAGATGTGACACAGGAAAAAAAAATCAGTAAGTGCGCCTGTAGGGATTCTGTAATTTACCCTGCTGAGAGACAGGGAGTGCAGGGCAACTGGTTGTCCACAGAGGGTATGATTACCCAGCATGAAAGGGAATTTAATGACCTTGCAGTGCCCTCTCTTTGATAGCCACTTGTTCTGTGTGATCAAAAGTATGAGGCTGCATACCACACCACAGAGTTAATAAACAGTTTCTCCAGGAAATCTCTTTCTGAGCACCAAAAGACTAGAGATTTCTACAAATACAGTTGACCTTTACATAGCACTTAATTCCCAGGTGGTATCCAAAAATGATGGACCCATCTGTAAAGTCATTCTTTCATCAAATTAAATGTTTGACAGCATCCAGCAGATTTAACTTTCATCTAAGCAAAGATATAGTGACTTGACCTGTTTTCAACAGGGCTGAAATTTGAAGGTGAACACAGCTGATTAATTATCTCTTTTCTTAAAGCATTGCCATTTTTAAGATAGAGCTTCAGCTATCTGGTGGGGAATATGCCTATAAAGTAAGGATTAAACTAACTCCGAATCGAGTAGATGCCTTATTTGAGATCAAAAGATAGGCAAGTGTCAAAATTCATCTTTGATAACACACCATCCATCAGCCTTGAGTCTCTTCCCAAAGTTTGCATTTTTCTCTTCACTGCTACAGTAATGACATTTTGCACAACACATCATGCTATATACTTCTTACTCTCCTACAAAGGCTATCTTCATTCTTGTCCCCAAGCCTGCATCCAAACTTAACTTCAGCTTTGCATTTTTGACAAAGTGAATCACATAAAGGTTACACAAATAGTAAAAATGCATTGTTTCCTATTGCAAGCTCCCTGGTGATTGCCAGCAAAAGACAGGCATACCCCATTAAGAACTGTTATATTTCTGTATACAAACTGTACTCCTAATGGTTTTTTCTTTCAGAATAAGATTACCTCATTAGCATCGTGGAATGGTCTTGAGTAAATGAATGGTACCTATATTGTCAGTAAAGCTGAAATATTAATACATACATACTTCTCTAGGGAGATTCAAGTAAGATTCAAATCAATTCACAGCACAGGTTTTTTCTATAATATAAAAAGGGAGAAGAAAACCTGTACATCTGGTGTGAACTGACCTTCCCTCGGGACACAGAACTATTGATCCCATTTTCTCCAGCATCTGTTAGATGTCATGGTAAATGCAATTAAATATGCAGTATGTTGTAATTCTCATTTGTCATGCTTTCCTGCAGTCAGAAAGCACCTTTCCCAATTCTAATATTTACCCCTTATAGTACCCGTCCCCACTGCCTGTCAAGCCACAACAGCTGGACTTCGCCAATCAGGAACGGAAGTTTGCTTTACATTCCCTTCTGTACTCAGCCCTCTAATGTTTCTCTTAATGAAGAGAGACAAATTCCTCTCCACTTTGTCACCTGATTTCTTTATCATCTGAAGAGCACTGACCTGCTAAACATTAAAATTCAGAGGTGCTAAGTGAACAAGCTCTAATTAAGCCATTTACTAAATAAGTAACATCACAAAGGAGTAATTTAAATACACTGTCCTGATGCAGTTAAAAAGCTGCTGTTAATACCTTGGAAGAATGCCTGCCTTCACCTACACATCATGGGGGGTTTTTCCCACAGTTTTCAAGCAGAATTGGTAACACAGACCTATGGGATTTAGAGTGCAAACTTTGCTTCACTAACCAGTTCAATGATGTATGCATTACAAATTTAATACTTGGACTTTCATTTGTATTCCAAACAGAGATCATGCTCCAGATAACTTCTTTATTGTTATCCAACAACACTGAACACTGAGTTTTATATTTTTTGTACACAGAATAGAGATTGAGACCCCTGCTACATACCCATGATCGTAACCTCCTTTTAATCATTCGACCCCACCTGAACCTCATAATATTTTAGGAGGCATCCAGCCCTGAATGGACTGAAAAATTAACCTAAACCTTTCTCATGCCAGCCACTGCATCACCAATTAATAAGGTTTTTATTGACATTTTGGATACTTTTTTTTTTTTTTTGGGTGCAATTTTGATGTCGTTCAACATAATTCTGTAGCAAATCAATAGGAGGAAATTTTAAAAGGATGAAGATTTGGTTAGTTTTTGAAAAAGCTGTTATTGTGAAGAGAAAGGGCTTACCAAAAAACCTGACTGCTTATTTTCAAATTAAAGACTTTTATGCCTGTGTAATGCAGATATCCTTTGAACAAGGCTTTTAGCAAAATCTTCATTGAATGTTGACTTTAGTAGTAACAAAGCAATTGCTTTTACACATGGCTTGCTTAAGATTCATGACTGAAACTCCAGATGACTCTTCCCACAAGCCACCAGCATCAAAAACGTCTTCACAGAAGGTCTATCATTTGGTGCCACTGTGCTCTGCAGTGCTACAGGCTGAAAACCACTACCACCACTAAAACAAACCACTCCACCTCTGACATTTCAGCAGGAACCTCATTCTGCATTTCTATGAGCACCAGAAAAAAAAAGATGGGAAAGACTGGCTACAGAGACAGCATAAGGAATCTTCCCAAATATGCTGACTTGCTCTAGGTCAACCTGCAAGTGAAACATCATAACTCTCTTTTCACAAGAGCTGTTATTCACAACACCTTGGTTCAGCTCCGGGATGAACTTCCAGAGAGATTTGCCTACAGAGAAAATCTGAAGGTTGAAATAAGCCAGATTTCAACATAAAAATACCAGTTTCCAAACATGTTAAATTTTAAGAATGCACCTTTCATATTTTAATGGGACCTCAGATAGATTTAATAAATCTCAGGTACATTTCTGAACGACTGCTCGTGAAGTAGAGCCCCACACAGCAGGGATAAAGCTCTGACACTGAGTGATCCGTAATGTAAAAACTGTCAGACTTTGTGGGGGTTTTACTAAATCTTCAGCCTAAATTACTTTATTAGTCAGAGCTACAGAGAGATTAATATGGCCTTAGAGCCCTAGAGCAAACTTAATTTGATACTACCATCTGTACTTGCTAGTTAAATGTTGTTGTGCAGTTCCTTTTCTTTTCCCATTTCTTTCAGATGCTCACATCATTACAGAAACTCAAGCAGGCTTACTACTTCTATCAGTCCAAAGTGCAGAAGCTCTCTGCATTTCTTTTGGAAAACACAAAAATCAGAATTCACCACCTGAGAAAATGTCAGCCCAGTTACAGCTTGCACCATTTCCCATTCTTTCTGGGACAAAGACAGAAAAGAAGGAAGACAAAATTAACAAATCCTGGAGAGTGGTCGCAAGTAAACAATTCTGGTGCAGAGGCAGTTGATTTTATCCAGTGCAATGCAGTGCCTGTACACTGAACACAGGTGCTACAACTAATTTTCTCATCTGAAGAGCCACCCTTCTGTACTCTGCTTTTTATAGAATCATAGAATTATAAGGTCGGAAGGAACCTCAAGGATCATCTAGTTCCAAATCCCTGCCATAGGCAGCAACATCTCCCACTAGTACAGCTCACTCAAGGCCTCGTCCCACCTGGCCTTCAACACCTCCAGGGAGGGAGCAGCCACAACCTCCCTGGGCAACCTGTGCCAGTGCCTCACCACCCTCACTGCAAAGAACTTCCTCCTAACATCCAGTCTAAATCTTCCCTCTGCCAGTTTAAACCCATTGCCCCTTGTCCTGTCATTGCAAGACCTTGTAAATAGTCCCTCCCCAGTCTTCCTGCAGGCCCCCTTCAGATACTGGAAGGTTACTCTAAGGTCTCCTCAAAGAGAGAGATTCTTTTGCAGTGAAGAGTTTGAGAACTTAGTACACTTTTAGCACACATTGAAACAAAACTTTTGGCAGTCTTGCAGGTCTTGAAATCCAACTTGGACATGATGGAGGAGTTCCCCCTGACCCAGGAAAGCACTTAAATGTATGTTTTACTTTACAGTAGTAATTCTGGTAATTCATTTTCAGTGAGCTAACGCTTTACTACTACACCCCATCTTATTTATCAGCACGCAGAAACAGAAAGTGCCTTCATGATTCTGAGTTTTGATTGCAAGAGTTTGGAGAGTTTTCCCCCTTTGCTGTTTTCACAGCTCAGAAGTAAACAACTTTGCCTCTTAAGTGAAGAAGATGACTGTCAGGCTTGCGAAAAGAAACACACAAGTTTCTCTTTTGCTGTTCAAAAGTTCGCAAAAGAAGCAGAAAAAACTGGAAGAAGTTGGGTTGATATAAAACATTAAGGCTTTATTCTCCAGCTTGAGTTTTTGACAGGAGAGGGAAAGGGCAGGCTAGCAGTCCCAAAAGCTATCTGTGTGATAAACAAGTGGGAAACTCCTCAGGACAGCTGACTTTCTGTTTAAGTGGAAACACAGGCTGGACTGTAAACTCTGGGGATCCTGATCAAAGCAGGTCACCCGCCTTTGCAAAACAGACCATCTGATCTCCATTTTATATCGACAATAGATGAGCTGACAAACCAGCCACAAGTCTGACATAATAAAGGCAAAAAGTTTTCAGCCTACAATAAACTTACCTTGAGGCTACAAGAATGTCATCTTTGAATGTCTTCTGGCATTACTTGATCTGCCTCACTCAATTAATACTAATACACTACCCAGCTAACACAAAGACTTCAAGGACTTGCTGCCCACCATCATGATGCAAAGAAATCATTCAGCACAAGGTAAGAGTTGTAAGGTGGTTTTGTTCTGTTTTTAAATATATACTGGAGAAGTAAAATTCCAGTATTATTCTGCAATAAACTTTTATCATGCAGAGGTTTATAAACTTTATTCCAGTATCCTGTGGCTCAAAGTTTGGTTTTTTTTAATAACAGCTTTAAGAAAACAAAAAACAAAAAACACTAATAATTCAGCTGCCATTCACTCCCCATGTCTTGTCTTTTTTAGGAAATTCAGTCTTAGGTGCATGCACATAAAAGAATTAATAATAAATAAATAAATAAATATTAAAAAGCATGGTTTAGAATTCCCACTATCTACATTATTGCAAGTTAAACATTCTGAACAGGTTATGCTATTCTTGAAAGAAAAGGATTCCTATTTCTTCTGTATGAGAGAGTGTGAGATTTCTGTATTTCCTTCAGAGAGACGTGTACGAGCCAGCAGTCCTAGCTACATTGGCATCAAGGTTCATTTACCTTGATGAAAACCAGGGTAAGGGAACCTAAGCAGAGCCTCCATACACTTCCAGGGCTACACAGCTCCCCTAAAGCTTTTATCTACACTGAACTCCCACTGGGAGTGTCAACATACCTTGATCTCTTTGTACTCTATTCCCCATCTATAAAAATGGGATATTAGTCAATGCCAAAAAGGAGCTCTGTAATATATTAAAGAGTGTCAGGTTCTTCCATCACATGAACCACAAATTCCTAACTTCCACTGCACAAAGTAGCTCACTCTGATTCCAATGCCAAACAGTCTGGGCTTTAATTCAGCGATATATTTTAACATCTCTTTTTAAACAACAAAACCTATTTCTTCTGCAGAATGTGAACAAAAATAATCTCTTGAGATAGCTGCAACCTCAGCACAGTAATTACTGTATCTTTTAATGAGTTTATTTTAACAGGCACACTTACTGAGAAAGAAACTATGCAACCCCCCATGTTTGGTAACACCACAAACTAAAAAATAGTGGCAAGAGGTCCACCAATGCACCTTATGGGTGGAGTGCAGCATATTCCATAAAAATTGATCTTACTATTTTGCATATCTCTAGACACTGAATCTCCTCTGTCACAATTGCTCTTATGCCAATTACCCTTCGATTTTAACATGCAGCCCACGCTTGACATTTAATTAGTGACTCAATTAAATATTTTGCTGTTCTCAGCTTGTTTTATCATTTAGAAGCAAAAGAAAGAAATCAAGACAGGTTTCCATGAGGAAGAAATTACAACTGCCTGTATTAGCTGTTAGAATAGTCATTCTGGCAATATAATGAGATAAGGACTTTGACCATTTCCTTAATAGTGGAACTTTTGTCTTAGAGCCTCAAAACCACTCTCAGTAGTTCTATGGGAATGAGGCAAGAATGAAGCATCAAGGCATTACATACTGGTTATACTGACAATACTAATAATTATATGGTTCACTTGCCAAGATATGATAGAAAGATGTCCATGGGGGCAGTAGGTTGTCATGAATGGATAAGGAGTAGCTAAATGGATTGTACATTTCCATGTCCTCTCTTCATTTTATTGTTACTCACCCTATAAAGACTTTTCCATTAGCTACCTATACTCTATGAAGTTGTTACAGTGTTTGCTCAGGGTGGTTTCGCTTTTTTAATACAGCACAGTCAACTGCTAACCCTGTGTATCTGCAGCAGACCAACATACAGCAAACTTCTCCAAGAACTGAACCACCCTGCATCTTCAGCGTAATGGAGTCAAACTGAAGTCCCTCGGGTTAGCCTACAAAGAAATTCAGCAGGTCGCGTTACTCAGTTGCGCTCTTGAGGGTGTACTGAATGTGTTCACACGAGAGTTAGAGCAAAGCCACTAACCTTCTGATAAACCCCACCTTGAATTACTGTGCATAACCTTCCCATGGAGGCAAAACCCCAGTTAAGGATAAGAGGTAACGGGCATGAACTAGACCATAGGAAGTGCCATTCAAACATAAAAAGAAAATTCTTTATGTTGAGTGTGGTGGAGCACTGGAATAGACTGGCAAGAAAGGTGGTACAGTCACCATCTCCAGAGTCATTCAAAACCTGCCTGGACACCATCCTGTGCGACCTGCTCTAGGTCACCCTGCTCTGGTGTGGGAGGAGTGGAATAGGTGATCTCCAGAGGTCTCTTCCAACTCCTATCATACTGTGATTGTGTAAGGGCAACTGAAATCAACCATTCATCTTTGTTAGATGAGATTTGGGATCTGAAAGTGATGCTCGCATTTAGCAGAGAGGGAATCAAGGTAGGGCATCTTTATACCCACACCCACTAACTTGAGGTTTTATTTATGCCACTACATTTACTTAAAAATCAAAGAGAATTTAAAAAAAATAATTAATGAGAGAACTGTTGCGGTAACAGCCAGAAATGTCATCAGTAAAAGTCTATGCCATGGCTGTCGTCTTAGAAGATCTGTTTATAGATTTTTGAAATGTATTTATCTTTCTTTAAATCAACTTGAAAGTGATGAGCAGTACAGACTTTTCTATTTTTACTAATTACAACTAAAGAGCAATATTAGGGTAGCAGTTATAAATAAAGCTCATTGAACAGCATATTGACATTATTTTATAAAGTTTAAGTTGTGCCAAGCCAATAGATGGAACTTAGAGCACACGTGGGGGGGGAACCAAAACCAACCACAAAACAGATTTTGTTAACCCTTGCTGTGTCAGTAGCTGATGACCACTGCTATTTAATTTTTAAAAATGCTGTGCCACATCATTATTTATATCATTCCAACTGATGGCAGAGACATTGGATTAGGC
>VWZE01006496.1:15995-31951 GCA_013396675.1 Eubucco bourcierii | reverse complement strand
TGTTGTTGTTTGGTTTGGTTGGCGAGGTCGTTGTTGTTTTTTGGTTGGTTTTTTTTTTTTTCTAATGTCATCTCACTGTTCTCGTTTGTGATTTTTTTAGAGAGCTGTTTCTAAAAATAAAGGCAGGTAAGACCTTAGGGGAAGTCTCTCCTGCATTTGTCCACAGGTACATTAGAACGTACTGTACAGGATAAGAACCTGCTTTGGGGAGGAGAAAAGACAGAATTTCCATCAACTGAAGATCTGTCAAACACTGGGAGCTATGACAACAGCTTCCTACTACCTCTTCTTATTTATTTGTATTCCTTCCTCTCCCCCTCAACTTTAACAGCTAGTTCTCACATGGCATATTTCACTGTTGGGTTATACTCACTCTGGGTAGGAAACCAGTGATGCTGAAAAACATGCTAAACCCACGTGTATCAAGATGGATGATATTCTATGCAATTTCTCTGTTGATGATGGATCTGCATATGTCTCTGAATATGTAGACTTACTTGACAAAACTGTGCTAGCTGTTTGTCCTTATTAGCCTGTTTCAACACAGGCCTTCTTTTCTTTTTTTTTTTCTTTCCTCCCCTCCCCCCCCTTTTTTTTTTTTCTTCCACCCCCCACTTCTGATTGATAAGGCAATCAAAAAATGAGCTGGAAGGAATCTTTAATTCCTCAGCCATGCGGTCACATCTACTCAGTTACACAACCTTTTCTGGGTCTGTAATTGGAAACCTATTTCAACTCAATCGAAAGAGTTCAAGTGCAGAAGGAAATTTTTGAATGTGCAATTCCACCATAACTGTCTTATTTTTTAAAATATTGTACCTTAATTTTCTTTGACAGCTTTGATTGTGGTGAAGAACTTTCATTTTTCTTTGCTCTTTCTTCCCTGACACCTTGTTCAATGGTAGAATTCTAGATGCATTTTGTTGTTTTGAAGGACTTTTTGAAATGGGAAGACATTTCCATATTTATTACTTCATCAGATAGTATATTGAACCTACTACCCTCCATTCTAGTGTTCTAATTCTTCTTAAAATTTTCTGTGCCCACAAATATTTTGCAGTTCTGCAGATAATACAACAGTAGGGAGAAAGTGTGTTATTCCAATTGTGTTCAGAAAGACCTATCGTGAATATCACTTTGACTGGGATTTTATTGTGGAGTCATCACCATGCCTACTTGTGGCCTACTTGTATTGGTTGAATTCATGGGAAAAGACCAATTTTTTAAGTTAGCAACTCTTTTTCCTTGTTGTTGTTTCTTGAAAATAAACAAAGAACAAAGATAAATTATGCAGTGTTTATGATGCCAGAAGCTTTCCTGAGACTGTCCTCTCTCTGCTGGTTTATAGCAAGCTAATATACGGTCAATTCTGTACTAGTTTTCACATAAGGACACTGGGATCAGCTGTACCACATCCTTCTGAGGCACTGAAATCAGAGTGGTTGTTTCTTAGAAAGTGAGAGAGTATTGTTATGACAGCTTAAGTCTTGAAGCCTTCACTTGGGTTTTAGCCCATTCTTTCCCAGGAGAGATTCCCATTTTACTCTGTCAGCTAGTTTAGCTGCCCAGAGATTAGCTCTCCAGAACTTACTGCATGGTGTCTGCTGTGCCTCTGTATGAGTATCTGTGATGCTCTGTGCTTTGAATCTCCCAGCTCTGAAGGAAATGAATACTCTTCAGATACCCTGGCTTGATGTTACATTGAATTCTGCAGATTTTAATCCTGTCATGTTTTCTTTCCTTTTTGGATTTTTCTTTCTCACTTGTTTGGTTTGTTGGGGTTTTTTGGTTGCTCCTTTGTGGGGATTTTGTGTGTGTGTGGGTGTGGTGTCATTTTGTTTGTTTTTGGTTTTTTTTTTAATCTAATCACAGAAAAGACTGGGTTCTAGCCCAAATCTGTAAAACCAACTGTTCTTCAAAAAACAGCCCCTTTTGGGGCTTTTAATGATGTTTGGATGGACATAAACACAAAGCTACCAAACAGTGTATATTGCTACTAGTGTGAGAAATCAGTGCTGCAGCTAGCTCACAGATCCTCTCTTACCTATTTAGTCATTGTTTGCTAGGTTTGCATATCCAGGGTGAAACTTACTTTTCACTGGTGCTTTTCAGAAATGCTTGCTTGGCAGTGGCTGACAAACCAGTTGGGAGTAGTATTGTTGTTCACGGTTCATGTTCTGATTCTGAAAATCTCATGCTTTTGTTAAAATTGTGCTGCTGTCGGTGTCTATTGGATGGCATGAACAAAGGCTGAAAAAGGGAAGCTACACCATCAATAGCTACTCTGAGTCATCATTAACTGGATTGTTAGATATGGGGTCAACAATCACATATTTCCTCTGATTTCATGAAACCTACCATATTGGTAGCCTGTACCCTGTGCACTGTCAGAGTAGCTTGTCCGTGTTGTCAACAGTTAGATCTCATTAGAGTCAGTAACTGCCTCAGTCACCTGTAACAGTAATAGAGGCAGTTACAGGTATGTGTAGGGAATGAAGGGAAGCATCATTTGTGTGGTAATCTTTGTTGTGCTATCTTTCTTTTTATCATGGTCTGTCCATGCTCTTGAAATGCAAGATAACATGCCTTACCCAACTGAGTTTCTGTGCATTTTTTTGAAAGCTGAATGTCTCTAGTGTGGAGTGCAGGACATCCCATGACAACATCTGGTGTGTCTTGTGCAGCTCCCATCCTTTCTGGTTATAGTAAAGATCATATGGAAATGAGTGAGGACATAATTAGTCAGAAAGGTAAGGCCACAGGCAGGGCTGAGTGGGGACAGAATAGGTTTATGTGCATAAGACGGTGCAGGTTTTCCCATTTGCTTTTGTTTTGCTTGTAGTGTTTGGTTTGTGTTTCATTTGTCTGGGGGTTTTATTGTTGTTTTTGGTTGGTTGGTTGATTTTGGTTTTTTTCTTCCTGGAGGATTTATGTTGAGTTATTCTCATATCTTAACCAAAAAGAGAATTAGCTTTATGGCAGATCCATGTGCACAAATGTGCTAATCATTGCTTTACCATATCTTCTGAGGACCAGCATAAATGTGAAGGCATGAATGTCATTTGTTGACAACTAATGGAATCGTATCTGCCAGATTAGGGTTTAAATTTACCCAGGGGCATGGATGTCTTTTGCGTTTGAAGTAAAGATTCTACACTTCTTGTTTTAAAGCTGTTGCTTTTATTCATGACAATACAGGGTGGTTACCTTGCTATACACATCCTCTGTTCCTTTAAGCCATTTGCTTAAATATCCTCTTTGTTGCGCTCTAACAAGTGGTAGGCTGATTCTTGCTCAGAAAATTTATCCTATGAAGGAGTAAAACTTAGAGGAAATTACTTTTATGACTGATGACAGAGAGGGTTTGCAGAATTCATGACAAATATCTGTGAGACATAGACTTTTAGTGGCCCTAAATCCACTACTACAATCTCAAAAGACAGAACTGGTTTTCATAGAATCATAGAATCAACCAGGTTGGAAGAGACCTGCATGATTATCCAGTCCAACCTGTCACCCAGCCTTAGCCAATCAACTAGACCATGGCACTAAGGTGCCTCACCCAGACTTTTCTTGAACACATCCAGGGACAGCAACTCCACCACCTCCCTAGGCAGCCCATTCCAATGGCATATCACTGTCTCTGTGAAGATTTTTTAACTGAAATTGAATTCTGCATGATTGCAAAACCTAGCTTCGTTCCTAAACCACTCTGAGGACAGACACTACTTAAGTCTCAAGAAACATGTCTGAATCTCATGTCTGGTGTCCCCAGCATAGTGCTGTCTGACTGAACCTGAATTCCTGCTTAGATCTTGTTAAAGATAATGGGTTTCTAGAGAAGTTGAGCATTGAACCCTTTTAGAAGAGATGTCTATTCAGTTACTCAAATAAAAGCATAAGATTCAGCATGCATTTTCATAGATGTTTCTCATGCTGTTTTTTACTGCTTTGCTGAGACACTAGTGAATTCAGAATTCTGCTTCACCATCCATCTAAATTGATGGATCAATCAAAAGGAGAGGAGGAGGAAAAAAATATTACTTTGATGGAAACACACATACTGCAAAAGTCAGCTGTATCACATTTATATTCTGCTCTGCTTCTGTCACCTAAGCTTGTAAAATAGTGAGAATAAAATGAAGTGTATTTAATTTCCACATACACAACAATTTATCGTATTTGCTGACCAATTACTGGCAGCTTTTCAGTGTTAACTTATTTTTTCTTTATTCCAGCTTTTTTTCCATTCCTTGAATGTGAAGGGAAATGTTTAATAATGTATGAAGTGATGAGGAAATGTTTGCATTAGCTATTTGTTTTTAAATTGACTGAGATATTTAGCAAGACACTTTAAAGACATGTTTTCTTAGAAAACAGTATGGGTTTTTGGACCACTCCATTAGAACCATTTATGGGAGAAAGGAAAAGTGTTGGAAGAATGAAGAGTTGTTGTAAAGAGGTGCCTTTTTTTACCTTAGAACACCCAAATCCATCTGCTTTGTTCTCAAAGCTGTCAGAATGACAGTTCTGATGGCAATGACATATTTGGGCAGGAGAAGCCAGATGAACTGTTTAGACAGTCTAATGCAGGAACAAACTAGAGAGGTGGGCCCAGGTGAACCCCATGAGATTCAACAAGAGCAAGTGCAGGGTCCTGCACCCGAGGCCAGAACAATCCTCAGTGTCAATATAAACTGGGGGAATGAAGAGACAGAAACCAACACTGCAGAGAAGGACCTGGAAGTGCTGATGGATGAGAAGCTGGACATGAGCGGACAGTGTGCTCTTGCAGCCCAGAAGGTAAATCACATTCTGGGCTGCACCAAAAGATAGGCTGCCAACAGATCGAGAGAGGTGTTTCTGCCACTTTGCTCTGGTGAGACCACACCTCAAGTACTGTGTCCAAGTCTGGAGCCCTCAATACAGAAAGGACAGGGACCTGATGGAGTGAGTCTAGAGGAGTGCCATGAAAATGATCAGGGGCTTGGAGCACCTCTACTAGGCAGACAGGCTGAGAGAGCTGGGGTTGTTCAGCCTGGAGAATAGAAGGGAGACCTAATAGTGACCTTTCAGTACCTGAAGGGTGCCTACAGGAAGGATGGAGAGAGACTGTTTATAAAGGCCTGTGGTGATAGGGCAAAGGTTAATGGCTTCAAACTAGAGAAGAGTAGATTTAGACTGCATGTTAGGAACAAGTTCTTTGCCATGAGGGTAGTGAAACACTGGAACAGGTTCCCCAGTGAAGTAGTTGAGGTCACAAGATATTCAAGGTGAGACTCTGGACAATCTGATCTAGTAGACGATGTCCCTGCTTACTGCAGAAGGGGTTGGACTAGATGACCTTTGAAGATTCTGATTCCTTCCAACCCAGACCATTCTATGATTCTATGAATCTTGTCCTCTCACAGAGCAAACCTGATGTACAAACTTGTGCTTTCCTATGCTAAAACGCTTTGATACCTCTGAGAGGCTTTAGCCCTGCATGTGAAATGCCACAACAGTTCAGCACGGAGATCAGGAGACAAGCAGGGCAGGGCAGCCTACAAAATGCAGAATGTCCCACAAAATGACAGCCCCAGGAGGCTGTGAAGTACCCCAAACTGCCTTTTGTTTCCTTGTAAGGATCATGTCTGCTGGCTACTCTGACTATGGCTGTACACCTGATGAAGAGGTACCTTGGGGAGATGTCTTACTGATCACCACGCTGGGAATGGTGTCAACAGAGGAGGGAAAATATGTGTGTTGAATAGGGGTGTTTGCATTTTTTATTTTTTTTTTGCTGTGGCTTAGAGGTATGTCAGGCAACTCAAAACCTTTGCCAGGCTGCAGAACTACTAGCTGAAATCAACCAAACTGAAAGTGGAACAGGTTTTAGAGGACTAGTTGTGAAAATCTAATTGACAGTAGGTCATCTTTGCAATTGAAGTGTTCAGGGGTTTGAGGTGCTGGTGGAAAGGGGTCCAATTAAGAAATATGTGATGATAGAAGGTATATTTCTTAGAAGCAGGACCAAGTCAGTCAGGAGACACCAGTCTTCAGTGTTTGGCTTCTAAACAGTGGGCTGAGTCAAGCGAATTTCAGATTTCACCAGTGTACAAACTGATAAAAGTTTCACATCCTTGCATCACTCAGGCAGATTAGTCTCGATTGTCTTATGAATACAGTGAATGTTATCTGGAAAGACAGGAGAAGGTGTAACATTGTTTGTCAGCTATGAAAGCCAGAAAAATAAAATACCATTCAAGAAATAAATACACAACTTTTTGAGGCTTTCATTGAGACCTCGACACTTTCTGACTGCACAGGTCTGTGTATTCCAAATGCAGAGTAGTGTCCTGGGTACACAGTTGCAGGTTGTTTTCTGCACTAACTAGCATCAGGCACCCCGTGGTGTTGAGAAAGTAGAGGTGGGCTACGAATTGTAGCAACCACATTGCTACTGTGAGGCTGCTAAAAGCACAAGAGAAAAATCGTTGGTACATAATGATTTCAGCCACCGCTGCAGGAGTGCAAGGAGAGAGGCTGCTGTTTATATGGAGTTGTCACATAAAGTACATCTGCTTCTGCTCTCATGCATGTCCTTGTGCATGAAGGCAGTGACCCAAGTACCTGAGGAACAGCTTGAAAATGTTCAGATACCTTAGGTTAGATGAGGACAGAGGCAATTGAAAGGAAAGAAAATGAGAGGTTTGATGACATTCAACTTGAGTTTATAGAGAAGCAGTAATGGCAATGCAAAGATAGAATATGATCATTTTAATCTGTCCTGCCACCCCTCCCAGAGGAGATGTAATTCACATAAGCGAAGTAGCACTTGGCCCACCCACAGGCTGTCATGGAGTTCAGTTCACTTAGAGGATATTTGAGCTGAACTGGATATGACTTGCATCATCTGACAGATTATGCAAGGTAGTTGGAAAATATAGCTAATTCACAGGTGTTCATCACGAAAAAAAAAGTGCCTGTACTACAGGGAATAATCCTTACAGAGAAGCTGTTCGAGGACTACATATCAATCATTCCATTGTAAGATTTGTTTGAAAGTGGGCAAAATGTTGACTAGAAATGGTTGGTCTATGACTCTCTTATTCTCATGCAGGCAGTTTCCATAGCAAATTAAAGTCCTGGAACATACAGATTTCTGCCAAAAATGTTTCCATTTTGAAAAGTTTTGGCTCAGAACATTGATCAGAAATGTTATGGATACATTTTTTTTTCTGTAAAGCTGATTTTTGGTGGGCGTGTTTTGTGTTTACTTAAAATTGCCAGCTTAAAATGATCCGCCATTTTGAGTTGCTTTTTTTCATTTTGGGGTTTTGGTGGTGGTCGTCATTTGGGCTTTTTTTGTTTGGTTGGGTTGAGTTTTGTTCATTTGGATGTCTTTTCATCATTTATTTGCAGTTGGAATTGTGAAGGTTTACCTGGTTTTCTGTGTTTTGTTAGGGTCTCAAGGCTAACAGAGAAGATTCTGCTTTTGTCTTTGGTATCTAGAGTAAGAGAAGGGATGTGGAGCTTGAAGTAACGAAAAGAGGATAAGGAACCAATGAAGCTGCCCATGTTTACGAAATCTGTTTGTGTACATCTCATTGTTCGTTATCTGGATTCTTCATGACATTTTCATGAGTTCATGGTTCTGTGGTGGAAAAGGGCAGCAAAGTAGGAGAGCTAGGAACTTGAAGGACATTGGTTTTGGTTGATCCAAACTAGGAGCCATTTTTCATGCCAGTAGGAAGAAAAGAGGATGTAATTTCAGATAAAATAAAATACATTGTTTACTTTGTATCACTGTTTTATCTCTTTGTGGTTTACAATCTGTTTTATTTTTGGGAGGGGGGGTTTGTTTGTTAGTATAGTGGGAGGGGTTTTTGTTTGTTTGTTTTTTCTTTGTTATTGTTGGTTGGGGTTTTTTTGGTTGGTTGGTTGGTTGGTTGGGTGGTTTGGGGTTGTGGATTTTTTTTGTGGGGGAGGGTTGTTTGTTTTTTTTATAAAAACTTTCTTTCACTTGCCCAGAGCTCTATTTGTAAACCACCTCCTGGAGTTGTTGATCAAAAGCATGTCCCCAGGCTCGTTCTTTTAGATGCACTGGCTTACTGTTCAACAGAGTATGATTGGTGAGAACTGGGTGGATTGCATCTATTTGGTAATGCTTGTGATTCCATAGGAAGTAGCTGCATTTATCCCTACAGAANTTTGGTTGGTTGGTTGGTTGGTTGGTTGGTTTGGGGTTGTGGATTTTTTTTGTGGGGGAGGGTTGTTTGTTTTTTTTATAAAAACTTTCTTTCACTTGCCCAGAGCTCTATTTGTAAACCACCTCCTGGAGTTGTTNCAATCTTATTGCTTAAGCATGACATCAGATCTAATTTCTAATCACCACAAGAGTCATAAATAACCCATGTGCATGAAGATGAAGAAATAGTAGTGTAGCTAAACAAAGAATAACAGAAAGACACTCTTCATGGAACGGCAAAACAAAGACTAAATAACAATGAACTTGTGCTCCTGATGACTGACTTTCTTCTCCAAATAGGAATATATAGTTCAAGATAATAAACTTGATGATGTTTTTTTCGACACTAATAGCTCTGCATTTCCCGGTGTGATTGCTTGTATTTTCCAGTACATAATAATCTGCAATTAATCTTCAGTCATTTATCCAATGGAATTCTCCTGTCTTTGGAATCAGCACCTCTAGGGTACTCAAAGGAAAAAAAAAGCTCTTATGAACTAACCCATTTCTAGAAGGAAATCATCCTGTCTTTCAGCATAGCAGCCCTGTAATCATTATTTACATGCTAGGAGAAAAAAAAATTAAAAGTAATTATTATCAGATAACTGATGTTATTTGAAAATAATTAATATTGCTGTTACTAATTAATAGCTGACATAAACTATATTCCATCTCAGGTTAGACAAAGTTAAATTAGGGATGGATGTTGATACCATTCCTGTTCATTTGAGGTTAGGACAGAAGTTGGAATATGTTGTTCCTTCCACACATAACTTCAAAACTTGTATTATTCATTCATGTCCAGGATGCTGTCAACGTGCAGATCATCGTTACCCTAACTTAGACTGTTGAACAGGGCTGTAAGATACAAGTGCTTCGAAAATGATGGCGTTGCTTTTTGCCACACTCTGGCAGCGGCTGAAGATGTTAGTTCATAATGTCAATGCCTTCTTAGCATAGCACTTTCTGTTTGGTCATTGATTGACAGCCAAAGAGAAGAATATGCCTCTTTCCTTAGGAGAACATGGCAGTGATGATAATACACACTCAGTGACTGAAGTTTTCCACTGTGGACTTCAGTTCAGCGTTATCATAAAAGAATTTCTGACCAAATTTGCAACTTTGTTTTGTTTGTTTGTTTGTGTTTGAGGGTTTTTTTAGTATTTCAAGAAGTCATTTTGTGATTCCAGAAACAGCTTCATGGGTAGTGGTTTAGGACAGACAGGGTTTTTTTTCTGTAAGTCTTCATTTGCTTACCAGAACTCACCTTGGCTAACATACAACACTGTCTCCCTCTGTCATTTCTTCTTGGAAAGTAATGTCTTCATAACGCTTTCTTAAATTATTAATGTTGCCATCCTTTTATAATGGTAAGTCTTCATTTATATTAAGAATTCCTCCCCTGACTTTATACAGTAGAGACAGTTCTACTGCTGTCAGAGACTTGGTCTGATCAATGTATTTCATCCTTAAAGATAACTTAATCTGCTCTGAAGTTATTCATGGGTTTCTTGACTGAAATGGCTCAAACATATCTAAAACGCATGCCAGATACCAGATGTTTGGTTGCATTTATGGGTCAGGAAAATATGTTTCTAAATGTGAGTGACATGAGTTCCAAAGATGGGAGGACTTAAAAGATGATAATTATTGAAAGAATAGAACGATTTGTTGAGTAGAGTCTACTTTCCATTATACATTAGATAAGTATTTGCCTGGTTTCTAAATTTCTGCTGATATCATGCTAATTTCTGATTCCAAAATGTTTGCCCTCATATAGAGGGAGTATAGAGGACTAGCAAAACAGATGTTCAGTTTTAAATCCCATTACATCTATCTCACACTAAGTTTTACCAAGGAATGCATAGACAACTTGGAGAGCACTCTTCCTATTTGTAATGATGTGACGGGGAATGATGTCAAAAATAATCTTACTGTACTGTGGAACAATAGAAAACCATAATTTTTAAACTGCCTTTCCTCTTCCTTGTTATGTAAGGTATAAATAAAGAGCCATAGCAAAACACTGAATATTGTATTGCTGCTTGTAGAATTTCATTTAGCTTGGTGACTTTCAGCAGAAACCAGTCAATGATGCAAGTAATTCCAACAACAACAACAACTCATCTCTGTTATAAAGACATTTGGCAATCTCCACTATTTCGTGAGGAGAGGTGAAGAGTCAGGCATTAAACAGTGTGTTAATCTGTGAACTGAGCACAGTGAGTGTTGCAGGTAAAGCTCATATCAAACCACATGTCAGAAAAGTACGTATATTTGCATTCTGTACCTCAGTGAAGAGGCTGGCATTGAGTGGGTCCATGGGCAGCAAAAAAATATTATATGAGGGCAGGATGTCAGAGACCTAGACCTCAGGCCAACTCATTTTCTCTATATGGTGCTTTGTGTCTTGTCACCTCCTCTGTCCTCTAGTAACGGAAAAAGGCGTTCTTTCCCCTCTGTCCCTGCCCTTTGCCCTGAAGCCAACTGTGTGAGTTGTCTATCTTGGGACTAAAAGCTGTCATTTTTTGTCTCCTTTACCCACCTCTAAAACATTTTACATACCTTAACGACAAGTGTTTTCTGCTTTACAAGTCTACTTTGGTGTGACTTTCTGAGTCACGCAAATTCTCAGGGTTTTTTTCACTTGTATACATTCCCTGGCAAAGCCTTCAACAGCCTGGCTGGTGAAAGCCAGGTGCTTTTCATGTTTTTTCCCCAGCATGGCTACTGGAAGAGTGTGGTGTCCTCTGAGCTTGCTTGAGTGTCCAGCCTTGGCCTTCCATGACACACTGTTGTTAGTCCTTAATTACTTTTGTCTCTCACATTCTTTATTTCACCTGCCTGTGATGATGACAGAGAAAGGAAACTGAAGCTTCCTCGATATTTGTACTGTGTCAGGAAAGTAAACTGAGATTACTTGCAAATATTATTAGTTCAGGCATTCTTGGCAACAAATGCAGTTTTAAGTTGTAACAGTGAAAGACTCAAAGTTTTGGTCAAATCATCAGTGATTCAAGATTGGTACTTTTAAAAATAATTATCTTTTAAGCCTTCAAAGAATTCCACTGCTGGAAGGTTTTACTGATGAGTTGAAGAGCATGGAAGGTAATGGAAATATCTCAGTTAAGGTGAGTGACATGTGGGAATTAGAAACTAATTTTCAGAACTTCTCTCTCCTGCATTAGCATAGCAGAGGTAGTCTATGACCTGTTTTATCAGTTTACTGTAAACAGTAGCTGAACTGTCAAGCAGCGACAGCTTGTAAACAAATACTGAGGCTCTGGGAAGGTGTAACTGTTACCCTGAAAACTCCACATTTAATGCATGAAGTGTATCTGTGTCTGACAAATATAAGCTACCACAGATAGAGCTGGACTTCAAGTGGGAGGCCAAAAGGCAAGTGATGATGTAAAGCAGAGGTGGAGAAGGAAGGGCATGAAATACTGTAAATGGTAGTTGTTCTGTGGGAGTTAAGATTTTGTCAGCAAGCGTTACAGGAATGAGAACTGGTATCTCGTCCAATTTTCTTTGTATCTTTCAGGCTCAGCAGAAGATGAGATCTCCACAGCTGTGGTCTGTGCACATGTGTATATTAACACAGAATTACAGAATTCTGGTCTGTAAGCCAGTCCTTTGCTGCAGAGCTGTTACACCAGGATTAAGGCTGTGCAGCTTCTTCCTAGTGTGTCTACAACACTTATTTTATTCCATTAATTTTTTTTTTAAACATGTTTTTGGTTTGGCCTCCCAGGCAAGTAGGCAGGGAGTTTCATTTGCTCTTCTTTTAACATGGTAGTGTACATCTTACCTCAGGAGTATCCTCTAAGATGGTATCTAAGCATTTGGAGTAACTTCCAGAAAAGCATGCATTTCTTTCCTGTCCCTCTATGTTTTTTTCATGAAGGTACAATTCATGGGACTACTGGGTTGACAGTAGCCTGGTTTGTTGCAGACAGTGATGTTGTTAGCATTTCTCATGTCAAAAATTAAATACAACCTTGTGCAAGTAGTCTAAGTTTTATGTACCACACAGCATTAGGTGGATTGAGGAGTGAAATTTCAGCCCAATAGAAAAATAATTGGTATTTATCTTATTTCTGTATTGCTCATAATTAATGCAGGCACTCAAATTATTTTTAAAGGCTATATTACTTACCTTTTTTTTTTTAGAAATTTCATTCTACTAATGAAGATTCCCATCTTGGCCATTCTTGGGGCTCTGAAAATGAAGCAGAAAAAATAAACTGCAAACCAAAATCTAGGGTATCCATGTTTCACACTAAATGCTAGTTGTTATGATGCCAAATCAGTAACATTTTAGCAAAACTGTACTGCAAGAGGTTTTTCAGACCACCTTTCCCCCTTTGTGTTGCGACATTTTCCATGTAATTTCATAGGTCATTGTTTCTCTTGGACTTCATGCCAAAGCTTCTACTGATTCAGTGGGAGGAAGGTTTGACCCAGTATTTGCAAGTGTTGTAATCCCCCAAGAATTTGAATTTTTACCTTGCTTAACATAAAAGTAGCAATTTGGTTGGTTTGCATCAGCCTTCAATAGATGATAGTTTTTACTTTTCTGTCACTTTCCACTCTGTTTTGTTAGCCTTATTTCCAAGTATTACAACAAACAAACAAGCAAGCAAACAACCAAACAAAAACCAAAACCCCTCGCCCCCAAACAAAAAAGACAAACAAAAAAAACCAAACCCAAAACCAAACAAAAAACCCCCAACCAAACCAAACAAAAAACAAAACAAAAAGAAACCCAAACAACAACAGGGAAAAAAAACAACAATAAAACAAACAAAAAAACCCAAAACCAACCAACCAAACCAAAACAAAACCAAAAACCCAACCCTGGAGCTTATTGAAATCTGTAGTCTTACATTAAAGAGCTACTAACATTGTGAGACTTTTTCAGGAAATTTCACTTCTTGATGAATGAGTAGAAAGCAAATGCTGGGGATATAAATCAGCTTGGCAGAAGTAGAAGAGTGCTCTGACGCAGTTATATCATGAGGACCTCTCTGTCCAGGGACAAGAAAGAAGTTGTATGCAAGTTTATTATCTTGTAGTGTGCTACAGCCTGCTGAGTAAGTGGATGATGACACAGTCAGGTGGGACACTGAGTATGATACATGATTGCTCTAAAGCCTTTATACCCGTCCCAGAATCTGGGGTTATCTGCTACTGAGGGGATACAGAGCAGGCATCCAAGAGGCTCACATTTCCAATAACTACCAGTCTAATTAATTATCATCCTGAAGAGAGCACCTGGGAAAATCTTCATAAAGTAGATTTTCCAAACCTGAAGAAGCCAGAGCTGGAGATGGATTGCTACAAAAGATGCATTTTGGTTAGGTATGGATCTAAAGGAAGAAACNATGACAGGACAAGGGGCAATGGGTTTAAACTGGCAGAGGGGAGGTTTAGACTGACTGTTAGGAGGAAGTTCTTTCCAGTGAGGGTGGTGAGGCACTGGAACAGGTTGCCCAAGGAGGTTGTGGCTGCTCCTTCCCCAGAGGTGTTCAAGGCCAGGTTGGATGAGGCCTTGAGTAACCTGTGCTAGTGGGAAGTGTCCCTACCTATGACAGGAGTTTGGAACTAGCTGATCCTTGAGGTCCCTTCCAACCTTACCATTCTATGATTCTATGAAATACTCTCAGCAAAAGCAGTGGGCATGTGATTAAGAGAAATCTGGCTGAGGAATGGTGGTTTCAGCATGCTTTTGACCACAGAACAGGCTTCTGTAGCCCTCTAAGGTTTACAAAAGATAAAGAAATTTATCTTAGAAATGAAAATTAAAGTATTTGTCTCAGTTTGCTACCCACTTATTACTATCATAGCATTTCTGGGTTTGTTAATGAGATATGCCAATTATAAATGGTTCTTTTCTCAAAACTTTAGGAAGAACACTTTTTAAAAGTCCATTGTTTTGTCTGTTGTTGTGTTTTGGTTTTTGGGGTTTTGTTTGTTTGGTTTTGGTTTTGGTTTGGGTTTTTTTTAAGTGGTTATATATCTTAGAATGATTTTGAAAAATAAATTTTAAAGAAAAAGGAATAGCTCTGGTGAAAACAAAGGCGGCAAAAAACCCAACTTTAGAATTCTTTTATGGCATGTGTTTTTGACTGAGCACAACATAAGCTGAAATGCAGCTTCAGAAGAAGGAAGTGGTAATAACTTTAAATGTAGAAAAAAATTTGGTATTATGTGAAGTCTGATCTTCTGGCACACATTTTTCTCCTATAGATTAGCACAACAGTGTGTTCCTAAGTATCAGTTTTCTTTTTTTATCATAGGGCTGTTACATCAGTGGACATGATTGTCATACTGCTCTTCATATGAACACATAGTTCAAGTGGAAGCATTAACTAGTGTCAGTTAAATTGTTTCTCCTCTCAAAAGCTTGTGCTCTTTGGATAAAAGGTGGGAGAATATGTTGACACTCAAGTTTTTTATTGTCTCTGCTGCTCCTCACAAGGATGTGTTTTCCCTTTTTGTCTGAAAGCTGCTCTTTTGACCTTTCTCTGTCAGCCTCACAAGGGCTAACTCTGTGAATGTTGTTTTCTTCTGCCAATCAAGATCTACCTTTTACAAATATAGCCACACGCAAGCCCAGCTGGACAAACAAAGCCATGCTCTGCTGACACCTGTGTCTGTGTAGTCTACGTGAAAGTTGTAGAGAACTGAGCCCTTTGCATTCTCTAAAGAAATTCATTTGTCTGCACCGTGGGATTAATTTTATCTCCATTATAACATCACTCTGAATCATCTCTCTACTTTTTCCTTCTACCCTCTTACTTTGGCTATCTCTGGAAAGGCATCAAAGTTAACCTCTTCTGCCCTTCTTGCATAACGGTGTAAATTTATTTTTCATTCCCCTTCTTTTAGAGTGGTAGCAAAGCTGCAGTCTACAATGTATCTCACTTGTGCTGTGAAACATTCCTGTTTCATTGTAGTCACAGTGAGGTGGTCCATAAGAGAGGAAAGTTGGGGTGCCTTTGGGTTTCCTAAACCTAGCAGAGGGTAAGTGTCAGCAGTGATGACTGTTTTGATGATATACAGCTATTTCTCTGTAATGAGTAGAGATGTTTTTTTCAAGTTGTTCCTCTGTAAAGAGTAGAGATGTTTTTCCAGCGTTTTCAGCACCCCTAAAAAGATTTCAAAATTTGTGACCATCCAGCAGCTTAGAATTCAGATATTGGTTTTAGAAATTCAGTTTTTAAGCATGTTCAAGCTTCTTAGTTACAGTTTCTATCAATTTCTGTATGATTGGGTAAGCTCAGCATACAGCAAAGAGAAAAATTAAAGTATGTGTATAGTTTTACATCCCTACACTACTCCTCTTTGGTATTACTGTGTTCTGTTCCTTTGTAACCATTACCCAGCCTGTTTCATGCTAGCTTCCAGCAGGTAGCTCAGTTGGACACAACCATTTAGAGTAATAGCAGAAGACTCAAAATGCAATCACCCTTCTGCTTGGGTGGTTTTAGTAGTATCCTAAGAAGTAACTCAAATCTTGTTCAGGTACACAGGTGAGGGCCAAAGTTACCAGGGCAGTTGATGGGAGGATAACCTGCAATACCTGAAACTTTTTTTCTGCACAGAGCCATGGGATGCTACACAAGTAAGACAAGGTGGTAACTAGGGCCACTGTGCTTACCATTCTCTGGATGGGCTGTAACTCTAGTAAAAGGTGATGATTGAAATAACTCTTTTTTTT
>VWZE01006495.1:654294-673130 GCA_013396675.1 Eubucco bourcierii | reverse complement strand
ATAGCTGGCAGAAGCCCCCCAGATAGCTGGCAGAAGCTCCCCACATAGCTGGCAGAAGCCCCCTCCCAGCAGAAAGATGGGAAAACTGGGAATGAGGAGAAGAGCAGTCCAAAAAGTGAGGAACACCAGAAGAAGATGCCAGAAAGGTTTGGGTTGGGAGGGACCTTGAAGATCATCCAGCCCCAACCCTCCTGCCCCGGGCAGGACAACTCCTGCTGCAGGTGGCTCCAGGGCTTGTCCAACCTGGCCCTGAGCACTTCCAGGCTTGGAGCCTCCACAGCTCCTCTGGGCAGCCTGTGCCAGTGCCTCAGCACCCTCATGGCAAAGAACTTGTTCCTAATGTCTCTTGCAGCTTGAAGCCATCCCCCCTCCCCCTGTCACTCCACACCTCTCTAAAGTGTTCCTCCCCAGCTCTCCTGCAACTCACTTCCAACACCAACAGGCAGCTCTGAGGTGTGCCTGGAGCCTTCTCTCCATGCTGCACACCCCCAGCTCCCTCAGCCTGCCCCCACAGCAGAGCTGCCCCAGCCCTCTTGATCACCTCTGTGGCCTCCTCTGGACCCACTCTAACAGTTCCACCTCCTTCCTGTGTTGAGGGGTCCAGGGTCGGACACAGTGGTGCAGGTGGGGTCTCAGCAGAGCAGGGGGCAGAATGCCCTCCCCCCACCTGCAGGGCACTGGAGAATTGTGAAGCTCTCACTTCAAAGCTTATTCCAGCTACCTGAGCACCATTTCCAAACCCTGCCAATGCCAGCATGTGCTGAGCAAACTCAGGAGAGTCCAAAGCACTGCTGCTGGAAGCCCACCCAGCACTGGGGGCTCCTGTGCTGTCCATCAGCTCTCTCCAGAGGCAGCTGCCTGCTGGGGAAGGACCTCAGCTCCCTGCAGCTGCTCTGTGCAGGCAGAGCTTGGGTGGCAGCACAAGTTAGCACTGCTCCTCTGAACCCAGCCAGCAGCACACTGTGGGACATGATGAGTGTGACAGAAAGAAACTCAAGAGCCTCAACTTTTAAGCCACAAAACAACACAGAGCCAAGAATTCATCAGCTCTTTTTTTCCCCTCAAACTGGGAGGAGAAGAAGATGGATCTCCAGGAATGGCAACTAAATCACCCAGCAGGTGCTTCAAGGATGAATGGGAAGAAAACATAATGCAAGACATTATTAATGTTTATTAGGCAGGGCTGTTAGGAGCCAGTTTATCACCAACTATCTTCAGCAAGCTCCCAGCCCCAGCCCAGAGGAGCCTGCAGTTGCTCAGAAAACAAAGAGACTCTGGTGCACAGCCCGAGGGGGATCTCGCTGGGCTAAGCTGCTTCATTACTCCAGCAATCGAAGCCTGCAGGCTGGCAAACTGCTGATTTACACCCAGAAACCCCCCAAAATGCCTCCACACACGCGAGTGTGGCAGTGAGAGGAGCTGTAACCCTCGCATTAGTTATGTTGACAAATCAGAAATAACTCAGGAGGTCTTAATTACAAAGCCCAGAATTGACTCTCGCAGCTCACCAGGAGGAGCAGGGAGGGAATCAATCCTTGGAGGGAGAGGAATGAGCTGGTTGGAGCTGTTAGGGGTGGTAAAGGGGCTGCAAATGCTGGGGTTTAAGTTGATAAAAACATTTGAATAAATCATTCTGTAGCTGGTTAATTTCCAAGGCACTCCTTAGCCCCTAAGGAACTGGAAGCTCATCCTGAGCTTTCCCCACCAGCACCCACCAGCTCCAGCAGGCATCCCAAACCCACACAACGTGAGCTATTAAACCAAAAGTTGCAGCAGATTTAAGAGCTCCTGCGTGGCAGATGCACAGAACCACTGAGGTTGGAAAAGCCCTTTGAGATCATCCAGCCCAGCCCTAACCCAACTGCCAGGACCACTAAACCAAAGCACCACATCCACAGCTTCTTGCAACCCAGGATGGGGACTGCCTCACCTCCCTGGGCAGCCTGTTCCAATCCCTGAGCACTTTCACAGCAAAGAAATGTTTCCTCATCTCCAAGCTAAGCCTCCCCTGGCACAACTCAAGCCTATCCCCTCCTCCTATCACTGCTTACACGAGAGAAGCAGCCAACCCCAGCCTCACTTCAGCTGCCCTCAAGGAGCAATGAGGTCTCCCCTCAGCCTTCTCTTCTCCAGGCTAACCAACCCCAGGCCCCTCAGCTGCTCCCCAAAACCCTCCCCAGCCTCATTGCTTTTCTCTGGACACACTGCACCACCTCAACATCCTTCCTGTACTGTGGCAACAATCAATAATCCCAGCATGGCAGGGGCTGGAAGGGACCTCCAAAGCTCAGCCAGTCCAACCCCACTGCCAGAGCAGCACCTCCCAGAGCAGATCACACAGAACATATCCAGGTGGGGTTTGAATCTCTCCAGAGAGGGAGACTTCACAGCCCCCCTGGGCAGCCTGTGCCAGGGCTCTGTCACCCTCACAGGGAGAAAATTCCTCCTCATGCTTAAATGAAACTTCCTCTGCCTCAGCTTCCACCCAGTGCCCCTTGTGCTGGCACTGGCATCACCCTGCAGAGCCTGGTTCCAGCCTCCTGGCACTCACCTTTACACCTTTACAACCAGTGCTGAGGTCACCTCAGTCTCCTCCCAGCAGCACAGCCCAAGCAGCTCCCTCAGGCTCTCCTCCTAACAGAGATGTTCCATTCCCTTCAGCATCTCTGTGCTGGTACCCAGAACTGAACTCAGCACTCAAGCTGTGGCTACACTGAACTGCCCCTACTGAAGACACTCCTGAAGGGGACTCTAGATGCTGACTCCAGGCAGATGTGGCTACATTTGCCTGAAACGAGGTCTGCCATGAGAAGTTGGTTTTGTCCTGGAGGCAGAGAAACTTCCCCCACCAGAAACCCAGCACCTGCCAGCTCTGTCGAGGCACTGAGCCTGCTCAAGCCTCCCCAGAGCAAGCAGGGATTCCAGCAGCCTCCCAGGAAAGACCTCATCTAAGCTGTAAAACTAATTTCAGCTTCAAACAGGGAGGCTGCTCCTCTATATATCTCTCTAATTGAGCAGGAGAGCAGAGCCATTGGGACAGCAGAGGAAATGTGCTCTTCCCCTCTCCCTGAGAAAGGCAATGACACGATGGCAAAGCGGTTTTATCAGCTCCCCAGACTGCAAGAGCCGACTCTGCACCATTCATCAGGAGGAGAATGGACCAGGAGAACAATCAGAAAGCCATTAGCAAGCTGCCTGAGCTCCTGATCAAATGTCAGAGGCTGGATGGCTTTACATTACTGGAGAGCAGGGAAAGAGCAGGAGGTTGTTTCAAAGCCATAAAGATATTATTACAATTTTTAGCTTTCATTAGCACAAGGGCAACCATCTGCAATCTGCACTCCCCTGGAAGTTTCTCAAGTCTGGGACAAAAGCTTCCAGCATCGTCAAAATGGAAAGAGATCTGCCCCAGTGCCACCAGTTCACCCCAGCAGGGAAGGAGCTGTGGGGAGCAGGACAACTGGAGCTGGAAGCAGGGCTGCTGGCTGGTTGTGTCTGCTGCTTTGCTGGCTGCATGCTGTGAAACCCTGCAAGGAGACAGCAGGAATTACCCAGGCTGCTGCTGCAGAGCCACCCCAGAACAACCTGAGCTCATCACCAGGACTGGGTGAAATTCTCTGGTGAAGAAAGGCTGCGGGACCTGGGAGCAGCCTGAGGGAGGATCTCATCAATGCTGAGCAATACTTTAAGGGGGGATGTCAGCAGGATGGGACCAAGATTTGTTCAGCAGTGCCCACTGACAGGACAAGCAGTAATGGGCACAAAGTTGAGCACAAGAAGTTCAACCTAAAAGTGAGGAGGAGCTTCTTTCATTTAAGGGTGCTGGGGCCCTGCAGCAGGCTGCTCAGAGAGGTGGTGAAGTCTCCATCTCTACACACATTCCAAACCCACCTGGATGTGCTCCTGTGTGCTCCTCTCTGGCTGCCCCTGCCTTGGCAGGGGGCTTGGACTGGATGATCTCCAGAAGTCCCTTCCAACCTGCATGGTTCTGACTGAGTGCTCTGCAGCCTGCTGAGGCACAGAATGCTGAGCACCTTCCTTCTGCTTTGATTTTCCACGAGGTGGGGAAAGATGAAACCCTTCTGCTGTGACCCTCTCTGGGAGATGCCCATCTGAGATGTCCTCTGCACAGCTGTGTGCTGCATCCCCTGGCACTCCCCCCTCATGCTGGAGCCACTCACCTTTTGTCCTCCAGCCTGCTAAAGCTTTTGCTTTTTCTTTTTTTTTTCTTTTTTTTCTTTTTTTCTTTTTTTTTTTTTGTGCCTGCCTTTTTGTCTTTACCAAATTGTTGTTTTTTCTCTGGAAGAAGCAATTGTCCATCTTGAACTTGGCTGCTGCTGCAGGTTGGTTGATTGCTTTGTGTTCCAGTGGACTAGGAAAATCCTGCTGTCGAGCTGAAGGGACTCAAATCCTTGTTTAGAAAAGAAAATGATATTTTTTTTCTGCCTTGCTGAAAAGCTCTTGGCCTGCACTTGCCAGGTGACCTGCCAAGGATTTAGAAAAGAGAAATTGGATTTGAGCCTCTCTTTTTCTGGTTTTAAGATGGTCAAAGCTGGCATGAAAAATGGTGGTTTGCTGAGAGGGGCTTTGTCTGCCCTAAACAGCACAAAAAGAGCAAACTTAATCTTGTTTTTCTTCGTGGGTCAGCTCCAAAGCTCTCAGATGTATTTGTCTGCTACTGGCAGCTGCCTGTCTGCTTTCTGCCCCTCCATGTAAAGGGTAAGAGAGGCCTTGCCACTCACTTGGCTCCTTTGCCATCCTCTCTGTCTGGCTGCCCCTTCCTGCTGCCTTTCGGGAGGATGCTGCTTAGGGACTGATGATGCTGTGCTGGGAACACTGATGGCACTGGGAGCAGCCCACAGGCAGCTCACAGAATGGCAGGGGCTGGAAGGGACCTCTGGGGATTGAGTTCAACCCTCTGCCAGAGCAGGAGCACCCAGGGCTGGCTGCACAGGAACACATCCAGATGAGGTTTGAAAGTTTCAACAACCTCTCTGGGCAGCCTGCTCCAGGGCTCCAGCACCCTCACATTAAAGAAGTTTCTCCTCATAGATTGGGTTTGGGTTAAAGAGATTTTGAAGAGTTCCAAGCCCCCTGCCATGGGCAGGGACACCTCCCACCAGCCCAGGCTGCTCAAGGTCTCATTCAACCTGCCCTTGAACAGCCTCCTTGGGCAACCTGTGCCAGTGGCTGCCCACCCTCACTGACAAGAATTTCTTTCTGATCTCCAGCCTAAAACTGCCCTTCTGAAGCTTGAAACACCTGAAGGACTGCAAAAGCTCAAAGCCCCGAGGAGCTCACCTGGTTTTGGAGACCCTTTGAGCTATAAGATTTTGGTCCACAGCACTTTGGGGGAGGGGTTTACTCTACCTCATGTCCAGGGACATTTTCTCATCCTTTTCTTTCCTGTTCCAAGCAATTATCATTCATTTTCTCTTCAAGCAACAGCCTGTGGCAATAGATTTTGGGGCAGTGCTGCCTGCCCTTTCCCAAGGCCTCCAGAACAGCTTCTGCTGCTGGCTGCTGCCTTCAGCAGCAGGAATGAAGGCAGTGCTGGTGGCCATTAGCAGGGTGGTTAATCACCCCTCCCAGGGAAGCTGCAGGAGCTGGGAATAAATGAGCAAGGGCAAGAGCAAAGGAAATCGACTCACTTGCTCCTCCAAACCCGACCTGCACACCCGGTCTGGTGGGGGATGCCTGGCAGAATGCTCTGGGTTGGAAAGGTCCTCCAAAGGTCATCTGGTCCCAACCCCTCCTGCAGTCAGCAGGGACAACCTCAGCTACACCAGAAAAGCATCTCAGGCTTGCCCACCAAACAGCAGCCAAGTGAATCCTGGTTAAAGCAGAAGTCAAGGCCCCATGGAGGAGGTCATTTGCTTGCTGCTGACAGGTTTCAGCTGCTCACAGAACCCAGCCCGAGCCCCACAGGCAGCAATGTGGCTGCCAGCAGCTCAGCTGAGCTCTTAGTCCTGGCCCAGCTCCTCCAGGACTTGCAGTCCTTGCAGACTCAGACTGGATCTTAGGAAGAAGTTCTTCACTACCAGGGTGGTGAGGGTCTGGCACAGGCTGCCCAGGGAGGCTGTGGCTGCCTTCTCCCTGGGGGTGCTCAAGGCCATGCTGGATGAGGCCTTGAGCAGCTGAGGCTGGCTAAGAGGTGTCCCTGCCCGTGGTGGGAGGTTGGAGCAGATGAGCTCTGAGGTCCTTTCCACCCTGAGCCACTGCAGGGTTCTGTGCCTCTTCCACCAACCTACTCCCACATGCCAGCTGTGCCAGCTGAGCACAGCAGCTCCAAGCCAACTCTGCACTTCCAGTGCCAGCATCTCATAGTCTCAGTGGCTTTCAGCCCTGTTGTTTCCCCACCCTCCAAAGCCTGGCTGACTTCTACTCGAAACACAGAGCAACTCTGCACTAGTTGCTGAGCCTTGCTGGCTTGCCTCTCCAGCAGCAATCTCCTTCCACTGCCACCTGGTTTGCAGGCAGTGACTCAGGAGCCACTCAGGTGCTGTGGGTGACAGATCTCTGTTGAGATTTTTTTTTTTTTGGAGGGGGTTCATGCTGTAGTCATTTCTGATCTCATTTGAGGAGCAAGCCAAATTGAGAACAGTGACACAGTAATTGCTGCTACTGAACTGCAAATGCAGTTTAAGACTTTTACCTGGATCACTACATTTGATTGATATTTTAATTTGGTTTTTTGGCAGCTGAAAGCTAATGAGAAGTGGTTTGCAGTTGGAAATACTTGTACTGGAGAATTCATTATATTTAATTAATTCTCACAGACACACACACAACTTCCTAGCACCTATGCAAATTCCCTGGTTTAAATTCTTCCTTCTATTTTATGCATCAGCAGTGCCTGAATGGAGGGAATCTGCCCAAATCACTTCAGTATGTGAAATGCTGCTAATAACACTCAGAATATTTTCTTCTGGTCTCTGTGCCAGATAATAGCTCAGATAATGGCTTTCAGACACACTGTAAAGAACACTGGGCAGAGTGGAACAGACATTTGGGTTTAATGCACACAGCTAAGGACAAACCTGCTTATCTGTGAGGCTTTTTAAATGGCCTCAGCACCTTTCAGCTCCAAGGGAAGAAGTAACTGGGAGAGGGGAAGACTGGAACAGGCTGCCCAGGAAGGTGGTAGTGGAGTCCCCATCCCTGGAGCTGCTCAAGATATGGGTGCCCATGGCACTTGGGGACAGGGTTTAGTGGCCATGGTGGTGTTGGGTTGATGGTTGGAGCCAGGGATCTGAGAGGGCTTTTCCAGCTGAAGCAGTGCTGTGATTCTAACCCCATGAGGAGCTGACAGCAGCCATAAAAGCAAAGCTGCTTTTCCTCCCTGCTCTGTTTGGGTTTGGGTAGGAAGAGTTTTCATTTCTGCTGTGTGCAGGAGCCAGATGTGGGAGGCAGAGTGTAGGTGGCAGAAGGGAAAGCAGGAACGAAGGTCCTTGTCACAGTTTATCTCTACCACACTGCATAGCAAAGAGAAGCTGTGCCATGCACCCAGGCTGGCTCCTGCCCACCCCCGCAGCAGGAACCCAAGCACATTCCCACAGCCTCCTCTATCTGCTTCTACTTCTGCACCTCACCAAACGCCCCCAGGCCAGCCCCGGCGATGCCAGCTCCTCCAGCCAGCCCCTTCTCATCGGGCTCCAGGCTCCTGCACTAAAGAATGCTCTGCACAGCAGCAGGGGCAGGATGCTCACAGCAGTGCCTCCCAAGTAAGAGCCAGGGCAGGGCATCTGTAGTCAGAGGAGGTGAAGATGCTGCACGGTGCAAGGAGATGAACACAGGCAGCTGCCAGCACCGAGGTCCCTGCCTCTGCTGGGGCTCTGTGTGGGCCTGCATCAGGAGCAGTGCCCACCAGGGGTAGGGCAGTGGTGGTGCCCTTGGGCTGAGCCCTGGTGAGGCCACAGTTTGAGTCCTGGGTCCCACAGTATAGGAAGGTTATTGAGGTTTTGAAGCCTGTCCAGAGAAGAGCAATAAGGCTGGGGAGGGCTTTGGAGGGCATCATGCGAGGAGCAGCTGAGGTTGCTTAGCCTGGAGAAGAGAAAGCTGAGGGGAAAGCTCATGGCTCTCTGCAAGAAATGTGGAGATGAGAGCCTCCAGGAAACAGCTTACTGGTCATGGGACTTGAGCTACAGCTGGACTCCATGATCTTAAAGGGCTTCTCCAACCTTGAGGATTCATGATTCTCGTCCACCAGCACCCTCAAGTCCTCCTCTGCAGGGCTGCTCTCCACCTCATCACTCCCAGCCTGGGTTCACATCAAGGATTGCCCTGACCTAGGTGCAGGACCTTGCACTTTGCTTACTGAACCTCACAAGACTCTCCTCAGCCCACCTCTGCAGCCTGTCCAGCTCCCACTGGATGCCACCCCAGCCTTCAGTCTTAAATCAACCACACCACTCAGCTTGGGATCATCTGCAGATTTGCTGAGGGTGCCTCAGTCTCACTGTCTGTGACACTGATGAAGACATGGAACCCACAGGGGAACCCACGGGGGAACCAGCACCTCCACAGCCACTGGCTATGGACACAGCCACAGCACACACCCAAACCAAGATAAAGACCCCAAGCCCAAGTGTGATTGTGTAAGGCTGCAGCAAGAGGCCTCTGAGGTGGAGCAGAGCACCTCCACTGGTGTGGAGCTAAGTTTTACTTCTAAAAATTGCCCAAGTGGTACATTTTTAAAATTCAGCTGCCAGCGATTCCACTTTGAGCACCAAGAGAAGTGCTGCTTTAATAATTGAAGCCTCAACCGCCTGCCTGATTGGCTCCAGCCCTCAGTCCCCTCCCCAAAGGCCCTGAGTTGCCTTAGGGGAGCATTTCACAAGCAGCACATCGACTTCCTGAGATACAACTTCAGCAGATGAAAGCCTCCCAGCCACAGAAGATGTCCTCCTAACTCTGGACTTTAAAACCAGTGACATCCACGGAGCTTTTTAAACTCATTTAAAGGTAGAATGCCCAAAATGTTGCAGCCAAATCAAGCCCTACAGGTACCATCAGGTAGAGTCATTTCACAGAACTGTCAGGGTTGGAAGGGACCTCAAGGATCATCCAGTTCCAACCCCTCCTTGCCATGGGCAGGGACACTTTCCACTAGATCGAGTTGCCCAGAGCCACATCCAGCCTGGCCTTAAAATAATCCTCCAGGTTTCAGATGCAGCTCAGCAGCAGTCTCCCTGTTCCAGCCACCCATCATCACCCAGCAGCCAGAGCTCCACCACCACTGCTGTGACTCACCCTGAGCAGGGGCATGAGGCTCCCCCCCAGCACTGGCTGATTCAGGACTCTCTGGTGGCCATGGAATGTGTTTCATACCAGGGGCTGCAGATCACCAGGTCTGAGGTCCAGCTGAAGCCCACCACTGCCTAATTTGGAAAGGCTGCAGATGAGGGAGATGGCTGAGCTGGAAGGAATCTGCACTGGTGGTGTCTGCAGCCTTCACCTTGGGCTTCTTCATGCCTCTGCAGCTATGCAGCACTACACAGTGGGGACGTGGCCACCACACTGAGACCTTCCCTTGGCTGGGAAAAACTTTACCTGAGTTATTGAGTCAGAACAGAAGCACCTCACTGGCTGTGTGCTGCTGCTGCTGCTGTGCACGAGGCAAATATTTCATGTTAGCATCTGAGGGCTCTCTGAATCCTCACCCTGATGCTAAACACAGCCCTGAGCACTGGTTTCACCCAAAGCCTCTGCTTTCACCCAGGGTCACCAAGCCACACTGCTGCTCAGGAAGGATGCTCTCAGGACAGGCTTCTCTGCAGTGCAGGTCTCCAGGGCAGCCTCACGCAGGACCTTGGCTTTGCAGAGGCAAACCTGCAGCACCCCCAGTGACTACTGGAGCACTTCAAGTGCTTGCCTCCAGAACTCCAACCTGCAGTCCTCTAATTCACCCCTGTGCTTAGCTCAAAACGCTGTGATCCTGTAAGCCAAGAGCTGTTGGAGGGTTGCAGGTCCCCCAAGGATGTGGTTGAGACATTTAAGGCCAAACTTGATGTGGCTCTGGGTAGCCTGCTCTAGTTGGAGGTGCTAGGGGCGGGGGTTGGACAAGGTGACCTTTGAGGGTCCCATCCAACCCCATCAACTCCTGAAGCTGTGAGGGAGGAAAGGATCTTCAGGTTTGGTGTAAAACAGAGGTGCCTTTGTGCAACCCTGTGTCTCTTGGGCTTTCCAAAGAGAGAAATCCAGGAGAGGAAAGCTGGAAGGAGTCAGCTCCTGTCCTCTCATGTGCAATGGAATTGCCCAAATGAGTGGGAGAAAGTCTTGAGCTGTACTAAACACGCAGGGGATGGATAAGCCTTTGTCAGCCCTCTAATAAAAGTCCCTTGGAACAGGTTGTCCAGAGAGAAGGGAGATCTCCCATCCCTGGAACCTGCCTGAGGGCTGTCTGGGGGCTCTGAGCAACCTGCCCCAGTTGCAGTTGTCCCTGCTGGCTGCAGAGGGGTTGGACTGGATGAGCTTTAAAGGTCCCTTCCCACCCAAACCAGCCTGGGACTTAAGGAGGAGTGATTAGCTGTGTGTGTGTTTTGCTAACCAGCAGGAGCCTTAGGATTTGGCCCTCTCCAGGGTGACCTCCTAGAAGACCTCAGCAAGCTGCAGTGGGTGAGCAGAACCTCCCCAGCAGGTTTGGCTTTCTTTCCCCAGGGCTGAGGAATGTGAAGGGTTGAGCAGCACTCACACTGCCTGCTGTGATGTCCCTCAGGAATGACTACATCCCAGCTGCCCACAGAGCACCCTGACACCCAGACCTCAGCCTGGCAGGCTCTGCTTACACAGAAGAGACAACCCAAAGCCACTGGCAGCTTCTAGGTGAAGCTCAACAGGCTCAAATGGTGGGAACAGCTTTGTCTACCCTCCAAGTTAATTTCCAGTAAAAGACATCTATTTTGTATTAAATATCTGCAACATTTGGGGGGGGAGAGAGGAAAAAAAAATGTATACAGCAAACACATTTAGTGCAATCCATCAACAGCCTTAGAAGAAGGTTTGATTGCAAAGAGCTCCAAATGCATCTCCTCAGCCATCAAGTCAGATATATTTAAGGAAGAAATAACAGCCTGGCATTAATTCAACGTTTTTCACTCAAGCTTTCCTGAGTTATTTGCAAACATGAGGTGCAGGCAGACAACAAAAGCTCTAATAGCTGTTCCAGTAATTCTGGCTGAGCTAGAATGTTCCTTTCAAATGAACATTATGTGTTGTCAGATTTACAGAGGATATGAAGGCAGCTTAGACCTAATAAAAATAATAAAAACCCATTCAAGCATTTGTATTTAGAGCTTAAACTATTTTGCTAGATGCACTAAATCATCTTCATTACTGTGAAATTCTCCCAGCCCGAAGAGATTTGACTCCAACAGAGAACTGCCAGATTAGAGCTCGGCTTTGGGTCACATTGTTAGGACTTGATGAAAGCTTAACTCCTCAATTAGCTCTCTTGATAGTTCTGACAGTCAGACAACACCAACTGTCTCACTGACTCCAACAGGTTGAATCACAGAACGGGAGGGGTTGGAAAGCACCTCCAGAAATCAAGCCCACCCCCCCCTGCCAAAGAAGGATCACCTAGAGAAGGTCACACAGGAATCACAGAATGCTAAGGTTGGAAGGAACCTCAAAGATCATCCAGTTCCAAGCCCCTGCCATAGGCAGGGACACCTCCCACTAGTGCAGGTCACTCAAGGCCTCATCCAACCTGGCCTTGAACACCTCCAGGGAGGTTGTGGAGCACAGAAGCACCGAACGTGATCTTCGATCACGTTCGGTGCTTCTGTGCTCCACAACCTCCCTGAGCAACCTGTGCCAGTGTCTCACCACCCTCACTGCAAACAACTTCCTCCTAACATCCAGTTCCAGTCTCCCCTCTGACACTTCAAACCCATTCCCCTTGTCCTGGCATTCCAAGCCTTTGTCAATAGTCCCTCCCCAGCCTTCCTGCAGCCCCCTTCAGATCCTGGAAGGCCACTCCAAGCTCTCCTGGAAGCCTTCTCTTACACATCCAGATGGGGCTAGAAAGCCTCCAGAGAAAGAGACTCCACAGCCTCTCAGGGCAGCCAGCTCCAGGGCTCCAGCACCCTCACAGTAAAGAAGTTTCTCCTCCTGCTGAGGTGCAACTCCTGTGTTCCACTTTGCTGCCCCTTATCCTGTCAGAAGCCACCAGTGAGAAGAGACTGGCACCTTCTTCTGGACACCCTGCAGGTACTGACAACCATTAATGCTGGGCACAGCTCTTCCCTGAGCATCCTCACCAGGAACAGCTCAAGTTTAAGAATGCTGGATGGGGATTTAGAGAATCATTTGGTTTGGGCTCAGGTCCTTTCCAACCCACACCAGGCTGTGAATTTGAGTTTCTGAACTGAGAGATCACAAAGCTTAATGCTTTTTAAAATGTATTAAAATCACAGAATCCTGGAAGGGTTTAGGTTAGAAGGGAGCTCAGAGCTCATCTGCTCCAACCTCCCTGCCACGGGCAGGGACATCTCTCAACCAGACTCAGCTGTTCAAGGGCTCATCCAACCTGGCCTTGAAGAACCCCAAGCAGGAGGCAGCCACAGCCTCCCTGGGCAGTCTGTGCCAGGCTCTCACCACCCTCACACTCAACAACTTCTTCCTCTGCTCCACTCTCACCCTGCTCTGCCTCAGACCCAAACCATTCCCCTTGGCCTGGCTCAGACCCCCCCAGCAAAAGTCCTCTGCAGCCTTCCTGCAGGATCCCTTCAGGCACTGGCAGCAGCTCTGAGGTGCCCCCAGAGTCTTTTCCTCTGCAGTCTGCACCCCTCCAGCTCTCAGCCTGTGCCCACAGCAGAGCTGCTCCAGCCCTTGCAGCATCTTTGTGGCCTCCTCTGGCCCCACAGCTCTGTGCCCTTCCTAAGCTGGGGACAGCAGAATTGGACTTTAAGAAGTCAGCAAGGCAGAAGAAAAGAGGTAGAGGAACAAGCTCAGGCACAGAAGGCAACACGAAATGAAAAGCAAACCCAGCCCTGAAAACTATTTCTGCTGTTTTAAAACATTAAGAATGGGCTGCAGCAGAGCCTGGAGCTGAGGGAGCAAGATTTTCCCATTAGCAGCAGAAGCAAACCTCACCCAGCAACCTCCTCCTGCAATCAGCAGGCGAGCTCAGCCAGATTACAGGCTCCAAAAGCAGCTGAAAAGACTTGACAGCCTCTGCTCCCGAAATCCACTGCTGTCACTGCTGACCCTGGGCCTTGGCATCAGCTCCGGCTCCTTCCCAAGCCTCCTCCCGCGGCAGTTTACCCAAGCAGCTCCTTACAGAGATCCAGAGCAGACACCTCGCGGCCGCTGCGGCGAACGACACTCGGAGCTCCTCCAGCAGATCACCAAAATCCACTGCCAACCACAGTGTTTGCAGCTCCCAGCCCGGGGATAACCCCCTGGGGTCATGCCAGAAACTGGGAAGAGCTCAGGAACGAGCCCCTCCGAGTGACCTTAAACGAGACAGCACCTAAAAAGTTGCCAACTTGAACACAAATAGAACTGCAAACGTTTCAGAGTGCCCTGGGTTGGAAGGGACCCTCAAGAGGGCACCTTGCCCAACTCCCCTGCAGGCAGCAGGGACACCTCCAGCTACAGCAGGCTGCCCAGGGCCACAGCCAGACTGATCTTGGATGCCTCCTGGGGTAGGGTCTCCACCATCTCCCTGGGCAGCTTGTGCCAGTCTCTCCCCACCCTCACCAAGCAGAGCTTCCTCCTGCTGTCCAACCTAACTCTGCCCTGCTCCAGTTCCAAACCATTGCCCTTGGCCTGTCCCCATAGCCCCTTCTGAACAGTCCTTCCCCAGCCTGCCTGCAGGTGCCCTTCAGGAACCGAAATGCAGCTCTGAGCTCTGCCTGGAGCCTTCTCTCGTCCAGGCTGCACAACCCCAACTCTCAGCCTGTGCTCGTAGCAGAGGTGCTCCAGCCCTCTGATCACCTTCCCCTGGCCCAGCAGGTCCCTGCCTTTCTCCTGCTGGGGGGCCCAGAGCTGAAAGCCCAAACAGTCCCTAATGTCCTTAGCACCCTCCCAGTGACATTCAGCCCTGAGCCAGACCCCCAGTAGCTCACTGGGCTCACTGCAACACCCTGGTGAGGTCAGTGGAGGTGTTGGCAAGCTCTGGATGTAGAGACTAAGTGAAATTTCCCCCCAAGCAGCACCAGTGCAATGGAAAACACAGGGAGTGTGCCCAGGTCCCTCGGCACTGCCAGCAGCCATGGGCAGCAAAGGGGGCATCCTGGCCCCCAGCAAGCTGAGCCACCCTGAAACCAGGCAGCTAACAGAGAATCTCCTTCCACACTGCCTTCATCACACATTCTCCTCAGCTCCCAAGCCCACCATTCCCTCTTTGATGCAAATATGGAGTGAAAAGCAGAGCAGAACAAGATTCTGCCTTTCAGTATTTTAGGAGCTTTAAAGGAGAGGCTTGGAGCAGACAGGATTTGCTGCTGATCAGACAGCACTTCAAAGGGTGAGCTTATGGAGAGGCAGTCTGGGCACAGCTCACGCCCTGGAAAGGCACAGGAGAAGTCCTGAGCTGATGTGGTAGGAATAAAGTAGGAGCTGAAGTCAGTCTGGAAGATGAATGCACCAAAAGGCCTCAGAAAAGTGGCACTAATGGGTAGGAAGGTTCTGAAGGCAGCCAGCAGCTGGCAATATTGATTCTTTAATACACACAATGAAACCAAAGCCTTAATGATTAATAATGTGTTGTGAAATGCTATTCATTAGGTAAAACCAGAGCCTGGAGGTGGCACAACATCAATCAGGCAGGCTCCTCCCGTGCAGCAGGGCCAAGGGCTGACTGCTGCCCAAGGCAATCAGCAGCCACCACTCTGTGCAGCAGCAGGCTCTCAGTCACAGAGTCAACCAGGCTGGAAGAGAGCTCCAAGCTCACCCAGCCCGACCTAGCACCCAGCTCATGCCAATCAACCAGACCATGGCACTAAGCGCCCCATCCAGGCTTGGCTTGAGCACCTCCAGGGACAGTAACTCCACCACCTCCCTGGGCAGCCCATTCCAAAGGCAGGCTCAGGCTCTGCACAGCCTGCAGGGGCAGCAAGGAAGAAATCAGGGAATCATTATGGTTAGAAAGGACCTCCAAGATCAAGTCCAACCTTCTACACAACTCTGCCACGAGCACCAAACCATGGCCCCAAGTGCCATGGCCACAGAGCTCTGGAACACCTGCAGGATGGGGCCTCCACCACCTCCCTGGGCAGCCTGTGCCAATCCCTGACCACTCTTGCAAAGAAAATTTTCCCCTTCTCCAACTTAACCCTCCCTCGGCACAATTTCAGGCCATTTCTTCTCCTTCTATCACCCAATACCAGGGAGAAGAGCCCATCCCACCTCACTCCAACCTCCTCTCCAGTAGCTGTAGAGAGCAATGAGGTCTCCTCTCACTCTCCTTAAGGTTGAACCACCCCAGCTCCCTCAGCCTCCCCTCATAAGAAATGCTGCAAAAGAACAAAACCATCCCAAATCTCACATCAAGTCCAGCTCCAGAAAGTACTTTGGATGAAGCTGGTACTCAGGACATGCTTGGCCCCAACAGGAGGCAGGTGGAAAGTGGTTGGAAGTAGATGATCTTTAAGGTCCCCTCCAGCCCAACCTGTTCTGTGATTCCAGGACTGACCACTGCAGTTGTGCATTTAGACTGCCTGGCACCAGCCAGCAGCACTCCTCACCCACCACCTTGCCAACACACTGGCTGCAGTCACATCCACGTGAGCAAACAGCACAAAACTCATCCATCTGCTTCTTGTTTGCTTTATCAGATCCCAGAGACACAGCTGGAAGCACAAGACAAGAGCATCCTCAGCCTAAAATGACAAGTAGCAGGGCAAGAGTTTCCAAGGCTGTTCTCACCTCCCTGCACCACCATGACCTGCATGGGCCACAAAGCCCAGAGAGATGGGAATGAAGTTCAGGATTCCCAGCTCTCAGCAGTGGGACTGTGTCAGCTCCTCACTTGCAAACTTCAGATAGAAACTCTTCACTTGAATTACTGAGAGTCTGTTGGTCAATGAAGCATGCTGAGAGGATCACTTAGGAGCAGTGCTCTCTGTTCTAATCCCCTGCAGCTTCCTATGCTCTCCCTGTCCTGCTCTTCTCAAGTAGCTTTCCTATTAAACCCCCTAAATAAAAATGCAGAACCAGCACAACCTATTAATGAAAGTCTGGCATATGAGCAGCCACCACCTCTTCACCCTGAAGGAGATGAACTGCTTAAACATGGCAAATTATCAGAGATTAGTGCACAAAACAGAGCTGCTTTGGCCCAGGACAAGGATTAGCCTTCCCCCATCCTCACCACCTTCCACCTCAGCACATGGAAAAGCACTTTAGCAAGTCTTAGGTCTCTTGCCTAACGTCTTGCAATCCTAGATGGAGTTTTGTGGAGGAGCCTCTTAGCAAAACCTCCTGGTATTTGGTAAGTGGAGCAGGAAAGAATAGAGCAAGAGCTTTGTGTGATGAAAAGGGCTACAGGAGGAGGCAATAAACACAGATCTGCATGTGGTGTGCAGCAGATGTCAGCATTAACCAGGCTAATAGCAAAGCATATTGAAGTTGGATATATAAGCAATGATCTCAAAAGCTGGGGATAAGCCTCTCCTAATAGAGATGGAAATTAAAGTTTGGGAGTTGCCAAATCTCCAGCCCAGGAAGGAAGTTTCCTCAGTTCAGAGTGCAGATCTGAGCTGCTGAAGGAAATCGACTCCAACTAGGCCAATGCTAACGACACCGTACCAGGGCTCCAGCAGAGCCAGGAGGGGCAAAGCACTTTCAGGTCTTAGGTTTTGCAGTTGGTGAAGCAGAGATGGAGTAATAAAAGTGCCCTGAGGAAGAAAGGAAAGTGATAACTGCAGGGTTTGTAACCACCTGGGCTTAAAGAAACAGTCCTCAGATGGAGGGAATGTCATTTCCATCGACCCAGCTATGGGTACCTGACTGATTGCTGCATACTGGGGAGAGAGGAGATGGACTGGGAAAGGGCAACGACCACAAAATCCTCTCTTACTGCTCAGTCACAACCTGCTCCAGACCACCCAGCTGGCCAAGGCAGGTTCCAAAGCCACAGAGTTACAAATAACATCTTACTCAGCACATAAACATCAATCAAGCTCCTTGGGATTGGGATTTTCCCTGCACAGCACAAAGACAACTGCACTGATGAGCACCAGCACAGGTGAGCACCTCAACGTTTGCTGCAGGGGGGGTGGAAATAGCTGGATCTGTAAGGTCCCTTCCCATCCAAACCAGTCCAGGAATCTGCACATCTCTTGTGCTCTTTGCTCTGTTGAGTCCCCACCTCAAATCCTGCCTCCAGCTCTGGTGTCCCCAGCATGAGCAGGACACAGAAGCTGCTGAAGTGTGGCCAGAGGAGGCCACAAAGATGCTCCAAGGGCTGGAGCAGCTCTGCTGTGAGCACAGGTTGAGGGAGCAGCCTGGAGCGGAGAAGGCTCCAAAGGGACCTTGGGGACACCAGAACTGGATGCAGGACTGGAGGTGAGGTCTCAGCAGCAGAGCAAAGGGGCAGGATCCCCTCTCTTGCCCTGCTCCTCTTTATCAGTTCACAGATTTCTATTTCAAGCTATTTATTTCCCATAATTTTGCATTCTTAAAACAAAAATCATAGCCAATCCCCCTCCTCAACATGGCCATGGAAGGATGGGCCCCATTCCCAGCCACAATTTACACAGCAAAGAGTAAAACTCAACCCTTCAGCTCAGGATTCCACCCCTCAGGACACTGCTGCTGACCCAGCAGCATCACAACAGTCAACAGAATCCAAAGCTGTGGACCAGCTCCACCACCTCACTCAAGAGTTATCCCAGCACCAATTCTTCATCAGGTCTGCTGATTAGAATTGACTTCTAAGCCTTCAGCTGCTGCTGCTTGGAGACGCTGTTCTCCTAAGGTGCTCCAGGGAATCTGCTACATCACTCAGCACAGCAACACCTTCCCAAGACAGCTGGAGAAGGCCTGGTGCTTGCTGATCACTCCAGTTAAGTCCTGCCATCAGAGCTAAGCTTTCTGTGCACAAGTTGGGAGTTGTGCTGAGATGAATGCCCTGGGGAGGCACAAGGTCCACCAGCGTGTGAGCTCCACAGTGCCTGAAGTCCTGCCCACTTCAGCTCTGCTCTCAGCTGCACGTTCCCAGGAAGCAGCAACCACAGACCCATCTGTCAGGAAAGCACAGGGGAAGAGGCAAACGTGGCCTTTATGCTGCCTCCCAGTTTAAAGCTTGCAAACAATGCAGGAGCTTGGAGTCATCTGTGTCAGGATGCAATCTCTAACATCCCACCAAGGGCTCCTCTGCTGCCCAGGGTAACCACCCCAGCACGAACTCCAGCCCCTCCAACCCCCTTAGTGGAGAAAGCAGTAGCACAAAGACAGCCACCCAAAACTTGCCCATAGAGTATTTTCCTCCCCCTTAATGCACTTCTCCATTGTCAACTCGGGACCAAATTTAGAGCCTTCCTGCATTATTCTCTCAGCCCATTCGAGCACCAGCAGAGCCAATTCCTGGCCAGTTGCCTCCTTGCTTTTCAGAAGCCTCTGGATGCTTTGAGTGCCACTCAGTGCAGGCCTGAGGAGTGGAATTGCTTCCTTGGGAGCTGTTTTGCCTTCCCATGGTAGCATGCACTAAACCCTTCGGCTGAGGCTTAACACCACTGAAGCAATTCAGATCCTCAGGGCTCTGAAAACGTCTGCAGAATGAGCCTCAGCAGCAGCCAGTAGGTAGCGGTCCCACTCAAACAGGCTTTACTGCAACAAAGCCACAGCAGGAGAGCCACCCTGCCGCCAATGCCACCCTGCCGCCA
>VWZE01006495.1:637067-649790 GCA_013396675.1 Eubucco bourcierii | reverse complement strand
GCTGCGGGCGACGAGGAAGCTCCCGGAACCCCGGCACGGCCCCGTCCCCGGCCGGCGGCGCGGGCGGGCACAGCCCCTTCCGGCCCCTCCTCCTCCACCGCNGAGGGCAGCCGTCAGGGGCTCGGGGGGAGGCCTTTGGGGAGACGAGGAGGGACTGAGGGAACCAAGACAGGGACTGAGGGGACCGCGCAGGGACTTGGTCTGAAAACGAGAGCCCCTCCAGCCAGCTGGAGACACCTCCACCTCTGTCCGCCTCCAGACCCTGGGTTTCTGGTAGAGCCAGAGAGGGAAGCAGAGTCTGGGTCAGCTCTGTGCACACCTTCAGCTTTTCCACGGTCAGGGATCCCTCACCCTGCTGGCACAGAGGGCCTCGGGTCCTCATCGGTACTGTCCAGAGCTCGACACCCAAAGAAGCCACAGAGGCCAACGGACGCCACTGCGACATTTCATTGAGCTGTTTCCACACCGCATCTGAGGCAAAGATGAAATCAACCTCCCAAACGCTGCAGCCAGCACTGTGGTGCCCTGGGCTGAAGAGCACAGTTGGTGACTCCCAAGACTCAGAAGTTCTGCAGTCCACCTTGGGAACAGAAGAGGCTTGAGGCAGCAGCTCGAGGTCAGGGTGCTTTGGTCAAAGGTCTGTGCTTGCTGCCCCTCAGCCAACCAGAGAACAGACAAATACTATTCAGTGCAGGAGCCTCCTGCTCCTCAGGGTAACCATCTGGACACAGCAGCTTGTTTGTCCTGACACCTCCCTTGTGGCAAATCCAAACACACTCCTTGGCTCCTGTGCCACAGTCAAGGTCCCCAGCAGATGCCTGTTGTTCATCTTCCAGCAGCAGCACTTGACACAGCACCACGAGATCCTCCACTGCTGCAGGGCCACTCCAGGTGCTGGCTGGGGACAGGCTGCCTGGGGAGGCTGTGGATGTCACCTCCCTGGTGGTGTTCAAGGCAGGCTGGATGAGGCCTTCAGCAGCCTGGGCTGGTGGGAGGGGTTGGAACTGGACAATCTTTGGGCCCCTTCCAACCCAAACCAGTCTATGATTAATTCTGGTGCTTTGCAATCACAAGCAGCAAAGTGGGGCAGGTTCTTTGCCTGCCATCCCCAGCCTCCTTCCACTCACCAGCCCCCAGCCTCCTCTCCCTCCACTCAGCAGCTGCTCCCAAGCCTGTCCCAGAGCAGTGAACCTGCGTCTGTGCAGGGACAGATGGGCCAGCTGCTCATTCCCAAATACCAGAGCAAGGTACCTGCCCTCTTTTGCTTCCTGAAGGGTGTTGTATTTTCTGCCTCCCACCCTGCTGCCAGTTTTGGTGCCCATGATTGTGTCATGCTGACAAACTGAAGCTGCCCTGTGGGCTCAGGAATGAGAGAAGACAAAGCCTGTGTGAATGCAGAATATGTTTTTAAGCCCCTACAAACTGTTTCTGTTGGGTCCATCCCATGGCTGTCACCAAAGACATTTCAAGACTTATTTACCTTCAGTCCAGTGGATTGGACCAGATTGGAGCAGCTGCTCCTTGGGGTCCCTTCTGAGCTGGCATTCTGTGATGCTGTGTGGGCTGTTCCGCCCCAAAGCTGCCACGCTCTTCCCTCCCAAACAATCTATTAAAGCTTCAACCTCTTCACCAAATAATAACCCTCAGCATATCAATTAGCAATCCTCAGGAACCTGAGACAAGCATTTCAAGCCTGCCTGTAATCTCAGTGGGGTTTCAGCATCTTCCAGAGCCTGCTCAGAGCTCTCTATTTATAACCTGCCTCCAGTGCACGGCGCAAACCGCGCACGGGCGAGAGCAGAGGAAGGCAATGAGCAGCAGTAATTGGATTAATAACCCATTAGCACAAATTTAAAATCCCACTGCTTATTACTGGGAGTAAAGGGAGGGGCTGCCACGCTTCCTATTAGTCCATGAATCAAATGCTGCCACCAAGAAACAGGGAAATTCTTTCTCCAGATGAGGGATTCTGTCTCCTCGTTCCTGCAGGCAGCACTTGCCAGCCAGGGAGTTATTTAGGAGCTCCACTCTCAAGCAGGTCTGTGCCATGTGGTAAGCCTGGAGTAAGCAGCATGGGCAGGTGCTACAGATGGTTTGCAAACAGGCTCCATGCTGGCAGACACTGCTGACCACAAAAAAGCCACCCAGGTTGGTCTAAGCTGGTTTAATGTCTACATGAGCACTTTAGTTCCCCGGGTAAAAATTAACACTTATTAGGTTCCCCCCCCCTCCCCCCATCTCTGCTTTCAGCTGTGGTGTTGTTTCCACACCAGAGGAGCCTCCATCCCTTCCTTTTCACCCTTCCTGCTTAGAAGTGGCCTTGCAAAACCCTACAGATTGTTCCAGGAGGACACTGCTTTTGCTGGAGTCCTTCCTTACATCCCCCAAAAAGGTAAGGACAAATTTTTAGCAGGATCTGTTGAGACAGGCCAAGGGGGGGATGGTTTAAACTCGAAGAGGGAGATTTGGACTAGAGAGAAGGAAGAATTTCTTTACACTGAGAGTGGTGAAACACTGGCCCAGATGGCCCAGGGAAGTGGTAGATGTCCCATCTCTGGAAACATCCCAGGTCAGGTTGTCTGGGGCCCTGAGCAGCCTGCTCTAGTTGGGGATGTCCCTGCTGGCTGCAGGGGGCTTGGAATGGATGAGCTTTAAAGGTCCCTTCCCACCTAAACCAGCCTGATTTTAGCACTTTCCATTTCAAAGACATTTTTTACCTAGCCTACCCACACTCCTGGTCAGGCCTGCCCAGGGAAAAAGGGACCCCAGCTCCCCCACCTACCCAAAACACCAGAGCCTCCCCCAGACCCTCTCTGACTCCTTCCTCCCTTGTCCCTGCTGGGCACTGAGGAGAAGTCATTTGCCATATTGTGGGACATGACTGAACAGTGATACTTGAAGCCTCTCCAGATGGAAGCCCTGACCCCAGCAGCACACCCAGCTGCTTTCCAGATGGATGAGCACTGCTGGCCCTCCACCTTTGTCAAGAGAGTGAAAAGTCACAGGGATTCAGCCCAATCCACAGCTGGCTGCTACCTTTCTGACACCTTGGAAACGGCTTAGGAGGTTTCTGCCCCTACCTAGACTGTGTCACTCTCATCTCGTCAGCTGCTGGCTGGCCAAGCTGTGCTTGATGGGCTGCGGGAACTGCCAGCAGTGCCCTTGCTGGAGCCCTGCTACAGCACCGAGGTCTGGGCTCCGCAAACCAAAGTGCAGCATTGACCCCTCGTGGCCAGGCAGCAAAGCTCCAGGCCCTCAGGCTGCCCCTCACCCCAGCACAGATCCACCGCCAAACCTCTCAGCTGCTGCTCTGCCCCTCGGGCCGAAAACCAAAAGTGCCAGGGACTGGGGGAGGCACAAAGAGAGCCTGTTGGACACAGCCCCAAGGCCAAAGGATCAGGAGTGCTGCAGCAAGCAGGAAGCTCACAGCTGAAGCAGTCCAGATCTTGAGCTCATTAGGCTTTTTAGGTTGGATAGTCATTTATTGAGCATAAATAGCCCAAAAAGGTTCCCAATGGGGAGAGAGGCCCAGCTTGAGAAGCCTGGACATAGAGCACAGTTAAAGACTGCTATGGAAAGAACAAGAAAAGAGGGGAAAAAGGGGGAAAAAATGAGGAAAAGGGAGGAAAAAAGTAAGAAGAGGTGTGCAGCTAGACAGCCTGCTGCAGACAGCAGCAGCCTCTTCCCAAGAACCTGTCACTGCCTCACCTTGCAGCTCTGACAGCTCATGCCTGGGACCCGTGAGCATGAGCCAGCTCTAAATTAGCCACCTCTGGAGAAAGCTTTCTCAGCCTTTTACCATCCCATTACCAAGAGTTCTTTAAGGAGGCTCCTAAGCCCCCAGCCCCTTCCTGACCTGCTGGATGCCTGCAGAGAGGTTGCTGGAGAACAGAGAAGCATTTTGCATTCATATTCATGTACCTGTTCAGCAGAACCATTTCTAGGTGCCAGGTCTGTCTGGGTGGCAGTGAAATTCAGGCTTTGCCCTGTGACTGACACACAGTTGTTAACATTTAAATGGCAAAGTGCAAAGACCCTCAGCCTTCAAAACTGCCTTGTGCCAAAGGCAAATCAGATACATTAGCTCCTTGCTTCTGTATCCCCAACCTGCTTACACCCAGGAGCCTGACAGCAGAAATCCCCATATGGTGAGAAGGTAAAGAGCTGCCAAAGCACAGCAGCTGGGTAGGAAGAAAACAGAGCTGCTTTGCTAATTAAAAGATGCAGAGGCTGCTTTTAGACTTTCTGCACTCTCTCTGTCCATGCAAAATGCTGCTACCAGCCCTGGGCACGGACCTCAAAGTGCCACCATCAAGCCTCAGATTTCCCAGGCTGAGGATGTGATTGTTGCAGCACTTACTGGGCAGTTCTCATCAAACTCAAAAGTAACAGCTCCTGGGTCTGGTGTGGAGCATTCCACCAACATTTCAGCCTGGAGAAGAGAAGGCTCCAGGGAGACCTCAGAGCAGCTTTCCAGTACTTGAGGGGGGCTACAGGAGAGCTGGGGAGGGACTTTTGACCAAGACAAGCAGTGACAGCACGAGGGGCAATGGATAGAAGCTTGAAGAGGGCAGATTCAGACTGGGGATGAGGAAGAAATTCTCTACATTGAGACTGGTGAGACACTGGAGCAGGCTGCCCAGGGAGGCTGTGGATGCTTCCTCCCTGGAGGTGTTCTGGACCAGGCTGGATGAGGCCTTGAGTGACCTGGACTGGTGGGAGGTGTCCATGCCTATGGCATGGGGTTGGAACTGGATGAGCTTTAAGGTCCCTTCCAAGTCAAACCGTTCTGTGATTCTATGACCAAGGATACCTAGGAAGCTGAACACTGTTTTACAGAGGCAGAGCTTTGAGCCGTGTCACAGCAGAAGGGATTTGCCATGTCCTTGCTTGTCCTCAGCCCCTGAGCTCCGTAATGCTCCAGTGTTTAGGCAGCAGCACCAGTGGCAGACATCCAGTTGCAGTCTGGCAGGACAAAGAGGCAGAGCTGCTGGGTGAGGAAAGCACCAGAGCCGCGATCAGGAGCTGCCACCTAGTGCCGACTGTGCAGGCAGAGCTGGCCCAGGCCCAGCGAAGGGTTTAGCTCCAGCTCCCTGCCAAAGGTGCAGCCAAGAACTCTCCTTCTGCCCGGGGCAAGCTCGAGAATTTGCAAGGTTAGAATTCGATCTGGGGACATTTTGCTTTGTCCCCCTTCTGAAGGACTACAGCAGCACAGGAGAACACAAACACAAGACGGAGAATGTGGAAGCTGCAGCAGAGCAGCAGGGCTCAGAGGATGCTCTAAGGGAACTACCAGAGCCACTCTGCACACAGGTAAAGTGCTGCCAGCCTCTGCCTCGGCAGCCCCACCCCCAGCGGCTGGCCCCAGGCTTTCACCACTGTCATACTGGGCTCTGTCATCCTCCCAGCACAGCTGCTATGGGACACACTCCTGCAGGGTGTCTGCTGACAGAGGAAGGTCAAGTCCTGCTTGACTGGGCTGAGGAACAACAGCTGAAGGAGATAAGGGAACACTGCAACCACTCTGAGTGTCCTGGCACCAGGAATCCTGAGCCAGCCATAGCTCTCAAGCCAGGCCCAGGTCACCCTGGAGAAAGACAAGCTAATGGAGCACACTGCTGACTGATCTGTCCAAAACATTTATTGACAGGTAAAATCTGTACTAGAAAACAACCTTGGAGCCTCCTCAGAGGAGGAGCTCCCCACATCAGGCATAAAAAAAAAGGGCCCAGCAGGATGCACACAGCTCACCCACAGCTCCTGAAGACAGCCACATCAGACCACATCAAATCTCATACCCTTGAGACACTGAAGCCATGAAGAGACAGACCCAAAATGTTGGTAACAAGAGTGTGAACACCTCTGCCCCTTAAAGCCTTGTACCTGTGACCTGCAGTCTTAAGGAGAAAAAGAGCCAGAGGCCTGCCTGGCAGAGCTGTACTGCAGGAAAGGAAAATCCAAACCACTCAGAAAGCCTCTGGGCACAGAGAAACATCACAAAACACAGCCCCTGCCCTCCAGCACTCTGCACCAAGTTCAGGGGCACCAGACACAGCAACAAGTGCTATGAGATGTGTGCCAGTTGCACCTGCACCCTCATGAAGAGCAGGGATCAATTTGTCAGGCTGCTGCACTAAAAGGCTGTTGAGTGCTGCTGCCCTGCAAGGGCTCCACAGGTATCCTAAGAGTTAAAATGGGGAATTTTGGTGGCTCTGAAGTATGGAATGAATGTTAGGAACCAGAACACTGGGGGGGGAAAAAAAAAAAAGATACCACTGAGAATTCAAAGCTGCCATGCTGGGACTTCAGATGACTGCTGCTGGCCATGTGCCTTATCCCTCCAGATCCAGCAGCCTCTGCCTGGTTTCCAGAACGATCTCCTCCATCACCTCTGGTTTGAGAATGTCCTTGATCTGGAGTGGAAAAAAAAGTAACACTGGCACCAAAATGCAACCAGTAGTGTTGCACACTGTGAGGAGAAGGTCCCTAGCACAGCCCAGTGAGCAGCAAGGGAGCTTAGAGGCTTGTGGTCAATCCAGATGATCAGGGCAGAGGGTCCAAGGCAAAGGCAGCTTTGCCAGTCAGCAATTTGTACAGAGACTGCAAGGAATCAATGGAGATGCTACTGAGAACCCATCCCTCCTGAGGGACACACTCCAGCATTTGGGAAGGGGAGAGATGACTTAGAACCATTCCATCTAGCTGTGCAGGCTGGGATCTACTGGGATCTTTCACTCACTGCCACTGTGAATGAAAGCAGAAGACAATTCAGATCTCCTTCATAAGAAGAGAGCTGGCAGTGATTGAGCTGGCAAGAAAAATCAGCCAGAGAAGCTGCACAGCAAGAGGGAGGGAGCCCTCCAGCAGCGCAGGACATGGACACAAGCAGGGGGCTGGGGTCCATGCAGTGCCTGGCACTCAGTTTTCCCTTTGCTCTTCAAGTGCACTCTTCCCTCACACAATCCCAAAGCTGGGGATTATTTCTCTGCAGGAATAGCTGGGACTTTTCCAGAGGCCAAACCCTTCAAACTACCCCAGAAAATGTGCAAGGCAACTTGCTATGCAGAAGGGGAGGAGCTCCTCTCGTCACCTCCTGCAGGACACTCTGGAAAGCCAGGCAGCAGCCCTACCACCTGACTGAGCAACTGCAGCAGCAAGGGACGTGGCCCTTCCACCCCCTCCCCACAGCATGGAATCCAGTAACAGCTCTGGTTCTGTACCTGATGAGGGAGGGATGCTTCATAGCAGTACAGGATGCTGGTGTCAAACAGCATCAGCTTCTCAGTGACCAGAGCCACGATGCAGTTTCGGAGCCGCGAGATCACCTCCCGGTCAGACAAGGGAACTGGCTGAGGAAGGGCAGAGGAAAAGGGATGAAGGCACAGGGAAATGGACACAGACCCAGCAGGGAAAAGCTCTGTCGTGAACCCAGAGGCAAACCTTTGAAGTCCCAGGTTATTCACATGCCTCTGGCCACCAAGACATCGCTGGCAGGAGGAGGTTCACCTTCCCTCAACCCTCACCTCCAGGTTGGTGGTGAAGCCCCCAGCCTCTTCCTCTCTCTGCTCCGGGGTTGGGTAGATCCAGATGAAGCCATTGTTGCCAAGGATGACAGAGGCACCACAGGGCAGGTCGTGGAAGTGAGTCTTCTGGCGTTTCACCAGGGAGGGCGAGACCTGGACGAGCACACCTTGGCCGAGCTGCAGGGCACACCACGAGCCTCGGCGTGAGAGACAGCACCCAGGCACTGCCATGCTCTCTGCTCCCGGGCCAGGAACCAGGCACCTGTAACACCTTCTCCTGGGAAACAGTGACTGTAAACCCTGCTGCCTCTGGGAGTGCTGGGAGGATTAGCTAATGCCTGTGCAGCCCTTTGAAGATGAAGAGCACACAAGTAATACTACTACTACTAATAATAAGCATACACCACCCAGCCCTGCAGAAAAAAGAGCAGGGAGAGAGGCCCAATTTAGCAGAACACTTCCCCTCTTAATTCAGTCGCTGTCCTTCAGCCTTTGTGCAAGCAGCACTCTTGGCTTTCATCTTCTCAGTGCTAATACCCTTGCTCTGATAATCCCAAACTGCAGCCTAGGCTCTACCAGCCCCTTCCCCTCTTTCTGTGCACAGAACCAGCTGTGCGAGGCCTAAAATAGAGCCCTGGAGACAGGAAGGAGTTGCAGGGGCAGTGGCCTGCAGAAGGTAAGTGATGAAGTTTGAATCATGATTTTTTTTCCCCCCAGGACCCTCCTGTAAACTGCGGGCAGGGAGAGCAGCAGCTCACAGAGCAGCTCCCTCTGCTCCTGGGGAAACTTCCTGGTGCTCCCATGGAGGAGGTGAGGTTCTCCTCCCCTGCACATCCTGCTCTACTCCATGGCTTTTGTCCTCAAAATCCCTGCCAAGAGCCTTTTACCACTGCAGTGGAGCAGAGTCAGGCCAAGATGAAGTGCTCTGCCCAACTCACCTTCCCGTACTTGAGACTGCGGGTGTGCAGCGAGACAGCTCCGTCAGAGAACACCGACTGCACCTCTGCCTGGCAGTGCCACTTAAGGAAACAACCTCCCTAATGCTGCCCAGTGCCAGCAGGTGGCTGGCTGCTCAGACAGCTCTGCCAGCCAGCGTGCCCAAGGTCTGCCTGCTCTGCCCTGGCCCCTTTGCTCTTCTGAGTGCAAGCACTGGAAGGATACGCTGATGAGGTCCCCTTCCTGCAGGTAGTCTCTCATTGCAAGTTCATCTTCTGCTGACCTCCTTCTCTGAAATGCACAAGGCAGAAGTTAGGTGCAGCTCAGAGGGAGAAAACATCAGCCAGTGCCTCCACTGCAGGGCACCTCGAGATGCCATGCACAACACAAAGGTCACCAAAGCAGAATCACAGAATGGAGCACCTCAGCCGTGAGGAGAGGCTGAGAGAGTTGGGGCTGTTCAGCCTGGAGAAGAGAGGCCTCCTGGAAGACCTTAGAGCAGCCTCCCAGGATTTGAAAGGGGCTACAGAAAAGCTGGAAAGGGACCTGTTACAAAGGCAGAGAGTGACAGAGTGAGGGGTGATGGCTTCAAACTGGAATTTAAATGAGAGGTTAGGAAGAACCCTGTGAGAGTAAGAAGGCACTGAAACAGGCTGCCCAGTGAAGCTGTGGAGGCTCCAAGCCTGGAAGTGTCCAAAGCCAGGTTGGATGGGGCCTTGAGCAAGCTGCTCTAGTAGGAAATGTTCCAGCACATGGCAGGGGCTTTGAACTGAATGAACTTTACACTCCCTTGCACCTAACGCATTCTGTGATCATGCTGAGGACTCACAGGATGGTTTGGGCTGGAGGGGGCCAGGCTGCCTTGCTCACCTCCAGGTCACCAACGTGTTTATGTCCAAGTGATGCTGTCAGTTAAAGACATCAGAGTGCCAAAGACCCACACACAAACCCCACCAGTACCCTCCTGTTAACAGTGGGAAGGGCTCTGGAGCTTCCCAGCCAGGGAAACTGAGAACAACAGAGCTCTGGTACTGCTCTGCATGGTCTGCACTCACCAGTTCCCCACCAGGTAAATTCATAGACGACAGCAACAGGACAGAATCGAGCCTGGAGTTTGTTTCCACTTTCCATCGCTTCTGCTGAACCTGGAGGAGAAAAACAACCTGTTGAGGAGCAGTCCAAAGCTGGAGAGCAGCCCTTGACAGAGCTGGGGGCCCTGCAGCCACCCGAGCCTGACCAGCTCCTGTCTCGTCCCTGTGCCCCTGGGCAGCAGGACAGCAGATCAGACCAGGGCAGCGCCGGGCAGCAGCCACCCTCCTCCTCCTCCTCCTCCACGGCCCATGGGGACAAACTGAGCTGTACCTCCGTGATCCTCCCCACCACGATATCGCCGACCTCGCCGTTGTACCTGGACGCGGGACACAGAAGGGAGCCCATGAGGCTTGCACCGCCGCAGGCTCCACACTCGCTGCGAGGGGGAGGAGGAGGCGGCGGCGGCCGTGCTCACCTGGTCTTCAGCGCCTTGACACACACCAGCTTGTTCACTCTCTCCACGGCGCCGGCCACCGAGGCGATCAGCTTCTCCTCTTCCACGTAGGTGCCGTGCCCCCTGCGGGCGGTGAGAAGCCGCCTGAGGACAGCCCGAAGCCGGCCGGGCCGCGCCCCCCGCCCCGCGCCGCCTGCCCTCCGCCGCTGCCCTCACCTCATGTAGCCCGTGTCCGTGGTGATCGTGTCCCCCGGAGCCACCAGGTGCTTCTCGCCGCTCCGCGACGCGCTCGGCCTCGCCGGTTTGCGGGCCACCGGCAGCCGCATGCTGACCGCCGCCATCTTGGCTGCGGGCGGCGCGACACCGGCGACAGCATCCACAGGCGCCTTCCGCCCGCCATAGTAACTGCTGGCGAGAGTGCGCCTGAGGCGGTGGCGCCGCCATGTTGAGTGAGGGCGGCGGTGAGGTGTCAGGGCAGCCATGTGTGTTCTTGGCAGTGAGGTCAGTCGGCGGCCATGTTGAGTGAGGGCGGCGGTGAGGTGTCAGGGCAGCCATGATGGTTCTTGGCAGTGAAGTCGGCGGGCAGCCATGTTTGGTGAGGGCAGCGTGGCTGCGCCCCCTCGGGCAGGCTTGGCGGCAGAGCAGGGAAAGCGACCGCACAGTCGGGGCCGGTCTCGGGAGCCAGCCCTGCCGCGCCACGGGAGCACCGGACCCCCGTGGGCCCAGCCTGGGGCTCCCGGGATCCCCGACCCCACTTTGGGGGCCGCCCCCAGCTGAAGGGCAGCGCTGTAGGTAGCGGTGCGGTTGCCCCGGAGGAAAGCGGCATCCCAGGTTTGTAGGGGTAGCTGTGTGCGCACGCAGGACGCTGAGCTGTGCCCGAGGATAATCCTTTAACCCTGTAAGGAGGGGAACAGCAGGACCCTGGGGCTGCACCCGCAGCCCCGCCAGTGAAGCAAGGGGAGGCCGAAGGGGCCAGGGGGTGTCGCCCTGTGCTGGGCACAGCCAGCCCTCTGCTGGGGGCTGCAGGAGGGCACACACCAGGACAGCAATCCCTAGGGCTGAAATGCTTGTGAGCAAGCAGGATGCACCCCTGGCAAAGCTGTGCCAGAGGGAAGCAGTCCTTTTGTTCAGCTGTTTCCTTCAGTGATGATTTCATTCAGTTCAAACAGGTTCCCCGAGCTGCTGAGAAATCCCCAAGGAAAAAGAAGCCAACGATGCACTTCAGGACCCCTCGGGACCAAATGTTATACTTTCAAGCATGATGTGCACCTATAGCCCATCCCAGCTGACCATTAGTTCATGAAGGTATCAAAGGATAACAACAGCTGTGAGGCCAGAGGGAGACTACACCCACAGAGACATGGAACCCAAATAACCACCACTCTCCCCTGCTCTCACGCTGCACAAGTGCTTGTTCCATCCCCAAAGCTGATCGTTCCTCTCCCCAGCTGCACTCTTTGGTCCAGCAGCTGATGCTGCACCTCCTTAGGCCTGACTAGTGAGGTCCCACAGGGGTCAGTGCTGGGAGCAGTTCTGTTCAATATATTCATCAAATACCTGGGTGAGGGCACAGAGGGCACTGTCAGCAAGTTTGCCGATGGCACCGGGTGGAGCGGCTGCCACAGCAGGAGGCTGTGCTGGCATTCGGACAGACTGGAGGGGCGGGCAGGGAGAAACTGAATGGAATTCAACAAGGGCAAGGGGAGAGTCTGGCGCCTGGGAAAGAACGACCCCAGGGGTTGTATAGGTTGGAGAATGAGCTGAGGAAGGCAGCAAAGGGGGAAAGGATTTGGAGGTCCTGGTGGATGGGAGGGTGAGCATAAACCAGCAATGTGCTCTGGTGGCCAGGAGGGGCAATGCCAGTCCGGGATGCATTAGAAGGGCTGTGGTTAGTAGGTAGAGAGAGGTTCTCCTGTCCCTCTACTCGGCCCTGCTGAGGCCACATCTGGAGTACTGTGTCCAGTTCTGGGCCCCCAGTTCCAGAGGGCATCTAGAGTCCCCTTCAGGAGTGTCTTCAGTAGGGGCAGTTCAACACGGTTCAGTGTAGCCACACTTTGAGTGCTGAGTTCAGGCCTGGGTGCCAGCACAGAGCCACAAAGCTGCTGAAGGGAATGGAACAGCTCTGTTAGGAGAGCCTGAGGAGCTGGAGCTGTGCTGCTGGGAGAGGAAGAGCCTGAGAGGTGACCTCAGCAATGGGTATCAAGATGTAAAGGTGAGTGCCAGGAGGCTGCAGCCAGGCTCTGCAGGGTGATGCCCAGTGCCAGCACAAGGGGCACTGGGTGGAAGCTGAGGCAGAGGAAGTTTCATTTAAGCATGAGGAGGAATTTTCTCCCTGTGAGGGTGACAGAGCCCTGGCACAGGCTGCCCAGGGGGGCTGTGGAGTCTCCCTCTCTGGAGAGATTCAAACCCCACCTGGATATGTTCTGTGTGATCTGCTCTGGGAGGTGCTGCTCTGGCAGTGGGGTTGGACTGGCTGAGCTTTGGAGGTCCTTCCAGCCCCTGGAAGACATTCTATGATTATCCACCTCACCCAGCCCCTCCAGCACACAGGAATGAAGCTCTCCCTGCTCTCCACCTTCTAAATGATAAATGTTCCAAGCCATTTGTTTTATTTAGGATACAAGAGAGAGGTACAAATGTATTTACACCGTGTCCATGTACAATCAAATAATATATAATATCAAAGTTCTGTAAATAATGTTTACATAAATATTTACAAAGTTAAAGTGACAGTTGTTTGTTTTTTAGGTTTTAGTTTATTTTCCTTCCCCCCCCCCC
>VWZE01006495.1:624761-636255 GCA_013396675.1 Eubucco bourcierii | reverse complement strand
CAGGCTTGGAGCCTGCCCCAGCAAACCCACACCCGAGGTCCCACTCTGTCCCTTCACTCCTCTCCCTCTGGCACCCCCAGGGACCAGCAGCCCACCCTACACGGACCCCACACACCAGGGCCGCACCAGNCCCCCATGCAAGCGGCGACGCTCCCGAAGCAAACCAGCACCTCCCTCTGCCACTCACCACAGCCCTGCCAGCTCCGCCGGGGGCCGACCCTCCCGCTTCACCGCGGGTCTCGGTGCCAGTCCTTGCTGTCTGTGCCGTGCCAGGGCCTCACAGCACCATGGTGGGGATGTGATGGGCGAGAGAGGCAGGATGGGGCACGGGCAGGGCGGGCGAGTGAGCCTGCAGGGAGGCGTTGGGGGGCCGGTGCCGGGCGCTCTTTTGGTGTGCCCGCAGCCCTGCCAGCTGCGAGTAGGCACTTTGGCAAACCTGGCACTTGTAGGGGCGCTCGCCCGTGTGCAGGCGGACGTGGTTGCGCAGCGTGGAGGACTGGCTGAAGCGGCGGTTGCAGAAGCGGCACACGAAGGGCTTGTCCAGGGTGTGGATCCGCATGTGCGAGCGCAGGTTGCTGCGGGAGTTGAAGCCGCGGTGGCAGATGACGCAGCGCATCCGCCCCGTCGTGCTGGCCCCGGTCTCCACCCCGTGGAAGTCCTCTGGGAATAATGGGAAGGGGTTGGAAAGGACCCCTGGAGGTCGAGTCCTGCCCTGCCCCCCGCGCTGAAGCAGCATCCCCCAGGGCGGCTCACGCAGGAACGCGTCCAGGTGCATTTGTAAAGCCTCCGGAAAAGGAGACTGCACAACCTCTCTGGGTGCCACGGGAGACAGTGGGTGGTGCCCTCCAGCATGGCAGCTCACCCCCTCCATGGCACCCACCACCCCACCTCCAACTGACTGCCCTAAGTAACCACCCCCTGCCCCCTCACCCACAGCAGATGCCCATGAGCAGATTCCCCAGCCTGGGCAGAGCAGGGGCTCAGGCTGGCACTAAGGCTTTGGGCCTCACTGAGCCTCACTTAGGTGAGGGGCAACACTCGAGAGCAACTGCCTGCCCTGTGGGTGGGCACAAAAAGCACTTCTCCCTTTCCTAGGCTGCCAGCAGAGCTGGAAGAGAATCCTCAGCCTACATCCATGCTGCCCTGGCTGCTGCAGCAGCTTCGTGGCCTCACCCTGGGCCCTGCTTCTCCTCCTGCTCTGCTAGGCTCCATCCTGGCTCTCAGACTGGGCAGTGGGCCTGGAGAGCACAGATGGGGTCTGCCTCTGAACACAGCATCCTGCAAAAGGCCTTGGGAGCTCTGCTGCCTGCAGAGAGCAGGGAGCAACCTGCTCTTGGGCAACCACCAAGAACAAGTAGGGAGCAGAAGCCCAGGGAGAGACAAACCTCCTAGGAAGGTGATTTGGGGAAAGATCTGCCAAATGCAGAGCTTCCCACAGCTCCCTGTGCATCAGGGCTGCCTTCCTCCCATCCACACCCCTGCCCTGCTCCTCCCAGGCCAGGCAACAGCTGCTGGGCACCACACCAGCAACAACTGTGGGCAAACTGGCACAGAGGCCACCTCCCAAATTACTGGGGACCTGATCATGCCATATGGGTCTGCCTCAGTTCTGTATTTGCCCCCAGAGAGTTGGGGCATCTGGCACATCCCCTGGGATGTCCCTGCTCCATGCCCACCCCACAGCCCCAGGGCTGGGGACAGGAGAATGGGCAGGGATGCTGCACCTGTGGCTGTTACCTACCATGTTTGTTCTTCTTCTGCTCCTCTTCCAGCCCTGGCACACCGGGGATGCCCAGGAAGGTGTTGTGGGAGTTCCCATACCACACCAGCAGCTCTTGGTCTGGAGGAATCATCTAGAAAGAGAGATGCAGATGCAGGTGTTGGGAGAGGTGATGAGCAGCATCCTGTGTACTCTCCCTGGATCACTTCAGCCCTCCCTTGGCCATACTCCAACTCCTGTCAGACCCTGCTGCCATCTAGGACCTACCAACAGTCCCCAGCACCCCCTGGGCAGACACAGCAGGGCCCAGGCTGCAGCACTGAAGGTGCTGGCATGGCTCAGCACCATGCACCACCAGCACAAACCTGCACAGAGGTCTCCCCCAGGCTGGGCCACAAACAACACCACAGGCTGCAGAGCACAGAGATAGAGCTGAGCTTCCCCAGAGCTCCCTGCAGCTCGGAGAGACAGGGACATGATGGCACACAGAGAAATAAACCACTTCTGGACCCATAAACTGCAGAGTGGCACAAGTGACAGAGACCAAAGCAGGGAGCCATGACACAGAGCCCCTGCTCTGTGCTGCTGCAGAGCATTGGTGAGCCCAGGGCTGGCAGAGCAGCAGCAGGCATGGTATGGGTGTGAGATGCTGCCTGCCTCCCACACCAAAGCCATGGTGCCTGCAGCAGCCCAAGGAGAGCTACAGAGTCAGGAAAGGGCTTTTGCAACCCCCACGCTCCTGTTTCCCCGGAATGATGCCACTTCTCCTCCCCTTGTTCCCATCCTCTTCCTGCACTGCCGAGGAAACGCCGCCGGAGCCTGCCTGGGCACAGCCGCCGTGGCCGGGAGGGTGGAGGCTCTCCCACCGGCTCAGGTCACACCAATAACTGCAGCACTCGGCAGTAAAATGCTCAGATTTTGTCCTTTCTGGTCCCTGGAGTTAAAAATCTAATTGAGCAGTGAGGAAGTCAACCTCCTGCTCCAGAGGGTGGCTTCCCACACAGGGCAGCCCATGAAAATGAAGCACAGATCACGACTCAGATCAGATGGGCACTGGAAGTGCTCCTTTGAAGCCCCTGAAAGCAGTGGGCACTTGGACTTCCATAGCTCAAAGTGTCCCTCTGCACGAAGACCTTGCTGAGGCCGCAGAGTGGGAGCCTGGGAGGCAGGGGAAGCCAACAGCATTTTGCACCCCGAGCTGGTGCCACTTCCAGATGTTGTTTCCCCTCGGGATGAGTTGCTCTGGACAGAGGCAAACAGAATGGAACACCTGCAGCAGGCTGAGCCCCACTGCCTACGTGGGTGCCTGTGTGGTTTCTTCTACTGCAGCTGGGGCACCTCTGCCAGCAGTGGGTGAGCACTCGGGCGCTTACACCCCAAAGCAATTTAAATTTCCCTCCCAGGAATCTGGAGGTCTTCAGCTCAAAGGCCAAAAGTTGCTGCCCTCACTTCGTTTTTCCAGCAGTGACAGCTTGGGGTTGCTGAGGAAGAGGATGGGAAAAACAAAAGCAGCAAATGAGGGCAGCAACAGGCAAAACACACGAACATATTCAAGGCAAATAGGAAAAAAGGCAGTAAATAAATGGGATTTTGTGGTGGGTAGGTGAGAAAAGTGCCCAAGAGACTGTGCTGGGGCTGTGGTGCGGCAGAGGGGAGCACTGCTCGTGGGACCCACTGCAGAGGGGATGCAGTGGGCATGGTGCAGAGGGCTGTGGAAGGGAGGCAGGAGGCTGGGGGAGGTGGGAGACCCCCCTCACAGCCTGTAGGGGATGGAGGGTGACAGTGCCCATGCAGGAAGGTGTGCTGCTGCCGAGTTCAGGCTGCTGTCCATGCGTCCTGCCCCACCCTGAGCTGTTCCAGTTGCCCTTGGCTGCTGCCTGAGCTCCCCGTCCAGAATCTGGGGTGAGGGAGGTGGCAGGGCAGGAGTGGTGGGCAGCCAGGGGGGAGCTCCGAGATGCTGCATTTGTGTACCTGTGCCTCTGCACTTGGGATTAAGGAGCAGAGAGAACCACACAAGAAAAACCCTCTCCTGCTTCTCCTTTGGGTTGGGTGCACAGACCCCAGGGAGGCTGAGCCAGACGTGGGGTTTAGACTCTGTGTGCCCTCATCTGCAGGTCCTCCCTCTTGTCATCTCCCAACTCCTCTCACACTCTCACCGAAAGCCACTTCTGCTCCTCCTGGCACGGAGACATCCACACTGGCTCCGTGGCAGTGGGAGCAGAGGCACAACCAGGTGCCCACCACGCCCAGGGAGCACAGGACGGTGCCACAGCAGGCACCCTTCATCCCCACTGTCACCTCGTTGGCACTCTCCACATTTCAGTGGTGTTGCTTGTGCAGAGGGAATTAAACTCATCCTGCTCCGGCGCTCACTGCTGCAGCCCTGGGAGTGAGCCTGTGGCTTGACTGTGACTGCAGGAGACCTCCACATCTCCCCAGCATCAGCCCCGCACACAGCAGCGGTGAGGAGCGCTCCTCTAGCCCTAATTACACCGCGGCTACCTGGAAGGATTTTACTCCTTTGCATAATCTAAGAGCAGTAATAAAAAGCAATTAAGCTGCTGTCACCACAGGCACAGCTGCTCCCAGGCACAGCAGGTCTCCAAACCGGGTACAGCTGAAGCCTGCGGGGTTGGGGAGAGCAGCGCAGAAGTGCTCAGGGCTCCTACAGTGCTGCGCGGGGAAAGGCAGCAGAGCCCCGGGAGGCACGCAGGACTCTCCCACAGCAGCAGAGCAGAGCTGTCCTCTCCTTACCCACCCAATTGCCTTTCCCATCCCACTGCTGCAGTCCACACCCAGCTCTGATGCTGGCTGGATGCAGGATCGGGCCACGGTCCTGTGCCATGGAACATTCCAGTACCTGCTCCTCTGCAAGCCAGCAGCCCTGATGGGGTAGGATGGGAAATGTCTCCTCATATGACCCCATGCCAATGCACCTGCACTGGGCTTGGTCCCAAAGCTGCCACCTTCCTCCACCTGCAGCAGCATGGGGTGGTGAGGACACCCTACACAAGCGGGGCTGGTCCCCACTGGCACTGTGAGACTCATGCACAGAGCAAAACCACTGCCACGGAGCTGGGCACCAACCTCCACCCCAGCATCTCCCACAGGGAGCTGAGGGTACCCACAGCCTTCTCTCCATGGCACAGCAGCCTGTGCCCAGGGACATGCCTGGGACCCAGCACCCACCTGTGCTTCTCACAGGAGCACACAGATGAGCTGGTCAGGATGAGTCCCTTCCTCACAGCCCTGCTGTGGAAAACCTGAGGCACAGCTGCATCAGCACCGCTCCCTGCCCACCTGGCAGGTCCTGGCCTGCCTCCTATAGCCAAGACCCTCTGCTCGTGATGCTTCTACAGCCAGAGACACTCCTGACCCTCAGTCAGTCAGGCACAGCCTGTTCAGCACCTTGGCTTCACAGATCCCCCCCAAACTTTCCCCTGCTACAGAGAAGCAAATTCTGCACCCAAAAAATCCCATTTTTCAGAGCAGCAGACCCCTGCTCCTGCCCACAGCCCCTCCGAGGCCAGGCCTGCAGCTTGTCCCATGCTTTGCACCCCAAACCAAATCGAAGCAGCCTTTGCTCTGCCTCTGCCCATCAGACATTACCCCACGAGCCCACCAAAACAGGGCAGAGAAGAGCCCTTTGCTGCTCCCTGGAGCCTCTCCAGTGACCATTCCCACAGTGGTGTCGACCTGTCCCAGCAGGTCTGGGTGCCAGGGACAGCAAAGCTGCCACCCCAGCAACAGCCCAAAGAACAAGGAAGTACCTGTGGGGCTGGGGGTCCCAGTGCCCTCCTGCTGCTACCTGGCTGCCTCCCAGCCCTGCTCACCTCGATGGCCTTGTAGAAGATGCTGTTCCCGATCTGGACCACCTCCAGGTTCTGCTCCTGCTCGTTCCTTGCACATTTGATGTAGGTCATCCAGCTGCGGTGGTCCTCCTGGCTGGCATCGATGAAGTACCGAACTGTGCCATCCTCGTTGAAGACCTGGCAGGGGGGAGAGCACAGCTGGTAGAGATGCTGCCCAAAATGGACCAACCTCCTGCCTCTGGGGTAGAGTCCCTGGTTGGAGACAAGCTGAAAGCCAGGACAGCTTCAGACCTCAGACTCTGCCAGCAGCTGGGAGCTGCCCGAACCCTTCATGCGCATGGTTCTAGGCCATGTGTCTGCAGTGGGCACACAGAAAGGTGCTCTGCTTTCACTGGGTGGGCACAGCTGGCTCATGCTCACCCGGCAGCTCCCTGCCTCAGTTCCCTTCTCAGCAGAGCCTCACCAGCAGCCTGAGCCCCAAAGGGGCTCTTCAGCCTCCCTGAAGGCGACCACAGAAAGGGGACATCCCTGGGTGGAGAGGGAAGGTGCCCACTGGACCCGGCCCTGGGGGGAGATGCTTTGCAGGGTGGCAGGAAAGGTGAAGCAGGTCTCTACTGGGCATAAAATTACAACAATAATAAATAATAACTCAAAAGTGCAAGCCTGATACTCAGTGACACAAAATGTCGAGGAAAAGCCCCTCTGCTGGCTGAGCATTAACGGGGGGGTCCCAGCAGCTTGACTCCCCCAAGCCACACGGCTCCACTCGGGGTTAGCCGCACCAGAGCTGGGACAAAGGGGTAGATTTCATCCCCCCCCGTGCGGGGCAGGTGTGATCCTGGGGCATGGGACACAGGCAGCAGCTTCTGGGGGCTGCTCTGAGAGCTGTCTGTACCCCGGGGGCTGCCCTCAAGGGTCTCCTCACTCCACCTGCCCCGGAAGAAGCATTAAGGGGGAAACTGAGGCACGGCGAAGGCGCCCACGGGCACAAACACACAGACAGAGCCCTCTGCCCCAGCACCCTGGGCCGGCCGGGACTGGGGCCACGGGGAGGATGGGGGGCGCCGTTACCTCCCACATGAGGTTGTTGTTCTTGCACAGGTCCACATGCTCCGGCGAGATGACCCTGCCCGTGAAGGGTCCCATCTCGGTGCCAGCCTTGATCCAAGTCTTGGAGAAGATGCCGAGCCCTTCGCCGGGGATGGAGCTCTGCGCGATGATCACCTCCGACGGCAGCACCAGGCTGGACAGCTTCTGCACTTCTGCGGGTGGGCACAGGGCTCGTAAAAGGCACCCGCCGCCTTCTACCCCCCACCGCCCCCCAGGGGAAGGACAGAGGTGCCCGGGCAGGAGGGAGAGAGCAGCGGGGGGGGACCCCTCCCCAAATCCCGGGACTGAGCCTTTTAAACGCCCAACCGAGCTCCTACAAAGCTGTACAAGGTCCCCCCCGGGGGCATTGAGCAGGTACCTGGGAAAAGCAGCCCGGGCTGGGCGAGGGAGCGGGGCTGAGAAAGGAGGTTAAATGGTGTCTATTTCGGCCCATCCAGCAATTTGTCATGCTGTTAAAGTGATCTGCATTCATTAAACTCAACTAGAAAGAAATTGCTAATTCTAAATTCATTAGTCCTTTAGGAATGCTGTAGCGCTACATTGTGCCTGAATGGGGCAAGGGCTTGTTTAAAAGGGCCCAGGAATTCCTCTTACAAAATGGGGAGATGAGATGGTTGACATATCGTGAATGGAAATGGAATTAGCCTTCATGGTAAATTAAGAGAGGAACAGAAATCCGAGAGGGGGAAAAGGGAGCCGGGACGCCCCGGCAATGCCGGCCCGAGAGAAAAGATATTGTGTGAATGCGGGGCGACCCCAGGGCCCCCCCGGCCCCCTCCCCAGCCCGCGGTTTAAGTGGGAACTTTCTCAGGTCAAGCCCAAGTTAACCAAATGAATTTAAAGCTCCTTCTTCCCCAGTCAACTGCTATTACACGCCTGGGGAGAGCGGGGCACCGGCGGCCGCAGCCCGCACCGGGCGCCGGGGGCCCGGTCCTGGGCTTGATGTGGGGATCCAGGGGGCTGGGGAGAGTCTGGGGGTGTCCGGTTCGGCCACTCACCTCCGGAGAAGGACTGAGCCAGGACCTCTGCCGTGAAGGCGGTCTTGGGGCTGCTCTTCTCCTCGAAGAGCTGCTCGCCCAGGACGTTTCTCCAGCGGCCGTAGAGGAAGCTGTGGAGGATGTCGGAGGTGATCACCTCGGCCAGCGACAGCCCCTGCGGCTTCAGCCCGGGCTTCAGCACCAGGGCTTCGGCCGGGAGCACCGAGCCCATCATGGGGGCGAGGCGGCAGCGGGCGGGCCGGGCTCCGTGAGGCTCGGCGGCTCCCGCCCGGCTATATATGAGCTTCATTGACCCTCCTAATTGGTTATTAATGACCTTNGTGACAGGGCGAGCACATACACACATATACATGCACATGTACACACGCACGCACCTCCACGCACACACCGCCTCAGCCCCCCACACCCCGGCCCCGGCTCAGCCAAACGAGGCCACCTGCCCCCGGCCAGGGGAGAGAAAACCCAACGAAATGGCAGAAATGCCCCCGCCGGTGCCCCACGGGCAGACCGCACCTTCGGGCACGGTCTCGCACAGCCCCACTCCCCGCACTCGTTTTGGGTTTTCAAACACGGAGCTTCGGGGCCACCGAGATTTATAACGAATTCTATGGTCCCGACGCCTCCAGCTCCCGGTGCACGGCGGCATTTGGTGCCCGAGGCCCCGGGGGAACGGGCCGGGGCTTCCTACGAGGGTTTCGAGCGGCCGCGGCTCCCCTCTGTCCTCCCGCACCCCCGGCCCGAAGCGTCAGTACCGGAGGCCCCGGGAGGAGCCGGAGCTGCCCCACCGCACCCTAAGGAGGGTCTACGAGCCCCCAGGACCGGTCTCTGGTTGCGCCCAAGGCCGGGCTCGACCAGCTGGTCCCCAACACCGGATCCTCGTTGAGTTTTCTTGGGCGAGGAGGAAAAGGCCGGGAATTGTGCTCACGAGTGAGAAGAGATGGCGGAACGGATTCTCCCCTACCTCCCCGCAACGACACTCGTGTTCTGCTGCGTCCCGCAGGACCAGGTCCTCACCCCGGAGGAGGCTGCAACATCTCTGGGGTCTTTGCTGCCGCAGGACCCTCGGCTCCGCAACCGAAAACGTTCCACCGAGCAAACCCAGTGCCAAAGCCACCCAGCCCTGCCCGCGCCCCCCGAGTTCCTCCACCGACACCTCTGTCCCCCGGGAAAATGGCACCGGAGCGGTCCCCTCAAACGCGACGCTGCCCTCCCTCAGGCCCCGCATCTTTGCCTGCTCAGCAAAGGGTTAATCTTTGCTGGATTTAAACCCAGTCCTGCTGTGTTGGAGCTTAGAGCCCTCTCCTTAGAGCCTTGGTCTTTTCATTTTCCTGGGGACGAGCGGCTCTAAAGGCCTAGGGGGGTGTGTGGAAGATGAGCCCCCAAATTCCTCCAGCACTCCAAGGCCTGCTCTTGCCTCCCCAACCCCCTGGGCAGCCCCTCTGTAGCCAAACCGCTCCAGGAGAAGGAGCCAGGCACATCCGGGACCCCAGCCCACTGCCGGGTGGGTATTTTATAGGGCGAGGCAGGAAGAGGCACAAATGTCGGGAATCAGCCCCAATCTGCAGGCTCTGAGGAGGTTTGCCAGGGGAGAGGCAGCGCTGCCCTGGAGAGGAGGTGACGAACCTGGCAGTTTGTGGTGTGCTTTACTATGGAAGAAAAACATCATAATAATAATAACAAATTTATCCGAGGGCTTGCGGGTGGGTTTGTGGTTTTCACTTCGGCTACAGGTGAAAGTGGGAATATTTCAGCTTCGCTCAGTAAAACGCATCAGGTGGAAATCTTTCAGCACGCACATCTGACATCTCCTCGGATCGCTTCTCCCTTTCTTTTTTTTTTTTTTTTTTTTTTTTTTTTTTTTTTTTTAGATACGTACGACCCAGAAAACAGATCAAGCCTCAAGTTATCCCGGGACAAAAATAAGATAGCTGCACTAACCCCCTCTGTGCGGCTCCAGTGCGGGGGGCTGCGGGGAGTGGAGTAATAAGGGAAGGGGAGGGCGGGGGGGAAGGTGGAGAAAAAACAACCCCACAGAACCTAAACCCTTCCATTTTCTGCGCGGTTTTAAATATCCCCCAGCTGTTTGCCAAAGCTTCTTCCCCGCTCCTAGGAAGGTGCTTTGGTATATCCACCCCACACGCACCCTCCCTCCCTTCCTTCTCGTTTCTCTCTCTCCCTCTCTCTCTCTCTCTTTTTTTTTTTAATATCGGAGCTCTCCCTCCTTTTTAACATTTAAGAGGAAACAAGTTTAATATTCATGGCTGTTAATAGAGAAGGGCCATTATCGCCGCCCCATTGTCCTGAGCCCCGCACAATGCCGCTTGTATTTTCATGTGTATATTCCCAAAGTTCCTTCTGAGCGTTTAGTGAGCACTTTAATATTCATGGGTGTTAATAGAGAAGCCCTCAGTATATTGGCATATTGTTGGGAGGTGTACATATTGGTCTGACTTTGAATAGCCACAGTCCTCTTTTCTTTTGCTCTGTTTTGCAGGGTTGATGGGCCAGGAGTAAATGGGCATTTTTCCCCCCCGTCTCCCCCTTACAGAGAGAACATCTTTATTCCAGTCCCAGACTTTCTGGTTTCCCATTCAGGACCCTCAGAAATAATGTCAGGCAGAAGAAAAGTGGAGCAAATCAATCTTTCATGGTCTTTTTGAGACCAATTTGACATCCATGGACTCTTCTTTTCTTTCACAGCCTACAAGGGGATGGTCAGGATCTGGACAAGGTTGGGGTCTGATGAGGGGAGACATGGGATCATAATGCAGCAAAGAGAGAAAAGAAAAGCAAAACAAGAAAAGATTGCAGGGATGGGGTGATGGAGGAAAAATGAGGGTGAATGACAGTGCAAGAAAGGAGATTAGAGCCCAGCAGCTGCTTTTTGGGGGGCGGGGGGGAGGGGGGGAGCTCTTTCCCCTCTTCCAGCCCTTCCCATGAATAGGATTTGAACAGAGCGGAGATTGATTTATAGTTATTGCAGTTGAACATTTATTGCTCTTAAAGAGTGGCGGGGAGAAAAGAGAGAAAAGGGGTTTGAAAAGCTCCTTTCTGTATTAAAGAGGTATCAAATGAAGACTGCTGAGATAATATACAGTGGCCAATGGGAATTTGATTTGCTTTAAAATTTAACTCTTGTGGGGCCGCCGCCGAGGGACGGGGCTGGGAACGGGACTGGGAACGGGGCCGGGAACGGGGCCGGGCGCTGCCAGCCGAAACATCCAACATTCGTTTCCGTAGCGCTGCGATCTGCCCGGTTCTACCGAAAAGAGCCTCCCGGGCGCGGCTGCTGCCGCAGAGTAATGAACCCAGCAATGATCCTTTCTGCCTTGTCACGACTTCAGTTTTTTTTTTTTTTTTCCCCCAGCTTTTATTTTCTGTAAAGGAGGCGAAGGCAGACGAGATGCGGAGCTCCGAAATAACCTGCGCAGGGCAGAGCCCTTCTCGGAGCTGAGTTTTCCTGCCCTAAACGCGGAGGTTTCTCCTCTCCGGCAGCAGAAACGCGATCGCAGCCGAGTCCCCCCGGGCGCAGAAAGGAGCCCATTGTTCAGTGGGGAGAAATACATTTTTAGCGGTGATTGAAAGCTCCCCTCTCGTTTGAACTCGAGAAGAAAGTCCCGGGCAGGGAAGAGCATCCCCCCCCCCTCCCTCTGCCCCAACATCTGTTTGGAGCAATCCAGGCTCTAGGGCAGAGCCGAGCTTTGCCCCCTCCCAAAGTCATTAAAAAGATATTAGCCGAGCTGAGAAAAGTCCAGCGCGGAGCCGCGGTGGTGTGTGTGTGTGTGTGTGTGTGTCATTAAAGGCGATTTGGGATTCGCCAGAGCTAACACCGGGCGAAGGGACGCGCGGCGCCC
>VWZE01006495.1:590545-616187 GCA_013396675.1 Eubucco bourcierii | reverse complement strand
CCCCAGCCCTCCCCCCAACCTCTCTGTCCCCTCCTTTTCCTTTCCCCTGCCCACAGCTCTCCAAGTCTGCCTGGCAGGAGCTGCCCTGGGGCGCTGGGGGGGTGCAGAATTCACATCCTTAATTACAACAACAGCAGAGCTTTAAAAAAACCCCAAAAACCAAACCAACCAAATAAACAAAAAACCACAACCAAAACAAGGCAATAAACATAAAAAACGAAATCAAAAAGACAGCCAAAAGGTACAAGAAATTAGCAGTAAAACATTTAATGAATTTACATATTTAAGAATATTTAAATACTGTTTAATTTTTTTTCCTATTTTTCCTCCTATTTTTTTTAAACTCTTCTTTATTTTCCTATTTTCTTCCTTTTTTTATTTTCCTCCTCTTTTATTTTCCTTTTGCCTCTTTTTTTATCCTCCCCTTGGTTTTGTCCTCCTTTATATTTCCTATTTTTCCCTCCTCTTGGTTTTCATTTTTTTCCCCTCCTCTTTTTAAATCTTTCTGTCGGTTTTCAACTATTTTTTTTTCCTAATTTTTTTCCCTATTTTTTTTTCCTCCTCTTTTTTTTTTTTTCCTCATTTTTTATCCTGGTTTATTCCTCCTCCTGTTTTTTCCTTTTCTTGTTTTTCCCTCCTTTTTATTTTTCCTCTCTTTTTTTTTTAACTCTTTTTTCCCCCCTCCTCTTTTTTCTTTTTCCTCCTTTTTTTCTTTTTCCTTTTTTTTTTTTTGTTTTGTTTTGTTTTGGCTCCTCTTAGTTTTTTCCCAATCCTGGTTTATTCCTCCTCAAGTTGTTTCTTTTTTTTCCTCTCCTCCTCTTTTTTCCCCTCTTAATTTAAGATCTGTTACATACCACCTAAGACTTGAAGCCACTTTTTCTGTTGTCACAGAAAAGACTGGAAAAATAAAATTTGAAAAGGATAAAAAAAAAACCAAACCACCAAACCAACAACAAAACCCTCACCAAAACCCCAACCAACAGAGAGGAAAATGAACCTGAACAATTCCCAAACCCCACGAGTGGAAATGTCACAGTTCTGGGGGGGGCCTGGAAAATTTCTCTGGTTTCTCTCCCCAAAAACCAAAGAATCCTTGGAGGGGTTTTGAAGGATTTTTTTTTTTCCCATTTGTTTGTTTTTAAACCAAATTTGGAAAGAAAATGCCCAACAGGTCCAGCAGTTTAGTAGGTTACTAATTGCTCCTGGTTCTTAGCAAAGTTCAGTAGGGATTATCCTAGGGCTAGAGCCCTGCCAACAGACAAGGGCAAAAAAAGGCTCCAGCAAAACTAAAAACCTCCGTTACAAAACCAACAAAAAAAGGTTTTTCTTCCACAATGATTCCAAGGAAAAAAAAAAACCAAAACCGAAACAAAACGAAACGGACAAAGAGGTTGCCACGAGGATCTTGTTCTACTGCTCCTGGAGAAGGGAAAAGCAGAGGTTAGAGGGCGGCTGCGGAGCCCCCGCGCCGCGGAGCTGCCTCCTCGCTCCCGTCCGTCCCAGTGGCACCTCCGCGGCTGCCGCAGGCTGCTCCGGGAGAGATCTCAGCCTGGCGGCGGCTGCTGCCTCGCCCCACACACGGTCCCTCTTCCGCAGGGGCCAGGCCGGCAGGCAGGGCTGCGGAGGACTCCCTTTTATCCCTGCTTCTAGGTCGCACTTGGGCAGAGCCCGCGGCGAGCGCCGCAGCCTGCGCCCGGCTCGACCTCGGCAGCAGGGAGGCTGCAGCTGCCTGAGGATGCTGCTGGCTCCTCTCGCCACCTGCACCGCCGCAGCTCTGCTCCCAGCACCGAGCCCGACCCCACAGAGCTCCAGCATCTGCTCTGCACCCACTTCTGGCCAAGGACTGAGGCGTTTGCTCTGCACCCCAGCGCTGGGAGAGCCCTGTGGGTACCGTCAGGACAAATCCCCTCGGCCCTCCGCGGTCTGAGTGCCAGGTGAGGTGGGACTGCCCTTGGCAGCTGGGGACTCCCACTTGCTTTCCATCAGCTTTCTGCTGCCCTTGGGGACAGGCTGTGCCCCCCCCCCGAGGCAAGGACACGGCTCCTGTCCCAGCACTGAGCCTGCAAGGGCAAAGCTGGCACGCCTGGCCTCAGGCTGCCCGATGTGCCAGTGCTGTGCCACCTCCCCAGCCTGGCTCCCACAACCCTGCTGCTTTAACTCCACAAACCAGCCTGAGGGTTACAAGCAAAAGCCCCCAGGAGAAGCAAGCAACCTCCCAGTCCTCTCCCAAAAGTCCTGTGCATGGAAATAAGGCTCTGAGGTCGGCACTTCAGTGAGCGCTGCCCCAGCAGCTTCACCTCCTCAGCCCAAGGCAGATCCCCCCCAGGACAACACCAACGTAGCCAAGGGAAGGTGCAGTGGGGTTCAGGGAGCAGGGATACAGACCTGGCTGTGGGGCTGAGCCTGCCCCAGGGTCTGCCCATAGTAGGCAGCCTGCTGTCTGTAATACTCTGCCCATGCCATCGTGTAGTCGGGCTGGGAACTCGCCTGAGAAGCAGCACTGGCAGCGTGACCTGCGGGAGGGGAGGGCAGAAGGGAGAGGTCAGCAGCGTGGTGACAACCAGCACAGGCTTGGGAGCTCCTGAGGGACCCTGGCACTGCTGTGTGCACAGGGCAGGCTCTGAGCAGCTTGCAGGCGACAAGCTGAGAGCAGCCAGGTGGTTCTGGGACACCCCTGCCCGGGTGCCACGGCCAAGCTGGCAGTGGCTGCAGAGCCCTCAGCACTCTCTCCAGAGGAGGAGACTCCACAGCCTCTCTGGGCAGCCTGCTCCGGGGCTGCAGCACCCTCACAGCAAGGAAGCTTCTCCCCAGGTGGAGGTGCAACCTGCTGTGCTCCAGCCTGCACCCCCTGTTCCTTGTCCTATCACTCAAAGAAAGCTCTTCCCAGCTCCACTGCTCTGCCCTGCCCCAGGGCACAGCCCGGGGGGGTTTGATGTGGGGGGAAATAATGCAGTGCAAGTGTGAGGTGGGTGGAGGGGGCCAGGGCAGCAGCGTCCTGTCCAGGGGCACAGCAGGGGGTTAAAAGACTTGACCAATGCTACAAGTCAGGACCTTTGCTGGCAGAGGTCAAGGCTGCCTCAACTGTCCACCTGCTAATGCCAACAAAGGGCTTCCCTCAATGCCTTTTCTTCTGGGAGCATTACAGTGCAGAGCAGGCTGAAAGGACACGCAGCTAACAGCGCTCACGGCCAAAGGCTTCCCCTGCCACTTCATTGCTTTCACAGGGGGAAGTCATTAAAACCCGAAGACATGTGTAGGGGGTGGGGGGCTGCCACTCCTCCCCTCCAGGAGGGCACTCTCTGTCCCTAGGAGGGCTGCTGGGAGAAGGACTCAGGCAGCTCCGTGACAGCAGAACTGGGAAACAAACACTGCAGCAGGCAGGGGAAAGCCTCTGCAAGGGACTGTGTGCAAGTGAAGCTGCGAGTGTCAGAGCAGGCACTGCCCCCAGGAGCCTCACACACCTTGGTGAGCTGCACCTGGGCACTGCTGTGCTCAGAGACTCACACAATTGTTGGGCTTGGAAGAGACCTCCCAGATCGTCCAGGCCAACCTGCAACCCAGCACCACCACGGCCACTAAACCATGGCCCCAAGTGCCACATCCACACAGTCCTTGCACACCTCCATCCCCTCCCTGGGCAGTCTGTGCCAATCCCTGACTACTCCTGCAGCAAGGAAATTGTTGCTCATCTCCAACCTAACCCTCCCCTGGCGCAATCTGAGGCCATCTCCTCTCCTCCTATCACCTGATACTAGTGAGAAGAGTCCCATGTGGCACCCCCAGAGTGCAAGTGCCCATTTACAGCCTCAGTGCTGGCAGCCTGAAGCCCAGCAGCAGCAGGGCTGACCTGGGCTGGGTTCTGCTCTCCTGTTGTGTGTTTGGAGTAGTTTATTCCTGATTTCAGAGCTGCTTATCCTGCTGGCCTCACTCTGAGCATCTGGCACTGTGGGAAGGTCTCATCAGCTCCCAAAAGGTCACAGTGATACCACTCCAGGCAGAGTGGTGGAGGGAGGAGAGCAGCCCTGCCCAGCCCTTCCTCCATGTCCTACAGCTCCTACCTCAGACCTCCCATCAGACTGGGAGCTGAGCAGTCAGAGAAGCTCACAAGGGACATTTTAAACTGAGAAAAAAGAACTGCTGAGAAGAAAGAGATGGGAGGGCTCACCCCAGACACGCTGTGCCATGGGGTTGGCAAGTGCTTGCCTGGAGCATCCTGGCAGAAGGGAGCCCAAGGCAGAAATGTTTTTGCTAGAGAAGGGGAAGCGAGGATCAAGTTTCGACACCAAGAGCAAAAAGAGGCAGCGAGCACTGAGGAGCACACAAAGCATCACAGCTGCCTACAGCCTCCATGCTTCAAACAGCTTCTGCTGAGCTCCAACCACAGAATGCCAGGCTGGAAGGGACCCCAAAGATCATCTGGTGCAACCTTTCCAGGTGGCAGAGGAGTTGGCCCAGCAGCCTGGCAAGCTGCCCAGTGGAGGGGACTGCTCTGCTCGCCCTGGGAGGTGATTCCAGTCTCTGCTCACCAGGAGCCTCCACAGCTCTTCGGCTCAGGAGGCTGCTGTGCACTTTTGGGATGAAGCTGTTTGGCAGGCATGAAGGAAGCAGCAAGGGGAACCCCAGCCCTGCTCCAGCCCAGCTCCCAGGCACTTACTTGGGACTTGCTGTCCAGGCTGCTGCCACGTCTGGTAGGTACTGCCCCAACCCTGCGGCAGGAAGGCCTGGGGACCACTGCAGGGGACAAGAGGGCAGGTTGGAGCAGACAACAACAGGCTTGGCAGGCTGTGTATGAAAGGTGGCCAGAGAAGCTCAGCTGGTACTCATGGGCAGCAGGTGCTGAGCAAAGAGGTGAGCATGGGGACACGAGGAAATGCTGCCTAGGTGTGCCTGCTTGATTCTGGTGTGAGCCCCAGGTGAGGGCTCCCACACTGCCCAGCACTCTGCAGCTCAGCTTTGCCCCCATGCTCTCACTGCACTGCAGACAGCAATTTTGCAGCTGCCAGTACCTGCCTGGTTTGGAGTTTCATAGCTAAACCCCTTCCTGTAGTCAGGCTTAAAGGACTCAGTTCACTTGCTGCTGCCTTTTAAATGCTCCTTCTTTGGAAGGCTCCACTGAACCACCACCACCTCTCCAGGGCCCTCCACCCTTCTCCCTCTGCTTGCACAGTTCCAGCCCTTCCCCACAGCCCACTCCTGAGAGCTTACTTTTGATGAGGTGTGGCAGGTGCTTGGCTGAACGGACTCTGACCAAATCCTCCAGGTCCACCCATGCTGGTACCCTGTCAGAGAACCCACAAGCAGCTCATGTCAGCTCTAAAGGCAGGCTGGAGGCAGGCAGAGCAAGCAGCAAGAAAGGGGAGGAGACAGCTTTAGAGGACCAAACCCCAGCACCTGGGAGAAGTGACTGAGCTGAAGTTCCCAGGCCTGGCAGCACACTCCAGGAGCTCAGCTCCCCCAGCAGCTCAGATGCTGAGGTTGGTACCAAGCCTTCTCCTCTCAGGCCCTTCAGCACAAAGGTTGCCTTTCAGCTTCCCTGTGCCCCAGTTCAGTATCTTCTGTACTTTATTTGCCCAGCAGTACTCCAGCCTGGCATTATTTAGCTTCACCACCACAACACTGCACTAACTGGAAGGTTAAAGTCTCCCTTACTGGAGCAAAGAGCTGAGTGCTGCTTTCAGGATGGTGATGCCAGGATTGGGTTACTGCCCCAGTGGCACTATCATCTTCACAACATCTCCTTTGATGACCTTCTCATGCCTCAGGACTGCTGCTGTGCCCTCTCAGGCAGCTGCTCACTATGCTTCTGTGAGCAAACAGCAAGAACCTTCTGGGACCACAGCAAAACTGAGTCCAAATCACAGAATGGGTCAGGCTGGAAGAGACCTTAAAGCTTCTCCAGTTCCAACCCCCTGCCATGGGCAGGGACACCTCCCACCATGCCCAGGTCACTCAAGGCCTCATCCTACCAGGCCTTGAACACCTCCAGGGAGGAGGCATCCACAAACCTCCCTGGGCAACCTGTGCCAGTGTCTCCCCACCCTCACTGTACAGAATATTTCTTATCTCCAGTCTCACTCAGCCCTCCTCAAGCTTCAACCCATTCCCTCTCATCCTGTCACAGTAAATCCTTGTGAAAAGGATGCTGGAAGGACACCAAAGCTGCAGGCAGCTGCTCAGAGCAAGCTGTTTTGAAGCTGAGTACTAAGCCTGTCTGTGCTGTGCCATCCTGCAAGCCCAGGCCTACCTCTGCTTACAGAGTGAGAGCAGCACATCCCAAAGAGAGCCCCAGAGGTGGCACTTACACCAACTTTCTCATCTATGAGGTGCCTGGCAAGCTCAATCTGCTGGGGGACCCCTCTGATGGTGAATATTCGTACTCCAGGGTCTGTGTTGGGAGGAGGATTCCTCTGCAGCTCCACGTGGGCTCCCGACTGCTGGTTGATGCTCTTGATGTTCTCCCCGCCTGAAGAGAAGGGAAATTGACACAGGGGGTTTCAGCACCTCCTTCCTCACCAACCTGCCCAAGCCAGGTTGTGGCCATGGAGTTCAGTTTCTAAAGCTACCTCGTGTGTGTGTGCCCCAGGGGAGTGGGTGAGGATGGCAGCAGGCTGAGAACCCACAGCACCTGAGCTCACACTGCTGCTTTAGACAGCCCCAAAGAGCATGAGCTGAAACCGTGAGCTGCTGCAGTGGGCTGTGGGGTCAGGGATGGTGCTCTGGGGGGCTCACTGCTGGCTCCCCACACCTGAGGCACCTTGGCAAAGCAGAGCTGGCTGAGCCCTGGAGGGGTTGCAGAGCTGCTCACAACACTCCAGGCCAGAAAGTCACTTTCTGCCTTTTTTTCTGCCTTCCACGAGGCTCTCCCCACCCCCCCACCAGGCATCTCACTCCACTGAGGCACAGCCCTTGCAGCTTAAAGCCAAAGCTTCCTCACCGTCCTGTTTGACAGCCTGGCCCCTTCAGAAGCCCCCACTCAGCACAGGCATCCCCACACAGCCCTGCAGGCTCTCCCCTGTGCACGCAGGGGCCGTTCCTGGCCGGGTTGCCATCTGGCCACAGCAGCTCCGGGCAGGGCCAGCCCAAGCAGATCTGATTTCCTCCAGACCTGCTCGTCCCGGGGCTCTTAATGAAATTTGCTTAACAAAAGCCCGGGCCAGGGCTACAGAGCTCCGATTCTTCTGCCGGGAGCTCACACCAGCTCCAGACCAGCTCCACTCCTCTGCAGCAATTCAAGGCTGTGGGCTCCGAAGGAGTTTTCACCGCTTCGAAATCACAAAGCAAAAAGAAAACCAAAACAAAACCCAAAACCAAAATCCAGCAGGCAGGAGGACAGGAAAGGGAGCAAAGGAAGCCAAGCAGGGAGCTGGGTTTGGGTTTAGGAGCACCGAGAGGCAAAGCTGCCGCCGTCGGCTGCAGTCTCCACCTCGGAGCAGGCAGCCGCAGCACAGCCCGGCCGCAGCCACTCGCGGCATTGTCAGGGACTCGTGACCTCTTTAACATCTTAAAGCCTTCTCGGGGAAGGGAGGAGGGCAAAGTTGCCAAAGGGCAATTAACTCTTTCTAAATGAATTTTTGAAGATGGCTTTAACAAAAGCTAATCGTGTCACAGCCCTGGGCAGACAACAGCGATTGTACTGTGCAGCCAAAAGCCAGGCCACTGATTTTCAGTCAAGCATGGGAAAGGGGCAAGATGAAGTTTCAAAATCACAGAGGTTTGGGGGTGGGTTCCCCCCCCCACCTCCCCTTGCAATGCTTTTGTCTGCTGCAGACTTGTGTGAAGCTCAGGTTTTTACAGCTGGAGGTGAGAACTGAATGATCAGCTGCTTCCTAAGGCAAACACAGGATCCTTTCAGACAGCACACCCTGGATCATGAAGGGGTGGCAGAACTTCTCTGCTGGATGCCAGAGGTGCAACCATAGGCTGCAGATTTGGTTTCTCCTTCCAGGAGTGAGTTAACACTTAGAAGCAGTCTCACAAACTACAAGCCAGGAGCAGACAGACTTCGGCTCCCCACTGGGGCTCTCTGCACATCGGCTCCCTCCCAGACCATCAAGTTGGTTCTCCTGGTTTGGTCAGAGGCTGCAGGCTCCCTACCCAGGCTTGGTGCCCTTCTCTCCCTTTTCCCCCCAGCCTGGTACACACCCAGGCCCTCCCTCCCATCGCAGTGCTCCCAACTGAGCCTCCAGAGCATGCAAATGAAGCGAGGCAGCCCCCGGGATGCTGCAGGGCGCCGGAAGGAGTTCTCTGTCCCCCATAATGAGGTGACCTGCTCGGCACATGGTGGCTGTCTACAGAGGCATTCAGCAGCCTGCTCCATTCTTCTACCTGATGGGGGGCAGAAGTGATCCAAGAGTGGCCCCCCAGCTGGACGTGAAATTGTAAAGCAATTAATCAAAGCTGCTAAAAGGCAGAGCTGACAAGAGCCAGGCCAGCCACGGTGTCTGTCAGCGCTGCTGTGTTTATCATGGAAATCCAGGGGGGCCCAGAGAGGCTGCGGTTTGTTTCCAAGCACCACCAAACACAGAAAGCTCTTGACATGTGTATGGTGCTCATCTCCACCCTGCCTCCAGCCTTTCAGAGAAGAAAAGCTGCACCTACCCACCCCTCCCGAGGAAAAAGCCATGCAGAGGATTTGCAGGGATCCCAGCACGACTTAGCAGCTCATAAAGGCTCAGGCTCCCAAGTTGAGCAGGGATGGCCACGAGGAGAGGCCAGAACTGAGCAGAGAAACCTCCTCAGCTCACTCTCTTCCCCCTTCAGGGCTGCTTGGAGTTGGAAGCACAGCAGCAGTTACCTGGCCACATCACTCACACCACACCTGGGGGCCTGAGGCACCCACTGCTTGGGTGCTAACCTCAGAGCTCCACTTGCTTAGAGCACCCAGTCAGATGTTCCAGGCAAGGCTGAAAGCCAAGTCCTGTGCCACGGGGGGAGGAAAGGCAAAACCCAAGCTGCAGTCCACTCAGAAGCTAAAAAAGGGGAGCAAAGAGTCTATGATTGCTCACTGCTGAGAAAGCCCCACTGGCACCTGCCCTCCGTGCCCCACTGGCAGCAGGGGAGGAAATGAGCAGAACCAGGTCTTGCATGCAGGCCCGAGCAGCACAGCACCTCCACCCCGGGCCAGGCCCCCAAAGGCAAGGCTGCAGCCATCACTCACTTGACAGCAGTGAAGGCTGCAATAGCCTAAGAGCAGAGGCACGGCAAGAACACCGATTACAAGGAGGTATTACAAAGCTGCAAGCACTCACATCACCATACAACCAGTAATTAGTCTCTGCAGAAAGCTCCTGATCTGGCTGGCTAAGAATCCCTATTCTGCTGTTGTGGAAACAAAGGTAAAAAGCTGCTCTGCACCCCCAGGGCGAGCCCGTGCCAGGCTGTGCTCTTGAGTGCCAGGGCATCCAACTCTGCTCCCTGCACTTAGCTTTTCAGCACACCCTGAGCTCTGCAGTCACAAATGCTCCACTTGACTGCACTCTGAACAAGTGACCTTTTCTGCTCCCTTATTAAGGATGACTAATGGATACAGCAATAAAGTTTCATTAGAATTGGATTTTTTTTGTTCCCATGCACACAACTCTCACTTGTGGGTTTCAGAGTTGCTTGGTTTGATTTTTATTTCTTTTCTTCCCCCCCACCCTGTCCCCCAACTGGACCTTTCAGTGAGCTCAAGCTCACTGGCTCTGCAGTTTCTGTGTGATGGGGAGAGCCACTGAGCTTCCCACTGAAACAAGAGGCCAGGTTTGTGGCCAGGTTCCTGGCAAAGAACATCTGGAAGTGATTCAGCTACACTGCTGTCCTGCTCCTGTGTCCCTTGTCACCCAGCAAGGAGTTCAGGGTGCTACAGGGGCCAGACACGTGGAAGGAACAGGGGAAGGAGGCCACAGCATGCTTCATCTCCAGCTCACCTGTGCCCAACAGGGCAGCAGGAAAGTGACTGCCACTGAAATGGGGCACAAAGCCCTCCAGCCTCTGCCTCCTTCACTGCTGGGGCTAGGCTGTCCCTGCTCCTCTCATCCCTGCTGAGGCTGAAAGCCAGCTGTGAGCACGCCAGTGCCAGTGAAGGCTCATGGCACTCCTCCTGCCATGTGATGCAACAGGGCTGCTTGGGCACATCAGGGCATTAACTGAGAGGCATCACCAGAGCTCAGGGTGACAGAGCTCTACTGCTCCTCAGAGATTGCCAACAAGGGCCTGGAGAGGACAGTTATGAGTGAGAGCACCACAAAGCAAACCAGCCCAGCTCATCCCTGTGCTGTGCTCCCTGGCCACTAAACACTGCGATCACAGCAAACTCCAGAGCCCAGCTGCCAGGCAGCAGGGCTGTCACCATCCTGAGAGAGGAGGACTGCAGGCTCTAGCACTCGGTGTCACCAGACCCACCTTTGCCTATGACAAGGCCACACTTATCAGCTGGCACCGTGTAGGTGATCTCCTGCATGCCCCCAGGTGCTCCAACGCTCCAGTCCCCGCGGCCACGACCTCTTCCTCGGGCCACGGCCAAGCTCCCGAAGCCATCTCGTTCCTTGGAAGGCAAAAGGTGTGTCAGTGGCTTTGCTGCTGGGGAAAGCAAGGCAAGTCAAACTGCCCTGCAATCAAGGGCACTGACTGAGGAAACTCTTGGACTTCAGCTTCACTTTGAGGGTTCTGAAGCACTTTAGAGAGCTGCCAAGCGAGGCAGGTCAGTTGCCTTCCTGACTCAGGGAGATGTTTCTGTTTTTTTCAGTGCCTTTCTAGCCCCTGAAACAGGCCTGCAAACAAGCATCAACTGCTAAGGGACTCCTGGCTTGTGATGGAGGCTTCCCTCAGAGCAGGCAACAGATCCTGGCACTGACACGTGCTCCAAAGCTGCTTCCAAAGCCTTTCAAGTGTTGTTCTTTAACGACCCGCTGGAATTACTCAGCTGAAGTGGACACTCCCCCAGACTTCTAGAAGGAAGCTTTGAAGTTCAAAGACACTCCAAGGACACACCTGGCTAGGCTGGCTAGCTGGCTCCCCCAAAAGCAAAGGCCATGGGCAGTCAGAGCCCATCATGACAGGCCTCACAAAAACTGGAGTCAGGGCAGGCCTTAGGGCCAGAAGAGATCCAGACCTGCCCTTGTGGACAGGTTATGCTCAGGTATCCTGTCTGGAGTGGTCCAGCAGCTCCACTCCTCCTCAAAGGGAATGCAGAACCTCCCTGAGCCTGCCCTGCTGCTTCACCCACCTGCTTCTTTGCCCTTGGGCCATGCCACATGTTGGTGTCCTCCTCAGAGTACCACACATGTGAGCATCATCCCTGGGCTTCTCCTGCCTCTCACAGGCACTAGACCAGAGGACTGGAGGGTGAAGAGGCATCGCTGAGCACTGCTCAGGCCCTGCTGTCTCAGAGTGTTCCTCAGTCACCCTGAGCAGTCACTGTCCTGCTGCATTCCACCAGCTCACCATTCCCAAATACCAACTGAACATGAGGAACAAAGATGGAGCCACAAGGCCTCAAAACACTGCCTGAGAAGAGGAAGAGCTCTTCCCACAGCTCAGCCAGCCCACATCACTTTAAAAACCATCAAACCAAGCCCAGGCCTGGCAGCAGCACGTGTGGGATAGCAGAGGGCAGACACAGCCACCGCTGTTCCTCGGAGGGTGGCAGCTGCCTGCACTCAGCCTCAGTGCCAGGTGAGCAGCACTTTGGCCCCCCCAGGCTCCAGGACCCACCTGTGCTGTGAGGATGAGCTCACTGATGATGTGTGCTGCGTGCTGACACCTGTCTGGCAGCCCCATGACCTGTGCCACTCGTTCTGAGCTAATGCCATCATCTGTGGAGAGAGAGGTGCCAGGGCCTCAGTCACAAGGAGCAAACATCCACCTCCCACCCAAAGCTTCCCTCCAGCACCACCCCTGCTAGAGGCACTTTCACACAACTACCCCAGGAGCTACTCCCTCTTCTCTGACACCTTCAGCCCCTCTTCTGTGGGCTGAAAGGAGACAAACCCCAGCCCACGCCGTAGAGGAGACAAGACTCAAGAGGTGACCCTTTGAAATGTCAAAAAAGCCAGACAAGAGACTGGTATTGTTCTAAGAGGACAAAGGCAGCTTTGAGAGGTGATCAGACAGCCAAGGACCCAGAGAAAGTTAATTGGAATTAATCAACTCCTGATCCCCAAAGGCTTTAATGTCCTGAAGGAGAATTCTTCCAGAGGAAGCAGAAAGGTGTTGTTATTCTGGTGTTTATCCCTTCAGTTGCCACTCCAGGCATGACTGTGGTGACATTTTCATCTCTGCTGTGTGCAGTTTTACTCTCTGAAAACCAGAAAAGTGCCCAAGGAGGCAGCACCTCAGATTTAAACAGGTTTCAGAACGAGACACAATGCAGCTTTAAGGAGGGAGGCTTTGCTGCTGGAGCCTCAGCTCCAATTCCCTTTAGCCATCCCAAAGTGGACCACTGGGCAGACAGGAGCAGCTCTCCAGCCTCACACAAACCTGGTTTAAATTGAATCCTAACTCCAGCATCACTCTGAATCTTTTTGATCATTTCTCCATTTCTTCCTATCACAATTCCAACAGCAAACCTGGGCACAGAGACCTGATGGGAAAGGCAAAGCAGTGTGAAAGCTCAGAGAACTAGACTGGGTTCCTGGGATGCCACAGGGAGATGCTCTCAGCTGAGGACAGGCCACCTTAGGCAGCTCCAGGCCACAGAACCAAAGCAAACAGGTGTGGCCACCAACTCCTTTCCCCACTGAGTGAACTCTGCACTGCAAGAACGCAGCTTAGAGAGACAATCAGAGAAGCGCCAGTGGGGGAGTCCAGGGGAACTCCTCCTCTTGGCTGGCAGGAGAACACAAAATGCATTTAGAAATCAGGTGGCAGGTTACAGCTGGATGCCTTCCCCCCAGTGCCCAGCCCAGGGGAGGTTAGCAGAGTGGTGGGGAAGGACACATACCTCTATGCTGCCTCCTGCCATCCTAGCACTGAAATCACTGCGCACGCCTCGGAAGTCTGCCTGCTCTTTCTCTCGGATGATCTCCAGAACCATTTCCCTCGCTTGCTACATGGGGAAAGAAGTCACAGTTAGCTTCAAAGTCTCCTGCTGGCCAGCTTGGAGGTAGGGCCTCAACGGTGCCTAGCAGCCAGGCTTCTGAGTGGCCTGCATCTGCACAGGGGAAACAGTGCTCTGACTGCCAGGTCCTTCTCCCACACTCACTGGAGAGCTCTTCCTGAAGGCCTCTTCCACAGCTCACAAACCTGCCAAGGTGTTAGGGGGCAACTGCTTAGAGCTGCCCTTCAGAATCTGCAGGGGACCTGCAGGCAGGCTGGGCAGGGGCTGCTCAGAAGGGCCTGTGGGGACAGGCCAAGGGCAATGGTTTGGAAGTGGAGCAGGGTAGAGTTAAGTTGGGCAGCAGGAGGAAGCTCTGCACAGTGAGGGTGGGGAGAGACTGGCACAGGCTGCCCAGGGAGGTGGCTGAGGCCTCATTCCTGGAGATATCCAAGGCCACATTTGATGTGCCCCTGAGCAATCTGCTCTAGTTGGAGGTGTCCCTGCTGCCTGCAGCAGGGTTGGACGAGATGACCTTTGAGGGTCCCTGCCAACCTGATGCATTCTCTGACTCCTTCAGTCTCTCTTAAGGCACTTTTAAAGCACTTTGAATTCATTTTGGCTTTAAATTACAGGTGGTGAAGGTCCTTTGCTACTGGGCAGAATTGAAACCAACAGAGTATGGTTGAAGCTGCCAGCACAGCAGAGAGAGTGTCTGCTGAGAGCCAGAGAGCACCTACCAAGGAGGCAGGTGGGCAGTGGGGAGCTTATTGCCACTCAAAGAAGTGAAGGCCAAGCCTGCAGCAGTCCAACAAAGCTTTCTGAGACCAGTGAATGTTCTCCCTACCTATTTGCAGCCCTCAAGGCCATGCACAAGCCTGCACACAGCTCAGCCAGTGGAGGTGTAGCTCAGGAATGAGCCAACAGCTGCCACCTGTACCAGAAGCCCTGCCCCTCACACCCACAGCCTGGCTGGGGACTCTGCCTCCTTTCACTTTTGCCTTTTTTTTACACATTTTTTCCATGCCCCTGTGGTATTTTTTTTTTTTACAGAAGGAAACATCTGAAGACATTTGAGAGCTGCCAAGACAGAAATAAGGGCAATGGAGAGCTTTGACAGGATCACAAAGGTTGGAAAAGACCTCTCAGATCATCAAGTCCAACCATCAACCCCAGACCTGTGTGGCCATCTGGCAGGGATGTCAAACACTGCTGCAGCACCCACAGAGTCCCAAACCCCAGGATTCACCAAGCTCCTTCAGTGCTTTCTCATGTGCTCCACTGCTGTAAGTGACCTCAAAGATCCTGTGCAGTCTCCAGGACAGCTGGGCATGGCTCATGGCACGGAAGATGGGACAACAGCAAATCTTGCACAGCAGAAGCCATCTGAGAAGCAGCAGCCCTTGAGGTGTGAGTGGGCTAAGAGCAGCAAGACTGCCACTGAAGTCCTTTTGCACATCTACACCTCTACAGCAAGTAGAAGACTTGGGAAAAAAAGGCCACCTAAAGGCCCTCCTGCAATCAGAGGCTTAAAAAGCACAACCCAAAGCTGCCAGCCCTGAGTGCCAGCAGCTGCTGCAGCAGTTCCTGACCAGGGAGACCCTCTGAAACACAACTGTTTTTATGAGCCAGGAATGCTAAGCTCCATTTAAGTGCTTAGCAAGGTATGAAAAGCCCTTGCTGAAAAGTGGAACGTGCCAGAGCTCAACTTTAATTCCCTGCAATCTCCCAGGCCCCAGCTGCTGCTGAGGTTCTCGCTTGGAGGCGCAGGCAGGAGCAGATGGGGGGAAGCTTGGCACAGGGAGGCCAAGGTGCCAGCCACGAAGCAAACCCCTTGGTGTCAGGAGTTGTTGTGGGATTTGGTGTTTAATGACCTGTGTCAGTTGGCTGTCTGAGGTAGGGACCCTTCCCCAAAACCTTCTCAGAGGTGTAATCAGGAACCCCTGTGCCCCATGGCACCCAGCTGGCACCTTCTGCCACACAGACTGCCAAGGGTTGCAAAGCTACTTCCTCCCAACCCTCCTCCTCAGCTCTTCTGCCACATCTAAGATCCATGTGCACTCCTGGCTGCCCACAAGCCACCACCTGCTCTCCTCCAGTGTTTCAACTGGCTCTGCTCAGAACAAAAACCCAGCAGGGGCCCAGGAGGTGGAGAGTTGGGATGCACAGTGTCAGGTGCCGGCCAGGACGCCAAAGCTTCAGCGCTGGTCTGGCTCGGGGGCAGTGCCTGTGTCTGTTACATACCTGCACTTTAAAGGCGTCTCCAGTAATGCGGAGGGGTTTGTCTGCTCCCGTGGGCAGAGGACCGTCCTGGATCATGATCATTTTCACCCCTGTTCGCTCCTGAAGGAAAAGCACAGAGCACTTTGCTGAGCAGAGCCCCTAAGGCAAGGGAGCAGCTTGTGGCTACTCAGCATTACCCAGGGCACATCAGCAGCCTTACAGAACTCGGCTTCAGCTCTTCCTGGGTAATTAGAGCACAAATTGACTGCCAGCGAAGGACTGCCCAAAAGTCTGCTGCTGAAGCTTTCAAGTGGCTGAACCCCTCTACCTCAGCAGCTGCTTTTCCAGCCCCTTCCATAATCTGTAGCTGTCTGCATGGAACAGTTCTGAAGTGAGCAGCCTTAAAGCTGTTGGATGATAGAGGCCTTATCAGGGCACTCAAACCCTAACAATTTGAACCCTGTCCCCCTTTATTCTTTAAAAAAATCCTTGTACCAGACAGAGGAGTCAAGAATGTGCTGGAGCACAGATCTGTACACTTGCAATTGGAAAGGGGTGGGATGGGTTAAATAACAAGCAAATAAAGACACAGGGCAGCTTTAGCACAGACCAGCAACAAAGAGAGAAGCAGAGGATTCTACAACAGCAGGGCTGGTGTGAAAACCTAGACCAGACTCAGCTTTGTCTTGGCTACAGGGATCCCCTCCTGAAGAGCAGGCACCAGAGCTTAGCTAAGGCACAGGAGTTCTTCTCCCAGTCCTGGCACCGCTCTGCCACAAGCCCGGGGGGGTTTGTTTGAACACCAGGTTGGAGTGCAGCTCTCGGCAGGCAGAAGAGTCGAGTCCCTGCTGGAGAAGGGGAAGCACTGCAGGCTCCGGGTGCTGCAGAGAAGAGAGCCCTGAGGGATGCCTCTTGCGCACCTGCAGCTGCTTTATTGTTTCACCTCCTTTGCCGATGACCAGCCCCACTTTGGACGCCGGGATCAAAAGCTCCTGAATGGTGCTGTTGCCATCAACATCGTTGTGAAAAGCAGGTCCGTTCCGACAGCGATCTACAATCTGCCCCAGCAGCCGCTTGGCTTGGCTTGGGAAGAGAACCAGGGGAGAGAAGCGTTAGACAACACTGCCCCACGGCACCCAGGGACCGGCGGGATGGGAGAGGAGAAGAAGTGGAAAGATGGAGGAAACCAGAGTCAGCACAATGGTTGCTTCCTTGGGCTGTCTTAAAGCTCTTGGATATTCTGTCCCCTAAGAGTGGGGAGGCACTGGCACAGGTTGCCCAGGGAGGCTGTGGATGCCCCCTCCCTGGAGGTGTTCGAGGCCAGGCTGGATGAGGCCTTCGGCAACCTGGGCTCGTGGGAGGTGTCTCTGCCCGTGGCAGGGGGGTTGGATCTAGATGATCTTTAAGGTCCCTTCCAACCCAAACCATTCTGTGATTCCATGGTTAGTTCTAAGCAGTTTGAATTTTGGAAGAGGCAGAGAGAAGGAAGAGCAGCAGCAGGCTCTGAGCTCTTTGGAAGGCTGAGCTCCAGCACCCAGGGTGCTCATTCTGCACAAAGATGCTCTGGGTCCTCAACTTTAACATCTACACAATCTTGGGTAAAACTCAAGCTCTCTTCTCTTTCTTGGTCAAGACAAAGCCCCCACTGCTCTGACACTAACACAGCACAGGGGCTGCCCTTGCTCTGCTCTGCCTGCTCTTACCAGCAGCACCAGGACACTGTTCTAACAGCCTCTGCCCCAAGCAGTAGGTGCTGGAGCTACACCGCAAAGCGAGGCAAGGATACTGCAGCAGCAGCCAGTGAGAGACTGGGGTCTTCTACTCCTGGTGAGAAGAGACACACAAAGAAGCATTTGGGAGATTAAAGATCCCTCCTCTAAAAATCTTTGGCACATCAGAGGTAACTGGCAGGGCTCCCCTTCCAAGTAGCAACACAGCCCTTTCCTGCCCTTCTCAAAGTAGGTGGAAGAAAGCCACCAGCTCCCTGTTCAGTCTAAAGCAGCAGCTCCCCCTCTCCTCACAGCAAGCCACATCAGGCACCCTAGGGGGGCTGTCTTCTCTCTGGTGACCTGAAGGATCAGTGCAAAGTCAGCCCTTGTCAGCAGACATTCACCGAGACAGCTCCAGGGGTGGTGATCTGAGGGTGCAGACAGGGCGGAGCACTTTCTCCTGACTGTCTCCCAAGACAAAGCAAGGCTGGAACTTCTGCAAGCCCACTTCAAATGTTCTGGGAGAACCTGCAGAGGGTCTGCCCCAGCTGCCTGCAGAGGGTCTGCCCAATTACCTGAAGAGGTTTTTTTTCCCTCTGCCTTTACACTTTGCATAAAGCTGTTTTAGTGCCAGTGTAGAGACCACACCAGTTAACACACAACATCCATCAGAGGAGAAGGGAATGAAGCCTATTAGGTTGCCACTGGACTGTACTAATCAAAACCCTTCTCACAAAGCCCCTCCCAAGGGGGTCTGACATCTGGACTGGTTTCCTTAATTCGTTTCAGTTTTTTTTTGTCTTTTCCCTCCAAGCAGACTGAAACAAATTGTTCAAACAAGCAACTTGACAAGAATTTTAGCACAAAAATACACCAAATTTCCCCTAATTCCACATCCTCAGCATCCTGCTCTGCTTCACAAATATCCTCATTTTAAAAAAAACCCCAAAAACCCAAAATAAATCAATCTGTTTGTTCACATTTTCTTTAAAGGCAGCCTTGGACACGCCTACATTCGCCTGCTTATTCCAGAACCAGGAAGGCTTCACTATACCTCTCCCCCACTTTCCCCCAACTCATCTCATCAGGCATCCCAGCTTTTGATGATTCTGCTCCTGTGCTGAAATACCCTTTGCTGAAGGGGGAAGAGCACTTCAATCCCAGCAAGAAGGCACTGCCTGCCCTGTAACGTGAGCTCGCCAATTACATTGCTTCTGGCTCACTGCTTGCAGCATTATGGTAGGAATCAGGAGATCTAAGCACCCTTAGATCTCTCAGGGATGGAAGAATGATGAGTGCCTCCTCCTTAGAGAGACAAAATCTTTGTGCCCATGTATTTTTTTCACTAGCAAATGCAACTCAAAATTTCCAGATGGATTTTAAAAAACCCACCTACCCAAAGGCTGGGGAGAGAAAGAGCAGCTCCATATGTTAAGTGTGTTCCTGTAAGCCTGAGGATCCTGGATCCAGTTCCAGCAGGAGGTCCTCAACTGGTTTGTGAGAGTCTCAAACTCAGCTCCTGGGAAGGGGGAGGGAGGAAACACTGTCCCTAAAGTTTCTATAGGTCTAGAGAGCAGCAGTCCCTGCTGGCTGGCCTCGTGTCTCTACCATGCAGGGGGCAGAACGCGAGGCTGCTTCAGTCCTGGGCTCGCTGGTAGCGGCGCAGGGGCAGGCACACCCAGGGGCCTCATGCTGCTCTGCCACAACACCAACACCTCCAGCAGAACCTGGAGTGGCACTGACAGGCTTTGGAGGCCTCATGCAGCCCTTCTCCAGCTGGAAGGATGGTCATCTCAACGGGAATAGGGGAGCACAGGGGAGGAGAGAGGTGCCCTTCAACAGCTTCGCTCAGTACCCTGGAAAGCTGCAGTGGGAAGCTGCATCCTAGGTGCCCTAAGAGCAACCTGGCCCTGAGGAGGGGAATTCCACTGAGGTTTCTGCAGAGGGTTCACACTGCAACCAGAACAAAAGCCTTTGGGGCGCACAGTTTAAAGCATCAGACCGAGAGGTTCTATGCTGCAGAGAGCCTCAAGTTTCTCTAGGCCAGCACTTGCTGGTGTGGCTAACCAGGCAGCACCACTGACAGAGCACAGGGAGAAGAGAGAGGAGGAGGAAGGAGAGCAACGGAAGCAGAACTCACTCGATGCTCTCTGGCGTCCCGGTGAGCACGCAGGGCCGCTCGGGCATCCCACCGCTGTCTGCAGAGGAAGCAGGGAGGAAGCTTTTAGCACGTGGAACTGGAAGACAGCAGCTGTTCAGAACTAGCAGGCACTACCAGCAGCACTGCCCCCTCTCCACACTCACTAAGGACTTCAAAAACATCCAGGGTCAACATATTTGAGATTTCCTGGATGTCTGCATTCTTTCAAACCCCAAAAGGAGGGGTGAGAATCTGGCTCGTGTTCAGCAGCAGCTTCCTGCACAGCACTGCAGGGCAGACAGCTCCAGACAGGCACTGGCACACAGCAAGTGGCCAATGCCATCCATGCCAGCCAAGCTGCACAGAGAGCTGCTGCTGCCCTCCGGGAATGTCTTCTGCCAGGAGCTGGTGCTGACCAGACTCAGAGGCAAACCACAGAGCTGAGCACTGGTGCCACCAGGAGAAACTCAACAGGTCTGCAGCATGGACTGTCCATTTGCCTGTGCTCCTCTGCTGATGAATGGCAGTTCCTGAGTCGTTTTGTTCTCCACCCCTCCTGCCAAACCTGTTTGCTCTGCCCATCAGGAGGTCAGCCCAGCCACAGCTCTCCCGTGCCTAGCCCATCCCGGTTGGTACTGGTGATGCCATGTGTGAGGGGCACCTGATGGACACAGCACCCTTCCACAGCAAAACCTCTTCACCCACCACCCCAAGAGCCTCTTACCTGGGGCAATTTGAATTTTGCAGCCAGACTCTGCCTGGATCCTTGAGATCTGTTCTCCTCCCCTGCCGATGACTGCAACGAGTTCAACAAGCGTCAGAACACCTCTTTGCCAAGCAGCTGCAGAGCACCTTCCCCCTTTTTACTCTGCTGCAGCTATCTATAAAGGAACAGTTTGACTCCAGGATTGCAGAAGAGGCTGCCACAGCATGACCCAATCCATCATCAAATACTGCCAAATGTTATTCTGTCTGCTTGGGGAGAAAATAAACCAGACCCCAAAGGCCTCTCTGGGACTGGAGTGGAAATAGAGAGCCTGCAGGAAACAAGGTGGCAGCCTGAGTGCTGCTGGCAGAGTCCATCCAGAATGGGTTGGGTTGGAAGGGACCTTAAAGACCATCTAGCTCCAACTCTCTGCCATGGCCAGGGCCACCTCCCACTAGCCCAGTGACTCAAGTGCACTTTGTTCAGCCTGACCCAATAAGTCACTTCTTTGGGGTACCAAAACCAGGTAAAGGTTTTTGCTTTTATTCCTCTCAAATTCCTGTTTCCCTGCCCCTCTCCAGTGGATGTGACACTTGGCTGCTCTGCACTCACACTGAAATGCTCCATCAGCCTCCAGTGAAAACCACCCCCAGAGGTGCTGCAGGCAGCACAGGATCATTCCCCAGCCAGACACAGCAAGGAGAGAAAAGGTCAGCACCACTCACCCCTCCCAGGCTGCACAGAGCACAACTGGCAAGTCAAACAGGTCTGCCTGCCTGAGGATGCTCCCACAGAGGCAGCTCTCAGCTGTGGGGTTTGCCACTCTCCTGCTATCTTTCTGCCTCCAAACCAGGATCAGATTGAGCATGGAGATGCTGCAGCAGCAGCCTGTGAGCTGCCCTCTCATGCAGCCAGAGCAGCTCTCCAGCAGTCACAGCTTCAGACTGCACTGGGTTGGAAGGGACCCACAGAGGTCATCTTGTCCAGCCCCCTGCAGGCAGCAGGGACACCTCCAGCTACAGTAGGCTCCCCAGGGCCACACCAAGTCTGATCTTGGAGGTCTTCAGGGATGGGGCCTCAACCACATCCCTGAGCAACCTGTGCCACTGTCTCCCCACCCTCACTGCAGAACCTGACATCCAACCTCACTCTGCCCTGCTCCAGTTTCAATCCATTGCCCCTCACATCCTATCCCCACAGGCCCTTCTGAACAGTTCCTTCCCAGCCTCCCTTTTTGTCTCCTTCAGACATTGAACTGCAGCTCTGAAGTCTGCCTGGAGCCTTCTCTTCTCCAGGCTGCACAATCTCAACTCTCAGCCTGTCCTGTAGCAGAGGTGCTCCAGCCCTCTGATCACCTTCACAGCTTCCTCTGGACCTCTCCAGCAGGCCCATGTCCCTCTAGTGATGGAGGTCCCATAGCTGGACACCCCAGGTGAGGTCTCAGCAGAGCAGAGGGGCAGAATCCCCCTCTCCAGCTTCTGATGTGGCCCAGGTGCCATTGGCCTTCTGGGCTGCAAGTGCCCATTGCTGGCTCCTGCCTTGCTCACAGGACTGATAAATGAAGAGGCCTGGCAGAGGCAAAGGGAGTGTTCCCTCTGCAGGAATTTGAGTTACAGTTCTGCAGTGGCTTCAGAGCCAGCCCAGAACTTCCCACACGGAGGGGTAATTACCACAGCTGTTATCTGCCTTTTCCCTCTGCATATATCAAAGTGGAAGAGACACACAGAGAGGCAGCAGTGAAGGGCCTGAGCAATCACTGCAGTAGCAGAGCAGCAGGAGGTGGCATTGAAAGGAAGAGTGATGATCATCAAGAGGAAGAGAGAAATTAGGATCAGGCTGGAAAGAGAACAGCAGCAGGAAGGCAAATGTGGGAAGGGTCCTCAGCTGAGTGCCGCTGCCTGCCCTTCCCTGCAGCAGAGGAAGCAGGGAGCTAAATTCTCTTTCACAAGTTGACTCCACTCAACTTTAACATTTTAGTGTTGGTTTCCTCCCTCAGCCCTCACAGTTCTGCATGCTCAAGAGAAGTAAAACGTTTCAGTGAGAGGGAATAAATCCACTTCTGACTCAGGCACTGTTTGAGTGGGAATTTCAAGGAGCGAATCACTCTCAGCAGCTTGTACCAGAGTCCTCTCCTCATCCCTAGGACATGGAGCACTTCAGCTTGCACCTGGAGTTTAAAGCCAGATCATCTGGTCCCCACCCAGACAGCACTAGACAAAGCTCATCCAAGGTCAGTAAGCAAAAAACCTGTGAGCAGGTCACAGCCAGCAGCATTCCTGCACTGAGAGCACGTTAGAGACACCAGAGGCATTCCAGGTACTTACTAAATCCAACCATTTTGTCAGGCACTTTGAACTCTTCTGTTATTACAGCCCTGGAAAACAGGAGAAAACAGAGGAAAAAATAAAACCAATCAAAAAGTCATCACAAAGAACAATCTGGAGACAAGCATGGCCCTGCCATGGACACCAGGCAGAGCAGAAGGCCTCTGCACACACAGGTAAGCAGTACATTGTGGTTAAAGCTGTTGGTCTGGGAAGGGACCTCCCATGGGCACCTCACCTCTCTGCTGGATCCATTCCCAGCCTCATCTCCACTGCTTTCAGTGGAGCTGCTGGAAGAAGCTCTTTTGGCCATTTCACAGAAAAGCTGAAGCCTCTTTAGGGTGTAGCCCAGAGCTGCCAAGGCCTCACCTCTGCCCACTGCTGTGGGTTCTGCTCTTGCCCAGACACTAACCAAAGCCAATCCTAGAGCCACAGAACTGTTTGGGTTGGAAAAGTCTTCCAGGATCATCCAGTCCCTCAGAGGCTGTGGAGTTTTCTCCCCTGGGGATCTTCAAAACCCACCTGGATGTGCTCCTGTGTGACCTGCCCTAAGTGGTCCTGACAGGCAGTGGCATTGGACTCGGTCTCTGCAGGTCTCTTCCAACCCCTAACACTGAGTGTCCAACACCAACCCAACACCACCTTGACCACTAAACCATGGCCCCAAGTGCCAAGGCCACACAGTTCTTGCACACCTCCAGGGATGGGGATTGCAGCCCCTCCCTGGGCAGCCTGTGTCAACCCCTGGCCACTCTTGCACCAAAGAATATTTTCCTCATCTCCAGCCTAAGCCTGCCCTGGCAATTTCAGGCCATTTCCTCTCCTTCTCTCCCCAGCATCAGGTGAGAAGAGCCCAAGCCCACCTCATTCCAGGAGGTTCCTGTTGGGATGTCCTCTCCAATATTCAGAGGGTTTTGCTGGGTTGGGTTTTTTTTGCCTGCTTGTCTTTATCACTCTTTTCCTTGGAATGTCTTCAGCCATCCTTTGAAGCCTTCAGACTTCCATATCTGCTGCTCTCTGGACCTTTTCAATGTCTCCCTGCCTCAACACACAGCCCCCAAAGCTATTTGTTAAGACCTGACCATAGCCAAGCAGAAAGGAATTCACTTGCACTGGCTCTTTTTAGCTGGGTCACTTCCATCTTGTAGCAAATACCACACTGAGTAATTTGCAACCTCCACCTCCTGAGATGTGCAGGACACAAACTGCTCAGCAACACGAGCAAGGAAACGTCTGCACAACAAACTCACTGCAGGTTTGGTGGTGAGGTGCATCAAAATCTTCCCCATTTTTTGCTTTAGATCACTTAGGGGAGATGTAAAGCACAAGCCAGAACTTGCCCAGCTGCAGATGAAGGCTTCTGCCCTGTCCTGCTCTCCAGGCTGAGCATCAATCTCAGTATGCCCTGCAATGATCCCAGCCTGCTGCCCACATCTCCTGTCCTGCACCATTTGCTAACCACTGTGCTGTAGGAATGGACAAAGCAACCAACCCAGCAGAGGAACAACCACCAGGCCCAGAGAGAAACCAATCCAGGCTTGGGTTTCCTACCTGAGAGGCTTCTCTTAGGTTGGAAGGGACCTCAGAGAACATCTACTCTAACCTCCACAGGCAGGGAGCTTGGAGTTGATGATGTCTAAGGTCCCTTCCAACCTAAGCCATTCTACGATTGGCAGGGAGGTTGGAGTTGATGATCTCTGATGTCCCTTCCAACCTTCTATGATTGATTCTCTGATTGATTTTGCAGCCCAAGGCACTCATTGCCCAAATATCACTCCTGGAGAAGAGAGGTGAGAAGGGAGGAGCAGAGAGACAACTCCACCTCCACCTTTCTGTGCTGCACTAGCTGCAATCAGAGAATCATTAAGGTTGGAGAAGTCCTTTAAGATCACCACATCCAACCTTCTACCCAGCACCTCCATGACCACTAGAGTATGTCCCAGAGTGCCACATCTGCTTGTTTCTTAACACCTCCAAGGTTGGTGACTCCACCACCTGCCAGGGCAGTCTGTTAGGGCACCAGCTTGAACCCAGCCATTAGGCACTGAAGTCCACAGCCTTCCTGCAGAGTACTTTGTCCTTTCTGCTGGGGCTTTAATCATAGAATGCNAACCCATTCCCCTTGTCCTGGCATTCCCAGCCCTTGTCAATAGTCCCTCCCCAGCCTTCCTGGAGCCCCCTTCAGATCCTGGAGTCCACTCTGAGGTTTTGCCTTTCTGCATTATTATTCCCAAGGTGAATCCAGCTTCAGAAATGCTCTTCCCTTCCTAGTCCAACCAAGACAGACAACTCCTAAAGAGTAAGATCTGAGGAAAATGAGGAATTTCAGACGTGATGCCTGACAACACAAACCTGCTTTGGTGTCCTCACACCACCTCTGACTAAAGAGTCATCCCAGGTTATATTTGTTCAGTTTGGAGAAGAGGAGGCTCCCAGGAGACCTTATTGTGGCCTTCCAATATCTGAAGAGGACTAGAAGAAAGTTGGGGGGGGGGGGGCACTTTTTAAGGGACTAGGAGGAATGGATCCAAGCTAGAGGAGGGGAGATTTAGATTAGATGTTAGAAAGAAGTTCTTCACCATAAGGCAGTTGGAACAGGTTGCTCAGGGAGGTGGTGGAAGCCTCATCCCTGGATGTTTTCAAGGCCAGGCTGGATGTGGCTCTGGGCAAAGGGAGATGTCCCTGCCCATGCCAAGGGGCTGGAACAAGATGATCCTTTAGGTCCCTTCCAACCCTGACAGTTGTGTGATACTACACCAACAAAGCTAAGCAATAGTAACAAACCCAACAATCATTGAAAACAAACCAACCAACCCCCCCCAAACAAACCCCCAACAGCCCAAACCCTACCTCCCTGCACACTGAACACTGCCAATATTTGTTACAATGCCAGAGGTTTGTAGGTTACTTTTTTCCTTCCAGGGCAGGGGAAGAGAGAAGAGAGAATTTCTTCCTCCTGGTCCTGCAGATTAACAGGAGCCAAATCCCAGTTTCCCATCAACTCTTCTTTCTTCATCACAACAAACAGGCTTAAAAGGTTAGGAGAAAGCCCAGCCTGGAGAAAACCCAAGCTGACAGCTTCTCCACATTCTCAACCTCTTGACTTCCTAACACTGCTACAGATGGTGGATCAATAAACAATTAGAACTGATCAATAAATAATAAAACATAACCCACTGCTTACCTTTGATGTACCAGGGCCCCTAACTGGTTACCTACTGTGGCAGAGAGAGAAAAAAGGACAAAAAAATCAAAGCATTAGCACGGATAAACTAACTTCATCCCCTCAGAAAAAAAAAGAGTTCTTCCCATTTCATCAAAAAAAAGAGAGAAAGAAAGAAAAGCAAAACAGTAATTTAGGTTCAGTGGCTGAAATGAATGTGTTATGCAGGAGAAAACAGGAGGGGATTTTCTTGATCAGCACACAGCACAGCCCAGGGTCCAGCTGAACACAGGATAGGGAATTGATCTGTGTCTCCCCATGCTGAGAGTCATGGGAGAAAATCCTGCCTGCCCAAAGCCAAA
>VWZE01006495.1:574795-590174 GCA_013396675.1 Eubucco bourcierii | reverse complement strand
GGAGGGGGAAAAAAAGGAAGGGAAAGGAGGGAAAAAAGCAGAAGGAAAAAGAGAAAAAAAAGGAGAAAAAAGGAACAAAAAGGAAGAAAAAAAGGAAAAATAAGAAAGGCAAAACGAAAAACAAGAGGGAGGGAGGGAAGGGAGAAGGAGAAATTTGGAGCAGCCTGCGTGCACTGCTGTGCATTAACCCCCACAAAGCTGGGCAGGGATTCGGAGCAGGCTAAAAGCATTCAGGAGCCTCCAGCACCTACTTCTGTCTGTGTCTCTCAGCTGTGCTCCATGGAGCCCACCCACACGGAGACCTGTCGGAGGAGAAGGGCTGGTCAGTACCCCCGAGGCCCCCCCCAGTGATGCACAGAGGGCCACAGAGCCTCCCTGCCTGCACATTCCAGGCATACCTGGGCTGGGAGCTGGGGGTGGCCCAGCTCTGCCCAGCGCAGTTCCCTCTCCAGCTGATTCCTCTCTCCCCCCTCTCCAACTCAACCCCACCAAGCTGAAATCTTTCTTCTCTCAGAGCAACTGCTGCAAAGTGGGGACAGGAGGCCCTGCTGGGCTCCCTAACTGGCCTTAGCCTGCAGCACAGCAGCTCCAAACCAGCCCATTCGGTCCTAACAACCAGCTGAGAGATTACATCGCATGCCTGGGGGGGGTGCAAGGAGTGAAACACATCCAAGCAGATGAGCTGTGAGGATACAGATGCTGCCTCCAACTACCTTGCAGGGGAGGGTTAGGTTGGAGATTAGCAAAAATTTCTTCCTTGCCAGAGTAGTCAGGGATTGGAGCAGGTTGCCCAGGGAGGTGCTGGAGTCCCCATGCCCGGGGGGGTTCAAGAACCATGTGGCCATGGCACCTGGGGACAGGGTTTGGTGGCCACGGTGGTGCTGGGCTGGAGGTTGGACTGGGTGACCTTAGAGAGCTTCTCCAACCCAAACCATTCCGTGAAAAAAACCCAAGGATGTGGCTCCTGGTTCCCACAACCCCAAGGTCTGTTTCTGCTCCGGAGCAGAGGCAGGGCTGGGGCACACACTCTACACGGAGCTGGGGCACTGCAGGCTGCTGCTCTGCTCCACCATCTCCCTCTTCACACCAGGGAGGGGATGCACTCCCACAGCCCTGTAGACACTCCTCCTTTTTACACCTATTGAGTCCAATTTAACTCTAACTGCAGTCATTTTACTGCCAATAAGGGAAATAGTGAATAAAATCAGCACAATTTCATTTTAATGGCACCTGCTGCTTGCTACCTCTTCACTCCGCTTCAGGCTTCACCTTAACTGAATTCTGCCTAACAGACACTCAAAACATAGGTGGATTTTTCTTTTCTTTTCCACCCCATAAAACAGAGAAGTGCCTCCCACTAAATTAATGTGCATGATGGGAACAGCCAAGCTCATCAAGAAGATCTTCTCGGCTACAATAACCTCAGAGTGATGCACACAGCTCCTGCAGGGCACTGGAACAGAGCAGCCTCCAAAGCATGAAAAGCAAACCAGGATCAGAGAATCAGCACAGAATGGAATTGGGTTGGAAGGGATCTCCAAAGCTCAACCAGTCCAACCCCCTGCACCCAGCAGGGACATCCTCCACTATGACCCTGCCAAGCCTGACTTTAAATACCTCCAGACATGGAGCCTCAACCTGGGTGACCTGTTGCAGTGCTGCAGTATCCTCCTGGTGCAGAACTTGTTCCTCACGTCAGTCTCAATCTGCTCTGCTCTCATTCCAAACCATTGCCCCTGGTCCTGTCCCTGCAGGCCTTTGGGAACAGTCCCTCTGCAGCCTTCTTGGCCCCTTCAGGTACTGAAAGCAGCTCTAAGGCCTCCCTGGAGCTTTCTCTTCTCCAGGCTGAACAACCCCAACTCTCCCAGCCTGTCTCTGCAGCAGAGCTGCTCCAGCCCCATGATCATTTTTGTGGTCTCCTCTGGACCCTCTCTGTCAAGTCCATGTCCTTTCATGTCTGGCCCCAGCCCTACAGGTGAGGTCTCCCCAGAGCAGAGGGGCAGGACCCCCTCTCTCCATCTCTCCCCATGCTGCTTTGGATGCAGCCCAGGCTGCCCTTGGCCTTCTGGGCTGCCAGGGCCCACTGCTGGCTCCTCCACCAGCACCCCCAAGTCCTTCTCTGCAGAGCTGCTCTCAATCTCATCAGCCCCAGGCTCCAGCTGCAACACTGCTGCTGGACACTTCTCCAAAGCAGCCCCAACACAGGCCAAGGTTTGGAGAGTCACAGAATGGTTTAGGTTGGAAGGAATCTCAAAGGTTCTGCTCAGCAGCCTCTTGCCAGCAGAGCAGATCCTTCCTCCTTGGAACACCAGGAGGCTGTCCCTTTAAGGATTAGTGAGCATTAAATAAACTTACTAAATTGTGCTGCTAATTAGAGGGACTCATTAATTGGACTAGAGGCCAGCAGCAGCCTCTGGCCATTGCCATGAGTGCTGGGAGCAGTGAGCCACAAGCAAGATGCCAACATGGCTCTCTGCAGCTCAGACTAACCCGAGGGGAGCACTGGACATGGGCTGAGAAACATTAACTGCTCCAAGTGGCACAGAAATGCTGAGTGGGACTTGCTGGGAGCAGTGCAAATAACCATCCCCACAGCCCTCCCCCCTGCACTGCAGCTACCTGCAGGGTTACTTTAAAGTTCCTTCCAGAAAAGAGAAATAAAAGAAAGCAGGATTAAAAAAACAAAACCAAAACACTCATCAGCCTGGAGCTGCACCTAAGAGCCCCAGGCAGGGCAGCAGGGCCAGCCCCAGCAGCTCTCTGCTCCAGAGGGAGGTTATGGTGAGGGAGGTGCAGGAGGCACTCAGGTTCCTAACGCTATGACAAATCTATTTCTCCTGGAGATGCACTAAAAGCAGCTGAATTTGTTTTGACCAGCACACTGTCACCCTCCTGTCTTAAGCCTCCTTCCTAGGCTGCCATCAATCAGCCTCCCCCAGCAGCTGTTTACAGCAATGGACAGGCAGAATGAGATTTTCCTGAGAGACAGACACTTTTCTTGTCACCTTAAGTACTTCCACTGAACCCAATTTTTTCAGGAGTATTAGGAACAGAAGTAATTTTCTAAGAGCTGCAGAGGGCTGAGGAAGCAGCCAGCCCTGCAGCCAGCTGTAAACACTCAGTGTATGGAGGTAAACAATCAGATTTACCACCAGATTTGTTTCTGAGCTGCCCAGAGCAGCAGAAGAGACCCAAAGCTCAGCACTGTAACATTTCTCCAGCACTGCAACCACAGAAATTGTCACTCCTGGATGAGGAAGCTCCCAACTGTGCTTCAGAGAGAAGCAGCAGAGGGAGAAGAGTGGGCATGCAAGCCCAGCACTGCTGCTTCACAGCTAGCAGAGCTCAAACTCCTCCAGAGCAAAGGCCTCTCTCATCTCAGTGCCCTGCCAGGGGCAGCTGCCAGCTGCAGCACACACCTGTGATGCCAGGGCACTGAGCCCAAGGGATGGCTCACACCAGCCACAGCAAGAAGCACTCAGCCTTGGCAGGCTGCAGGTCTGGGGGTGCAGCTGAAGGGCAGTGCAGGAGGCTGCTGGAGGGGAACTCATCACCCCCCTGGGTTTCAGTCCAGGACCTCCTAAAGCCAGCAGAAACAAAGCCCAAGCTGACCAAAGCTGGAAGCAGGCTCAAGCCTCGCTCCTGCCTGCCCACTCCTGTTTCTCTGTGACATTCCAGCCCTCCAGAACAGCTTTTCCATCACTTCTCTTCCCCTCACAGAACAGTTTAGGCTGCAAAAGAGCTTTAAACCATAACTCCAACCACTAACCCAACACCACCAAGCCTGCTGCTGAACCATGCTCCTCAGCAGCACATCTCAACAGCTTTTAAACCCCTCCAGGGAGGATGATTCAACCACTGCCCTGGGCAGCCTGTTCCAGGGCTTGATGACCCTTTAGAGGGGAAGAAACTGTTCCTCATGTCCAACCTAAACCTCCCCTGGTGCAAAGATCTCACAGATGGGATTTTTGGGAAGGGAACTGGACGAAGTTCAAGGAACTACAGATGTGTGTGAACAACCCAAGAGCAAACACCACACTGGATCTAATTTAAAACCAGTTGTGGACAAGGCCCAGTGCTGAGCTAGAGGGTGAGCAAGCCCTAGGGAAGCCTCTGCACCCACAGAAGAGCTGCCAGCACAGGAGACAGCAGCACAGCCACTCTAGAGTGATGCTCCATGGATCACCCCACAAGAACCCAGCAGCAAGGTGCATTTACAGCCCAAGCTGCAGCTGTCCACAGTTTGTGTCAACACAAACAAGGCTCAGTCAGCAACAGGCCTCCAACAGTAAAAGTTTAAGTCCAAAGTCTAACCTGTGCTGTCATGAAGCCCTGTGACCATTTCATGTGGCAGAAGTTCCTCACAAACCATTTTGTCAGGAGGTTGCTTCCTCACTTCAGTCTGAGCAGGCAGTGCCAGGAGCAGGCAGCAGCACTGCTAGCAAGGAGCTGTTCCTAGAAGGTTGCTTCTGTTCTCCTGCAGGCTGCCATGGAGCTAAGCTGTTCAGACACAGCCCCAAGGGGCTCAGCAGCCTTCAGAGAGCAGCAGCTTCAGTTGGGTTGGGTGGTCTCTGGAAGTCCCTTCCAACCCCTAACGCCCCTGCAGGGTCACCCAGGGCAGGTCACACCATAAAGGGTGCCAGAGCAGGGTCACCCTGGGCAGGTCACACCATAAAGGGTGCCAGAGTAGGGTCACCCAGGGCAGGTCACACCATAAAGGGCGCCAGAGCAGGGTCACCCAGGGCAGGTCACACCATAAAGGGTGCCAGAGCAGGGTCACCCAGGGCAGGTCACACCATAAAGGGTGCCAGAGCAGGGTCACCCAGGGCAGGTCACACCATAAAGGGTGCCAGAGCAGGGTCACCCTGGGCAGGTCACACCATAAAGGGCGCCAGAGCAGGGTCACCCAGGGCAGGTCACACCATAAAGGGTGCCAGAGCAGGGTCACCCAGGGCAGGTCACACCATAAAGGGTGCCAGAGCAGGGTCACAGGGTCACATGAGAACACATCCAGGTGAGTTTGGAACCTCTCCACAGAAGGAGACTCCACAGCCTCTCTGGGCAGCCTGCTCCAGGGCTCCAGCACCCCCACAGGGAAAAAGCTTTCCCTTATGTTCCTATGGCACCTCCTCTGCTCTGGCTTGCAAAGGATCATTATGGAAAAAGCTAAGCTTAATACAGGAAGTTTCCTTCCAACCTGCACCAACTTACAGCAGCATTTTTCTCTTTAAATTTCATGCACAAAGCCAGCAGAACCTTTGCTAGGGATTCAAGTCCTGTGCTGTGACCACAGCTACAGATGGAGAGGAGCACATGGAATGCTGTCTCTGTCCACTGCCTGCTCTCCAAAACCCAGGGTCAGCAGGGAAGGATCCTAGAGTGGCTCAGGTTGGAAGGAGCATCAGAGATCATCTACTCCAAACCTCCCCACCACAGGCAGGGACATCTCTCAGCTAGACTCAGCTGCTCAAAGCCTCATCCAACGTGGCCCTGAACACCCTCAGCAAGGAGGCAGCCACAGCCTCCCCGGGCAGCCTGTTCCAGAGCCTCACCACCCTCAGACTGAAGAACTTCACCCCAAGAACTCATCTTCAAACCATTCCCCCTTGGTCTGTCTCTAGACATCCTCAGGAAAAGTCTCTCTGCAGCCTTCCTGCAGCATCCCTTCAGCTATTGGCAGGCAGTTCTAAGGTCCCCCCTGGAGCCTTCTCTCCAGGTTGAACACCTCCAGCTCCCTCAGCCTGTGCTCACAGCAGAGCTGCTGCAGCCCTTTCCTGTGTGCCTCTGGTACTCAACACAGGCTCCAGTTGCAATAAGCTCATCCTCCTTCTGTTCCCTCCCTCCAGCACCGCAGAACAAGGCTGAAATCCATGTACTAACTCCCAGAGTTCATGAACCAAGAAAGAATTTCTTCACAGGAGCCCTGAGTCACCTTGAGAGTGCCCAGAGCACCTTGTGTAAGCCATGTGCACACAGCAGGCTGCATGGCTGCTGCCCTTACAGCACTCCCAGCTCACCTCCATCATCCAGGGGCCGTTTCTGCACTCCATAACCGTAGACTGATGGGTCCACAAGTGTTGTGGAATTATTCAAGTGAGGAATATCTCCAATTTTAGCAGCAATCTATCAAAGAGGAGGGATAAAAGCATGGTTAGCATACCTGAAGTTTCAGCCAGCACAGCNGGGCAGGTCACACCATAAAGGGTGCCAGAGCAGGGTCACCCAGGGCAGGTCACACCATAAAGGGTGCCAGAGCAGGGTCACCCAGGGCAGGTCACACCATAAAGGGTGCCAGAGCAGGGTCACCCAGGGCAGGTCACACCATAAAGGGTGCCAGAGCAGGGTCACCCAGGGCAGGTCACACCATAAAGGGTGCCAGAGCAGGGTCACCCAGGGCAGGTCACACCATAAAGGGTGCCAGAGCAGGGTCACCCAGGGCAGGTCACACCATAAAGGGTGCCAGAGCAGGGTCACCCAGGGCAGGTCACACCATAAAGGGTGCCAGAGCAGGGTCACCCAGGGCAGGTCACACCATAAAGGGTGCCAGAGCAGGGTCACCCAGGGCAGGTCACACCATAAAGGGTGCCAGAGCAGGGTCACCCAGGGCAGGTCACACCATAAAGGGTGCCAGAGCAGGGTCACCCAGGGCAGGTCACACCATAAAGGGTGCCAGAGCAGGGTCACCCAGGGCAGGTCACACCATAAAGGGTGCCAGAGCAGGGTCACCCAGGGCAGGTCACACCATAAAGGGTGCCAGAGCAGGGTCACCCAGGGCAGGTCACACCATAAAGGGTGCCAGAGCAGGGTCACAGGGTCACATGAGAACACATCCAGGTGAGTTTGGAACCTCTCCACAGAAGGAGACTCCACAGCCTCTCTGGGCAGCCTGCTCCAGGGCTCCAGCACCCCCACAGGGAAAAAGCTTTCCCTTATGTTCCTATGGCACCTCCTCTGCTCTGGCTTGCAAAGGATCATTATGGAAAAAGCTAAGCTTAATACAGGAAGTTTCCTTCCAACCTGCACCAACTTACAGCAGCATTTTTCTCTTTAAATTTCATGCACAAAGCCAGCAGAACCTTTGCTAGGGATTCAAGTCCTGTGCTGTGACCACAGCTACAGATGGAGAGGAGCACATGGAATGCTGTCTCTGTCCACTGCCTGCTCTCCAAAACCCAGGGTCAGCAGGGAAGGATCCTAGAGTGGCTCAGGTTGGAAGGAGCATCAGAGATCATCTACTCCAAACCTCCCCACCACAGGCAGGGACATCTCTCAGCTAGACTCAGCTGCTCAAAGCCTCATCCAACGTGGCCCTGAACACCCTCAGCAAGGAGGCAGCCACAGCCTCCCCGGGCAGCCTGTTCCAGAGCCTCACCACCCTCAGACTGAAGAACTTCACCCCAAGAACTCATCTTCAAACCATTCCCCCTTGGTCTGTCTCTAGACATCCTCAGGAAAAGTCTCTCTGCAGCCTTCCTGCAGCATCCCTTCAGCTATTGGCAGGCAGTTCTAAGGTCCCCCCTGGAGCCTTCTCTCCAGGTTGAACACCTCCAGCTCCCTCAGCCTGTGCTCACAGCAGAGCTGCTGCAGCCCTTTCCTGTGTGCCTCTGGTACTCAACACAGGCTCCAGTTGCAATAAGCTCATCCTCCTTCTGTTCCCTCCCTCCAGCACCACAGAACAAGGCTGAAATCCATGTACTAACTCCCAGAGTTCATGAACCAAGAAAGAATTTCTTCACAGGAGCCCTGAGTCACCTTGAGAGTGCCCAGAGCACCTTGTGTAAGCCATGTGCACACAGCAGGCTGCATGGCTGCTGCCCTTACAGCACTCCCAGCTCACCTCCATCATCCAGGGGCCGTTTCTGCACTCCATAACCGTAGACTGATGGGTCCACAAGTGTTGTGGAATTATTCAAGTGAGGAATATCTCCAATTTTAGCAGCAATCTATCAAAGAGGAGGGATAAAAGCATGGTTAGCATACCTGAAGTTTCAGCCAGCACAGCTAAACACTGTCCCTCACCCCAGCCCAGGCTCCCCTCAGCTGTTTCCCACAAAGGTGCCTTTCTCTCCGTGCTTCACTTGGAAAGTGACCAATTTTCTGCTTGCTTTTAATATTTGTTTCATTAAGCTCACGTTCCCCCAGTTCCTCTCCCTGACCAGAAGCAGAGACTTGCTCCCTGGAACAGAGGTTCAGGTCTGTGGACTCTGCACAGCTGTTACAAGCAGAGAGCTCAGAGTAGCTCCCCAGCTTTGCCCTGGAGGAGCTGCCAGCAGCTCAGCGTGCAGGAGGACACAACAGACAGGTGGAAATGCAGAGCTGCACATCAGTGCAGGGAGCAGAGGGAAGAGGACATGGAAATGCCCAGCAGGAGGACAGGTCTGGGAAGGCCTTGTCAGGAGCTGCATCGCCCTGTGGTCACCGCGGCAAGCAGCAGCCAGCGGGCAAACGATGAGCCCAGGAGGAGCTTCCCTTTCCTGCAGCAGGCAAGGCACCATGGGCACCACCACCACTGCCTCTGCCCCTGCTGCTGTCCCCAGCAGAGGGGGAACCATCACTCCCTGCCAAGCCAGGGTGCCAAGGGGTGTTTGAAGGGAAGGAGCCAGCCAGGGGCTGCAGAAGAGGACTGAGGTGAGCAGCTCCACTAAGTGAGAGGCACCTGAAGAGTTCTTGAGCAAAGTGCTGGAGGATGGCACCAGACTTGTGTCAGCAGTGCCCACTGACAACACAAGGGGTAAGGGGCACAAACTGGCACATCAGAAGGTCCATCTGAACATGAGGAGGAACTCCTGGAATTTAAGGGTGATAGAGCCCTGGAGCAGGCTGCCCAGAGGTGGTGGAGTCTCCATCTCTGCAGGCACTTAAAATCTGTCTGGGTATGTTCCTGGGTGACCTTCTCCAGGTGATCCTGCCTTGGCAGAGGGCTGGCACTCAATGACCTCCAGAGGTCCCTTCCAAGCCCTACCATTCTGTGACTCTGAACTGTAAGGCTAAGGCCATCTCTAATGACATTTGGGAGCCATCCACACAGGTGGATGCTGCCAGGAGAGCTCTCTCACCTGCTCCCCAGGCTCAGAGATGTAATCCCACCCTAGACACAGCCTGGTGCTGAAGCCCACTTTATAATCCCTCAGGGGCAGGCAAACTGCAGCCTCACAGCACCCCTTGCCCACACCAAGTCCCTGGCTATAATAAGCAAGTGCAGAGCAGAGCAGTTTCAGTTACAAATCTAAAGTACAAAGTCCTCTGCAGCAAACAGAAACCCACCAAAGAGGATCTCTAGCAGCAGTCTGATCTCACTCTGCTCTGAGATTGCACCAGAGAATAAGCAACAGGAAGGGCTACAGGAGGGTTTTACAGAGGTTTTAAATGAAGGCAGGGGACAAATGGAGCTGAAAGTGTTTGTAAAGTCTTTCTGCCACAGTAAAACTCAACCAGCTCCAGCAGCTCTGCTCACTGACACCACAGGCTGGGCAGTTGTTTATTCCACTGCAGCAGGATTCAGAACCACAGGGAACTGGGGAAAAAAAAAAGGCTATTTGAAATAATCTTGAAAGATTGAGGGCACTGCTTTTAGACAGAGAACAGCAAACACTCTCTGCAGTGCCTTGCATGAAAAGGGCTCCAAGTTGTGAGCTGTCCCTTCCCACAGCCCAGCCTGGCCTGGCCTCTTTTACAAAGTCAACAACTTCCTTCTGTCACAAGGGTCAGGAGCAAAAGAAAAATCTTCCTGCAGGGCCAGCAGAGTGACTGTGCAGTGAAGCTCTGGTGACTACCACCCAGCACCTCCACCTTGCAACAAACAAATAAGCCCCCAAAATCCGACTCTGAAAGCACCAACAGATCTCAGCCACTCCACAGCAGGGAGTGCCAGGTGAGGTCACCAGGGTGGAAAAGACCTTCAGGATCACCAAGTCCCACCTAGGATCACCAGGTCCTGCACTTCACCCATGGGTCCAGCCCTTGGCCCACAGGCTCTGACCTTTAGTTTGGGATGCAGAAGTTTAAGGTGCAAAGAGCACAGAAGTTTGACTGCTTCGGTGCTGAAAAGTACATTAAAAAGTGTCTCCTTTTTTAGCAGTCTATTAACAGCTTCCACATCATTCACAGATGCACCAAAGGGTTGGAAGGGAAGCTCACACAGTTCCATGGCCCCTGCCACGGGTAGGGACTAGCCCAGGTTAGAATCAATCAGGGTTGGAAAGGACCACAAGGATCATCTAGCTCCAACTCCCCTGCCATGGGTTGCTCAAGACTTCATCCAGCTTGGCCTTGAACACCTCCAGCTGACATCCACAACCTCCCTGGGCAACTCTTGCAGTGTCTCCCCACCCTCTCCTCAAGCTTCAACCCACTGCCATGCCAAAGGGAGCAGTCTCAGGCACCCTGGCATGCTTTGGAGGCTTTGATGCCCTCTCTGAACTCTCCTGCTGTCAGCAGTGAGTTGCTTGGAGAAGTGTCAAGTTGGCCAAGTGCTAGGTGAAGGTTTGGAGCTGCAATCCCACACCACAGCTTGAAGGGAAAGAAAAGAAACTGTCAGTAGGCAGCAGAAGCTGCCCTGCAAAAGGAGGCTGGCAGGAAGCACAAAGGTGGGCATGAACCAGCACCAAGGCTTTGCAAGCTCCCACTCATGCTTAGCACACAATTATCAGCCTGGCACACAGCCCTCCAAACAAAGGGCAAAAGGAGCCAGCCAAAGCAATTTGCCCATTATCAGCTTTTGGGATATTTTCCTGGGGTTTTTCCTCCTCCTCTCTTTAAATCTGCCTCTTTATCTCTAAAGCCTCCCAGCTGGCACCAGATGCCAGGCAGCCAACAGGCCAGCACCTCAGCATGGCAGGGAAACCACCCTGGAAAACCAAGAGCTCAGCTTTGGGAGGAGATGGAGCAGCTCAAATCCATCTTAACTCCTTACAGTCAGCTTCCAGTGGGGACCTCAGTTTTTACTACAGGTTCAGCAGGGAGATAAGCAGGGAAGGCAGAACACAGCAAAAGTAAGCAGAGCTAACCCTTATCTGGCTGAATGACCTTGAGTCATGTGCTGTCAGCCACTGCTTTTGTCCCCCTCTATGCCACTCTTCATTTCTTCCCCTTTTATTCTCCCCTAACTTCAACACATTCATTTTACTGAGCTCTGAAAAAACCCCACACCCTAGAAAAAAAAAAGCCTCACTACCACACAACTGCTCCTGCACCTGACTGCCCCCCCCCAAAAAAAAACCTCTCCAACAACCACTTGAAAGGACACAGCACAAACCTGAGCTACAAATTGCTGTGGTAAAGCCAAGAAACAAAAAGAGAATAACCCCCACAGAGGTGTGAGGGCTACCTGCTCTCCCAAACCTTGCTTTTCTGTCCCCCTGTACCTTTCATGCTGAAATTGTGACCTTGCAGGATCTGAAGGGGGCTACAGGAAAGCTGGGGAGGGACTTTTTAGGCTGTCAGGCAGTGACAGGACTGGGGGGGATGGAGCAAAGCTGGAAATGGAGAGAGTCAGGCTGGAGGTGAGGAAGAAGTTGTTCAGCATGAGGGTGGTGAGAGCCTGGCAGGGGTTGCCCAGGGAGGTGGTGGCAGCCTCATCCCTGGAGGTGTTTAAGGCCAGGCTGGATGAGGTTGTGGGCAGCCTGAGCTGGTGTGAGGTGTCCTTGTCCATGGCAGAGGGTTGGAGCTGGCTGCTCCTTGTGGTCCCTTCCAACGCTGCCTGATTCTATGAGACACTTTTAAGTACCACAGAGTGGTCATTGGAAGGGACCTTCCAAGCCCCCAGCACAGGCAGGACACCTGCCACTAAACCAGGTGAAGTTGCTGTGCTTAGGCACAGCAGGACTCAAAGACCAACACCTGCAGCATTCAGCTTTCCAGAGCTTTCCTCAAGCCCAGCGTCTGGGAGGAATCTCTCCAGGCTGTCCTGCCAAAGAACAGCAACCTGCAAAACCCCCACCTCTGGGGACCAGCAGGGCAGAACCCAACGTGGTGCTGCCATCCACCCCTGCAGGCAGTTCCAGTGCCCCTGGCTCCTCTGCCCATTCATTGAGCAGAACACTCCAGACAGCAGAGCAGCACCCAGAGCTCTGCAGGACGCTGCAAACCCATCCACAACTATTGAAGTTTCATGCCAGAGGTGATTTTTCTAACTGCAGGAGTAACTGCAAAGCCCTCAGTCTATCTGAGCATGACCTGAGAACATTCTCTGCCAGGGGATACAGGAAAGTCAGCCTAACACACCCCCAGCCCCCAGAAATTAGAGCCTGGAGACAGAAAAGGATTTAAAATGTTGTGATTCTCTGTGGGTAGAATCCTAGAACAGCTCAGGTTGGAAAGGACCTCAGAGATCATCTACCCAAACCTCCCCACCACAGGCAGGGACAACTCTCAGCTAGACTTGGTTACCCAAGGCCTCACTCAGCCTGGCCTTCAACATCCCCAGGCAGGAGGCAGCCACAGCCTCCCTGGGCAGCCTGTTCCAGGCTCTCCCCACTCTCACACTGAACAACTTCTTCCTCAGCTCTACTCTAACCCTGCTCTGATTTCTGTCAGAGCTGTCCCAGCTTCCTTGCTTGTGTCATCTCACATGCCAGCAACTCAGAGGAATGCAGTCACTGTGATTATCAGGGAAGTCTTCCCCCTCCTGAATGTTTCAGTTATTAATAGCTAAGCACTGTCCCCCACAGCCTGACAGCAGTCAGCTGGCTCTCAGCAGAACTGAACTCAGTCCATCTGATCTCTGCTCTTAAGTTCAGATCAAACTTAGAAAGAGCCAAGCCAGGGATACCAACCCAGGGTAGAAGAACCACAACTTTCCTCCCCTCACCCCTGAACAAACTTCTTTCCTGTCCTCAACCCCCTAAAGCCAAGCCAGTACCAGAAAAGCCTCCAGGAGTGGCCAGTGGCAGTACAAAAGCTGGCACCTAGGTGCCAGCTCAGTGTGGTTCAGACAGACACAGCATTACCTGTGCCCAGAGAAAGCTCTGCCATCACCTCCAGGAAAGCTTTGGGTTTAACTCCATCCAGACTCCAGCTGAATGCCAGCCAGCAAGCTGCACCATGGATTGCTTGGGTGGTGAGGCCAATCTCCCTCTGCTGAGCAAAGGACACCATCCCCATTCATGTTTGGCAGCAAACCACCAGTGAGAACTCAGCCCTGCAGGAAAAGATTACACCCTCCCTTACACCACCTCCACAGAACCAGGTTAAATCAAGTCCTTTGCAGGGGGCAGGAGGATACTTTAGCACCTGCCAACAATTCTTTGTGAACAGCAATGAAAAAACACAAAAGGACATCAGACTGAGCAGGCTGCACCCAACTCACTGCAGAAAAATGTAGGTCACTGTGCTCCTGGGAGCACAGCAGAGCAGATGTTCTCCAACACTCTTGTGCATGGAAGGTGGTAGCAAAGCTGCTAGGCTGCACTTGGCAGCTTGGAAGGTTCTGCAATCCTCCAGTGCAGACTCACTCAAGCTGCAAGTGCACAGAAAGCCCAAATATTCTCTCAGGAACCATGACCTTAACAACAGCATCAGGGGAGTGGGCAGAGCTAGGTCACAGAATGAGGCAAACAGGCCAAAGAAGGTTCTCCTCCCTCTCTGCTCTGCCATGGCAAGGCCACATCTGGAGCACTGGGTCCAGTTGTGGGCTCCAGGCTCCAAGAGGGACAGGGACTTGCTGGAGAGGGTACAGCAAAGGGCTACAAAGCTGCTGAGGGGACTGGAACATGCCTGGTGAAGAAAGCCTGAGAGAGTTGGGACCTTTTAATCTGGAGAGGAGCAGCCTGAGGAGAGACCTCATCAATGCTGATCAATACTTCAAGGATGGGCATCAGGAGGATGGGACCAGGCTTTGTTCAGCAGTGCCCAGTGACAGGACAAGGGGTAAGAGGCACAAACTGGAACATCAGAAGTTTCTTCTGAACATGAGGAGGAACTTCTGGAATTTCAGGGTGATGGAGAAGTGGAGCAGGCTGCCCAGAGGGGTGGTGGAGTCTCCATCTCTGGAGACAATCCAAACCCACTGGGATGTGTTCCTGTGTGACCTTCTCTAGATGACCCTGTCTTGGCAGGGGGCTGGACTCCATCTCCAGAGGTCCCTTCCAAGCCCTACCATGCTGTGACTAATGCTCCATGTCCTCCACGTGCAGGGCCTGACAGAGTCCCCCTGCAAAGATGGTGACAGCAACCACACACCACCAGTGCAAACCAGCTTTCAGTCAGCACTCTGCTGTAGCCTCATTCCATCCCAGTGCATCCCACTTCACATCTCACCTGCTGCTCCTCAGGTGAGTGGAACCTTCTGGGGCACTGTCAACAAGCTGCAACTGAGCACCTAATGATGATTTTCTTCCACATTTCCAGCTTGTTCCAAACAGTGAGAGGCCTTCAGTAACAACCAATGAAGCCAACCAGCTGCAACCCCTCTTCATTTCACTGCATCAAGGAGCAAACCCTGGGCTAACAGCAAAGCTTTCAGCCATTCCACACCACCGAGGCCATAGCACTCTGACAGCCACCCAGAGCAGCCTGGGTACTCATCCAGGAGGCAGCAGACACCAGCTGCCTGCTGCTGAGACAGAAACAACAACCCAAGAGCAGACCAGCTGGGGATCTCCTCAAGAAAGGTGGAAGGTGTTGACCCAACACAGCAAGTACCTCTGTATGGGTGGCTGAAGAGCAGAGTGATTGAGAAGTGAGCCACAAGCGACACTAAGCCACTTCAAGTCCCATCAGAGTATCACTTGAAAGGTCTTAGAGTCCAGCTCAGCTCCTTCAGAAGTTTCTCAGTGAGGTGAGAACAGCAAGCTTGGGCAACACAAGGAGGTTTCTCCCACCAGGTCTGCAACGTGGGAAAGAATAAAGTCAGGGTGGTTAAGCACCAGCTGGGCTGCGCTCCTGGTGTTCAGCTGTGTCACATCTCACTAAGGTCCAGGTACTAAGCACAAGTGTAGCCTGCTCAGAGCTGGAATAAACACCCACAACAGACCCATAACAACTCATGTGCCAAACAGCCACAAGCTCTGTGCCATGAGCAGTAGCTTCTGGTTTCTGGAGCCACTTTCCCGGAGCTGAGGAGCATGCAAAACCACCTGGAACGTCCCGTACAGCTGACAAGATGTTGGTCTGTGCAGGTCTGGGTATTTTCACTGCATATTTCCATTTTAGCACTTTGCAGGCTCAGAGATTCCTTAGGGAGGGCTTCACTCCCTCGCTCTCCCTCCCTGCAGGGCACGCAGAGCTGCCCCTCTGCAAGAGTTTCTATCGATCAGCCTAACGCACAAGTTAAGACCTCATTTAAAACACGGAGTTAGCACGGAACTCACACGCACCCACTGCAAAGTGTAGGACGACAGCTTGGCAGACGAGAGCTCCCGTGGGCTGCAGACAGCCCCCC
>VWZE01006495.1:507270-537239 GCA_013396675.1 Eubucco bourcierii | reverse complement strand
GTTTTCCACCAGCACCAAGGGGTGCAGGGACCCCCTGTTCCCACCCTCCTGTTCCCCCCAGGCTGCAGGATGCACTTACAGCCGGGCTGGGAGGTCCCCCAGGACTATTACCGGGGGCTGGGGACAGCCACCAGAGCACTCAGCCCCCCCAGGCCCAAAACAAGTCCATCTGCTCGGCAGCAGCGGGGGCACCGCAGATGGCCCCGTTCCAGGCGTGCTGGCCTCAGCCGGGGACGGGGCAGCGCCGGATCGGGTTACCCGCGGCCGGGCCCTGCCTGTGCCCACGGCTTAATGGTGTGGGGAGAGGGCAGAGCCTGGGCGGCAGCTGAGGGTGCCCCTGGGACAGGGGTGGGTGGTGCTGGCGGCACACAGGACCTCACTGCCTTGGGGTGTGCAACTCCAGGGCACCCCCGAGCTGGGAGTTTCAAGGGTGGGCTGCTGGGCACGGGTGAGGGGGGCAGGGAAAGGGTGCAGGGAGCCCACTGCGGCAGGAGCAAGAGGTGCCACAGCATGAAGCACCACCTGCCCCTCTGCCCCATGACCTTGGTGCCACCCTGCCCCTTGGCTAGCTCCTGGCTGCCATCCTCTTTCTAGCAGGGTCCTGGTCACAGCTGGGGACACCCAAACTCAGACCCCTTAAATTGAGCCTCTTGAACGCAGGCTCCTCCAGGTGGGCACCTCACCCCTCCCTAGGCCAAGATGGGCACTGTCTGTGCTGCGGGGAGCAGGGAGCATCCAAGCAGGTCCTGGGTGCACACACAGCACCCAAGGGTCCCACAGTCTTCTGGTGACAGTGCCCCCCAGGTGTCCTTAAATTGGGCTGGGCACGGCTAGAGGTGCCAGGGGTAGCCCACAGTCCCACTCCCGTCGAGGATCTCCCCTCTCTGGGCAGGGGCTGGCTCCGAGCATCCTTTCCGTGGTCTCTGGCTGCCTCTAGTGGCAAAGCCTCCTTGCTGCTGCCACCAGCCACGGCGCCACCCTGGGATGGGTAGGGCCAGCAGCACCTGCCCAGGTGCCCTGAGACGCCCCGGGCAGGATGGCTCAAGCCCCATCAAGTCCTAGCCCGGGCAGCCCCTGGCAAGCTGCTGCCAAAACGTGGGGGTTCAGCCGTGACCTGAGCCACCTCCGCCCTGCCCAGTGGGCAGAGGGAGCCAAAACTGGGCACAGAACTACTAAAACAGAGAAGGAAGCACCAACCGTGGGTGAGTTTTCCACACCCCAGAGCACCCACAAAGAAAACCCCTGTGGACCCCTCTTGACGCCCACAGCTTGACCAAGTACCCCCCGAGCACCCCGTGCCAAGCCCACGCGGGCACCCCTTGCTCCCCTCACCTTGCCCGTGGCGCCATGGGCGACATGCTGGGCGCCCTCCTGCTGGGCGATCTCCACCAGCCTGCGGGCGATGCAGGGCCGTGCCAGCGCCGTGCCCAGCAGGTACCGGTCCTCGTAGAGCGCGTTGGCCTGCACTGCTGGCCAGATGAACTCCTCCACGAACTCCCTGCTGATGTCCTCGATGTAAACCTGCCGGGGCAGAGGGAGCCCTGTGCTGGGCAGTGCCCGGGGGTGCCCCTGCTCTGCCAGGGCTGGGAGGCACAGCAAAGGGCTCCTCCAGCCGCTCTTGGCTAGCTGCTGCCCAAAGGCTTTGGCCCAGAATCCGCGAAGAAGGGATCCCTGACTGGCACTGTCCCCATCCTGGGGTGGCCCCAGCCACAGGGTGTGAGAGGGCTTAGTGCCATGGTGGGGAGCCCTCTAGGTGCCCAGAGAAGGGGGCATCAGTTACCTTCTTGGCACCCAGTGCCAGAGCTTTCTTTCGTGCCGCCTCAAAATCTTCCTTCTGCCCAATGTTGGCCTGGGAGGGGGCAAAAACACAAGACTGAGTTTGAAAGGAGAGCACAAAATCCAGTGCAAGCCCAGACTGGCATAGGGCATCGCATGAGGAATGGCAAAGCTCACATAGGCTGGGCTTGAGGCCACCCAGGATGGGCAGGAGGGGGGTTCCCCACCCAGCATGCCATGCCCAGGGGCAAACCTCCCTCTGCCAGCCCCACTGCACTGCCCTCATTACCAGAGGGTCATTTGCTGGCAGGGACAGGTTGTGCCATGCAGGGCTGGCAGCTGAAGAGAGCAGCACCCAGACTGGGCAATGGTTAACCAGCAAGAGCAGGGTCACCACCACAGCCACACACACACTGGGACCCCATCACCCACCCAGGTGCCCAGACCCACAGCCCAGCACATCCCCATCCCACAGGGCAGGATCCCCATGGCAGAGCTTGGCACAACTCACCAGGTAGGCAATGACCTCATAGCCCTGCTCCTTCAGCCACACCAGGATGCAGGAGGTGTCGAGGCCCCCACTGTAGGCAAGGACCACGGTGCCCTTGGGCTGAGCCATGGCAGCTGGCAAAGCAAACAGACAGGAGATCAGGATGGCACAGCCCCTGTCTGGCACAGGGATGCTGCAGCCACCAGCAGTGGAGCCCTCCCCAGCGTCCCTGAGCTGCCCACGGGGCTGTAATGGTGCAGCCAGGGGTGAGGGTTGCCCTGGGGCTGCAAACATCACCCAGGGAATGAGTAACCAGGAGGTGAGGGCAAAGCCCCTGGCCAGCAGCAGGCAGAGGAGCTTGTACTGGAGCTGCTGGCGCAGGGACAGGCTCCCAGACCAAAACACAGGCCCCTGGCACTGCCCCTGTTTGTGAGCAGTGGGAGCTGCTGGCATCAAGTGCTGGGTGCTCCCATGGAATATGTTCAGCTCAGGTCTGGCAACCTCTTTCCTCTGCCCTTGGCACCAGGAAGGGATCCACCGTGGCATCAGGAGGGATCCATTGGACAAAGAACCGTCCTGGGACTGCAAGAAGCAGGCCTGGGGCAGGAGAAAAAGCTGTGGCACCAGGGCCAGGTCTGGACTGTGGCTCCCAGCCAGGGAGGCAGCCTAGCCCATGTGCCAAGCAGTGCACCTGGTGCCAACTGGTGGGCAGAGGAGGCCAGGGCAGCCATCGGGAGTGCTGGGCTCTTGTCCTCCCTCCACGCAGCTTCTGCTCTGACAACCCTGGCACAGCCTGTCCCTCACTCCTGAGCACTCTGCAGTGCCCGGGGCTGGGACTCAGACACAGGCACCTGCCATGGTGGACATGCAGCCCCAAGCCTTGCTTGGGCACGACCCAGCACGTAGTCACGTGCCAGGGCTGATGTGGAGGTGCCACAGCAAGAGACAAGGCACAGCCACCCACCAGCTTTGCCCTGAGCACTGCTGGGTGTGTGATCAGTGCAGGACTGAGGTGCTCAGCAGCAGCCCCCAGAACCCAGCCCCAAGCCTAATTAACACCCATCAGACTTTTGTCCTGATTGCACTGCCCTGTCTCTTGCCAGCATGGGCATTCAGTGCCACTCACCCCTCAGCCAAGGGTGTTGAGGAACAGCCAAGAACAGGAGCTGGTGCAGGATGCAGCAGGCCAGGGGAGGGATGAGGAGGTCCTGCCACCAGAAGGGGCTCTGGGCTGTCCCCACGGTCCCCAGCCAGGCTGCGAGCTGCAGGGCCCCACCAAGAGGCGATGCCAGCTGACCCTTGGCCAGGGCAGGCAGCAGAGCCAGCCAGGTCCTGTCCTGGGCAACTTTCATGCTGCTGCTGCTGCCAAGTCAGCACAATCTTGCTCCTGCTCCCGGGGAAGGCTCTGAGCCGAGCTGCCCCAGGCCGGCCCACCCAGCACCCTTCCCAGTGGATGTGGTTACACCGGGGTGTGCCCCTGCCCTCTGGGCACTGGCAGCACGGCGTGGGGCCAGCAGCCCGCAGGGCACGGCTTGCAGCCGGCCCAGGTGCAGGATCCGACCTGCTGGTGCTGGTTTCTCACTGAAGAGCAGAGGGGTCTGGCAGCCCCACAGCCGCCTGCAGCTCCCCGAGCCTGCCCGTGCCCATCAGGCTGCCTGCGTGGGCAGCACCTAGCACCCAGCTCCTGCAGCCAGCGCTTCCCTGGCCTGGGGGCCCCGCGGGGCGTGGAGCTGGGCCCCTGCCCGGGGAGGCTCTGCAGTTCCTTTCCTCAGCAGGGCACTTGGGGGAAAGCCACCACAGTTCCCCGAAGCGCCCAGCCCAAGCCGTGGCTTCCTCGCTGGGCAAACCCCCTTCCTGACCCTCCCCAGGTCCCTCCCCGCTGTGGGCACAGCACCGCTGCCAGGCTGACGCAGCACCGCCGAGACCGGGCACAATTGTGCCGGTCACCGGTGGCCTGGCAGCAGGTTGGAGGAGATGCCTCCCACTCGTGCCTGCTCAGACACGTCCTGCTGCCCACAGCGTGCCCAAGGGACCTTGCCCCGGGGCCGCATCCTGCATCCCAGGGACGGTGCGAGGCAACCAGTGCTCCCAGCTCAGGAAACAGGGCTGGTGCCAAGCCCGCTGCCCAGGAAGGGAGAGCCCCGGAGCTGGGCAGCAATAAATCAGAGCAAACAAAGCCCCGCGCTGGGACTCTCTCAGCTCTGGTTGTTATTCTGCAGCAGTTTCCGTGTGACCTGGGGCAGGGCTTGTGCCGCAGCCGCCCTGGGACGCTTCGCTTTTGCTTTCAAAGCCAAGAAAAGAAAAGGGAGAAGGAGGAAAAATCTCGAAACTTTGGTAAGTAGAGGCAGCGCCGTGCCCAGCCGGGCTGGCAGAGCAGCCCCTGCCCCGGTGAGTGCTGCCCGCGGTGGGTATAGGGGCAGGAGCGCCCCGCGGGGTCCATGCAGCAGAGCTGGGGGGGGGTGGGGNNGGGGGGTGGGGTCTAACTGGCGCTGCGCTTTGCCGCAGCATCGCTCCTGACCTCGTAGGGTTCCCCCTCCTGCCGCCCCCCGCAGCATGCCCAGAGCAGAGCAAGGAGGGCATGAGTGGTGTAAGCTGAGAACCCAGCGAGCCCTTCTCTGGCACCCCGGGGAGAGGGAGACCCTCGCCCCTCTGCCAGGAGGAAGGGGAGAGGTCCCCCAAGTTGTAGAACCTCCTTTCTCCTTCAGCTTCCCTGCCACGTCCTCACTCACCTGCTCCCTGGGGTCCGGCTGCCCTCGGTGCTCTGGTCGGGTGCCTGGAGCATCTTCCTCCTCCTCCTCCTCCCCTCTTATAGCCGGGCGTGGGCAGGCGGAGCTGCTGTGGGACTGTGCCCTCCGTGGGCACCGGCCCCTTGCCAGGCCCTGCCTCCGCCTGCCCACAGAGGGGAAGGCAGGGGACGGATGCACCCCGAGTGGGGATGGGGAGGGTGCCCTGCCCCAGCCCACTGCTCTGGGCACTGCCACCCCTCTGCCCCCACTCCTGACCTCTCCACCAGCCCCCCACAGAGCACCAAGGGTTGCTCCCCACCCCGGGGGGAACCCACAGAGATGTTTAGTCTGAGGAGAGGTAACATGGGGGGAAGAAGGGAGCTGGAGCTGTGCAAGCCCTCCCCCCAGCTTTCCTCCCTGGCACAATGTGACAGGGGAGGGTGAACTTGCTTGAAGCTCCATCAGGAGAAGCCCAAGTGGGCAAGAGGGCATGGGGCAGGGGCTGGGCATGGGGCAAAATCCCTTCACACCCAAGGGACCCAAAGCAGCAGCAGGCATGGCCCTGGGGGAGGAAACTCCTAGCCCAAAGGACAGGGCTGGCTGGGGGCATCTCAGTGCCCCTCCATGGCTGCAGTAATGGGGTCCAGCTGGACCTCCAGCACCCTCGCCCAGCACCTCCTCCTCCTCCAGCCCCCTCATGTGCAAAGAGGCCTCATCCTGCTCCTGCTGACCAAAGGACCCAACAGCGGGGCAGGATTAGACCTTCAGGTGTTGGACATTGGCCCTCTGGAGTTACCACATCCAGACAATCTCCCTCCTGTGGTCCAAGGCCACACAGAGAGGGGGCCAGAGCCGTGGCAGAGGCGTCCCCCACCCCGGGCTGAAGGAGGCTGCTGCAGGGCTGAGGTTTGAGCACAAAATGTCTTTATTTGGGACAGACCCAGAAATAAATACCTGTGCCTGGTACCCCAGCAGGCTGAGCACCAAGGACTGAACACGAGGCTGTTTCTCTTTCATAAACTGTTAGAGGCAGGGGGCCCTGTGCCCTCCTCAGCCCCGGGGTCACATCCTGCACCCCAGAGGTTGTCATCCCACTCCACCCCTGTCTGGGAGCTGGTCGTGGCCAAGGCCCCCCAGAGCTGTTTGCTCCAGAGCCTGCTGGTGCAGACTGGGGCTTGCAGCAAAGCCTGATTGCGAGAGGCTGGCAGGACACAGCGACCTCCCCCCGGGACTTGCTGAGTCAGGGTCTAGCCCTGGGTGAAGACAACACCTCAGGGGCTCTGCTGGGGGGCGAGGAGGTGTCCAGGGGGGCAAAGGAACAGTGCAAGCTCAGCTCTCCCTGAGCCGCCTGCCCGCACTGGTGCAGCGGTGAGGGACAGGAGGAGAAGTGACCCTGTGGCCCCTCCTGTCCCTCGGCTGTGTCAGTAGGGGTAGGGTGAGACAGCGATGATGAGGAGGAAGGTGCTGGGTGCCCGCTGCCCAGCCAGTGCCTGCACCTTGAGGCGGTGGGTGCCAGGCTCCCGCAGAGGGCGCAGGGTGGAGATGATGCCGCGGCCCCGCTCGGTGCGGAGGGCAAAGGAGCTGCCAGGCTCCTGCTCCAGCAGCGTGAAGAGGGGGCGGTGGCGGAGGGCGGTGCCCGGGGTGAGGTGCACCACATCCCTGCTGGCAGCGATGCCAAGGGGCAGGGTGAGCAGCTGGTACCGCAGCGTGGAGGTCCCAGCTGGGCCACAGTCTGGGGTGCAGCGACTGACACAAACCCTGCAGGAGAATCAGGGGGCACACAAGGGATGGCAGAGTGGCAGGAGCAGCAAGTGCATGGTGCCACAGAGTGCAGCAGGGCAGGCAGCCTGTGTCCCACAGCATGACTCACCCAGGGCTGGAGCCTCTCTGGTAGCCAGCCGGGCAGGGCACATCCATGCAGTGGGCACCTCCACGGGTGTTGAAGCACAGCTGACTGGAGCCACATTGGATCGTGCCCTCTGCACACTCATCCACATCTGTGGGCAGAGAAGGAACAGCCTGTGGGCACTAGGGTTCCCGTGTGCCCCAGGCTGAGATGGGGATCCCAGCTCCACACCCACTGCTTGGGCCATTGGGCACCTCGTTGGGCAGCAAGACAAAACCACCCAGGCTTGGCACCCCAAGGGGAGGGCATCCAGAGCACCACGGGGAGTAGGTTCACTCCCCAAAGGACTCAGGCATCCTGCCAAGGCAGGGGCATTACCCCAGCACCCCCACACTGACCATGGCAGGTCTTCCCGTTGGGCAGCAGCTGGTAGCCAGGGGGGCAGAGGCAGTGGTAGCTGCCCAGGCTGTTCCTGCACTGGTGCTGGCACCGGTTCAGCACCTGGCACTCGTCAATGTCTGTGGGTGAAATGGGCAAAGGCAAGCAGGGAAGCGTCAGGCCCCTCCAGCGCCCTGCTGTGCTCCACACTACCTGCAAAGCCCTTCCATGGTGCACTCACCAGTGCAGGTGCCATTCCTCCTGACGAAACCCGAGGGGCAGAGGGCACCCCGGGCACCTGCAGCCTTCACTATGTGACGCAGGGCGAGCTGGGCATAGAAGGACTGTGCCCGTGGGGGGCTGCCTGGCCCCAGCCACCGCACAGGAGTGTCCCGGGGAGGGCTGCCTGTTGCGCCCCCTCCATCTGCCCCTGCTGTGCCACACTGCCCACCTGGCAGCAGGGTCCTGCCAGGGGGGCACAGGCACTGGTAGGAGCCCTGCAGGTTGCGACACTCGAAGGCACAGGGCGGAGGAAAGTGCAGGCACTCATTCACGTCTGGAGGAAAGGGATGGGGAGATTCGGGACAGGGTAGTGTCTGTGGGCCCTGGCACCCAAGGACACGACCCCTGAGACCCCAGCTCGTACCCAGGCAGGGCCAGCCAGCACCCAGGGAGTGGTACCCGGGCGGGCAGGCACAGCGATAGCTCCCGGGCACGTTCTGGCAGAGCTGGTTGTAGCGGCAGGCATGGGAGCCCTCGGCACACTCATCCACATCTGCGGAGCAGAGAGGGGGCAGGGTTGGGGGCACAGTGAGGTGGCACTATGCAGAAGGTGCCACCATCTTCACGCCCCCCCCAGGAAGGGTCAGTACCAATACAGTAGAGCTGCTCAGGGCTCACGATGAAGCCCGGTGGGCACTGCTCTCCATCGGCCCCTAGGAACCAAAGCAGAGGCGATGGGAAGGGACAGGTCGCTGCCGGGACCGTCGCACCCGCACAGTCAGCCGGGACACACAAGGGATGCCAGCACCTGCATGCCCACCCTGGCACGCCCACCCTGGCATGCCGTCGCTACCTGCACGGAGCGCAGCAAGGAGCTGGAAGCGCAGCTGCTCCGAGCCTGGGTCGTAGGCAGCTCTGATGGTGCTGGCCCGGATCTGCTGCACCCGGGGCGGCCGCGGCCCCGCGGGGGGGTCGTACTGGATGGTGTGGTTGCAGTGGGCACGGATGATGTGCCCGTCCCGCAGGAAGCTCTGCACAGAGCCCCCCGNTCGTGGGCTCCCAGTATAGGAGCTGTGCCCCTGCGGGGAGGGTGGGCAGTGCCAGCACCTGCACCGTGGCCTCGCTGATGCTCAGTGGCACCGAGCCCCTGACCACACTTTCCATCAGCAAAGCACCAGCAGCATCTGTGCCCCGGGCGAGGTGGGTGACCCGCAGGAGGTCCCCTGGCAGGGGTGGGCAGTAGTGAGTAGCAGTCATGGCACTCCCGAACAGCTCCATCTCTGCTGTGAAGCTCAGCCCAGTGCCAGGCTGAGCCCCAGGGATGGTGCCGAAGGAGATGGAGGCTGAGGGGTGCAGGTCCAGGTGTCGCAGCCCCTGGAGTGCCCTGGCATTCCCACCTGGGGGTCCTGGCATCTCACCTGTGGCAAACTCCAGTTGTGACTCGTACCTGAAGGTACCCCGAGAGAGCAGGAACCCGCTCTGGGCATGCCCACTGGCGCGTGCCAAGGACCAGTAAACGGGTGCGATGATGGCAACCAGCACCCGCATCAGTGGCCCTGGGGGTGAGGGGTACAAGATGCCACCACAAAGCCAGCACCCTGCTAAGGGCACACTCGATGCTCCCCAGGCAGCCCCAGCCCCCTGGGGCACAGCACAGATCGGGAGTGCAGGTCCTGGGGGCAGATCTCTGCCCCTGCCCCAGCTGAGCGTGTGGGCAGCCACCTACCTACAGCGGGCGGGACGCTGCCGATGCTGCTCCGCACCGCGGTGGCACTGGAGTGTGGGTCAGCCAGCACGCTGGCATCCAGGCTGGTGACACCAAGCTCACGGGCATTGATAACACCAACCAGGCTGCCCCGCACCCGGCGCGGCTCCCCTGGGGCAGGAGGGACAAGGCAGTGGCGCTGGGGCTGGAGGATGGTTGGTTGGCACCTCCCCTCTCCATGGTTTGTGCAACGAGACAAATCTGATTCCGGGAGGCAACCCGAGCAAGGTGGGCAAGCCCCCAAAGCCCCCACGGGTCCTGGCATCAAGTTACCATCTCAAGAGGGGATGCTACAAGCATGACCTCGTGCCTTGAGCACCAACGGGCACCAGCACCCCCTAGACCCCTCCCTGCTCCTGGCCACAGTCCCACGATTGATTTCCTTCTCCGCCCGCGTCCCCGGCGGCAAAACGCCAGCAGCCGTGCAGAGGGCACGCAGGGCAACTGGCACTTCTGCCGTGCTGCCGGGCTCTGGCTGCTGCTCCCCGGGAGGCAGCAGGGGAGGAAGCGCCTGGACAGGCGGCAGAGCCCCGGGGGAACGGGAATCGAATCACGGAGAGCGCAGGCAGGAAGGGGAGAGGAGAGGGGAGGGGAGCAGGGGTGGAGGTTGGCACGCAACGGCTGCAGGGTGAGGTTTGTCTGGGCTCAGACCAGCGGCAGGAGGGGCAGGAGAGGGCAAACCAGGGCCCGACTCAAGAAAGGAAAGGTGATGCCCCCCAGGCTGCTGCAGAGAACCACGGAATTGTTTGGGTCGGAAATGCCCCCCACTATCACCCAGTCCAGACAGCAACCCAACAGCACCATGGGCACTAAACCATGTCCCCAAGTGCCATAGGCACAGGTTTCATGAACACCTCCAGGGATAGGGACTCCAGCACCTCCCTGGGCAGCCTGTGCCAGTCCCTGACCACTCTTGCAGCAAAGAAATTGTTCCTCATCTCCAACCTAATCCTGCCCTGGCACAACTTCGGCCATTTCCTCTCCTCCTGTCACTGGGTGCTAGGGAGAAGAGACCAATGCCACACAGAAGGGCTTAGCCCAGGATACACTGGCACTGTGGGCACCCCCCCAAGCAACCCAGAAGCCCCCCAAGCCCTGGCACAAACACCCACCTTGGACAGCCAGGGACACGTGGGCAATGGCCGAGCCCAGGGCATTATGAGCGAGGCAGGAGTAGCTGCCCGCATCGTGGTGGCTGGCAGCAGGCAGGAGCAGTGTGGCATTGGGCAGGATGTGGGCACGGGGACTCTCAGGCAGTGGCTGCCCATCCTGCTGCCACTCCACAGAGGGGGTGGGCTCCCCTGACACGACACAGTGCAGCAGTACCCTCTGCCCAGCATGCACTGTCATAGCTCGCGGTGCCACCGTCACCGTGGGGGCACCTAGGCAGGAAGAGGGATGTGGGCAGTGCCACAGCATCCCAGTGAGGCTGGGGCCATTCCCCAGCGGTTGGGGGTGGGCTGGGGGGTGACATGACCCTAAAAGGAGGGTTCAAAGTGGGGTAGCACTCACTCTGCAGGGCCAGGGTGACAACTTTTGCTGCTGTGCCCTCATCATTCTCCGCCACGCACCGGTAGTGCCCCACATCAGTGCCCTGGCAGTGCCAATTGCGTTAGCACAATGCTTAAGTCTGCCTTGAAACGTCCCCAAAAAGGGTCAGCAACTCCCGGGCCCTGCTCACCCCCACAGCGTGGATGGCCAAGGAGCCGTTCTGCAGCTGGCGCAGGTGCCCACCAGCCACCACTGGCACTCCATCCTTGCTCCAGCGGATGAGTGGCACAGGGTGGCCATAGGCATCACAGTCAAGGAGGGCATCACTCCCAGGGTGCTCCACTTGATAGACGCTGGCATCCCCCCGTATGATGGGTGCCTCTGGGAAAGGGAGAGTGGTGGCAGAGGAGGGGGATTGGTTGGGCTTCCCCCCAGGGGTTTCTCCCCTGGCACCTACCTCTGACAGAGACAAAGGCGGTGGCCCTGATGGCACCAGCGCTGTTCTCGGCATGGCAGACGTAGGTGCCACTGTCAGCCTGGGTGGCTGCCTCCCGCCTCAGGGCACTGCGGCCGCTCTGCCCCATCACACCATCTGCGGGGGGCCACGCCCCAAAACACCCAGTTACACTCTGCCAGCCAGGCGTGCCAGCCTCTCACCAACCCCAAAGGGTGCAACGAGGACTGGGGTGGGCCCGGGACCATGCCCTCCCTCCAAGCCCAGCACCCCCGGCCCCTGCCCGGGCACGGCGCTGCCCACGCACCGGTGATGAGCTGTCCGTTGGCTGTCCAGAAGATGTGGGGCCGAGGGGTGCCCGCGGCGGCACACAGCAGCTCCAGCCTCTCACCCTGGCGCAGGGTGAGGTCCGTGGGCAGGTGGGTGAAGGTGGGCGGGGTGTGGATGGAGAGGGAGAGCTGGCGGGTGGCACTGCCAGCCGAGTTCACCGCAGTACAGGAATAGCTCCCGGAGTCCCCCTCCTACACCGGCAGGCGGGGGGCGAGGGGAGGGGCAGCTGGGCAGCTGGCTCCGTATGCCAGCCGTGGAGCAGGCTGCCCAGGGAGGCTGTGCAGGCTCCTTCTCTGCAGAGGTCCCAAGCCCCACCTGGCTGCGTCCCTCTGAGCCCTGCCCCGGGCGATGCTGCTGTGCAGGGCGGAGTTGGACTCCACCTCCAGAGGTCCCTCCCAGCCCCCTACCCCTCTACGGTTCCGCGGTGGCACTGCCCTGCCCCACCAGCCTCTTGCAGAAGTCTGCAGAGGGCTCTCGCTTTACCGAACGGTTCTGAGGGCAGACAGGGGACAACTTGGCAGAGTGACAGCTGGTCCTGCCAGCCCCAGCCCAGCCCTGGCAGCGGGCAGAGCCACCTGCACTCCCCTGCCAGCAGCAGCCTCTCTGCTGCCAGCTACCCAAGCCCGCGGGCAGAGCTGGGCTGCGGGAGGGGCTGGGGCTCACCTGGACGTCCCGCAGCAGCAGCCCCCCGGAGGGCAGGAGGGTGGCCTTGTCCCCCCCGCCCCGCACGGGGGCTCCTTCCCGGCTCCAGGACACGCGGGGCTCGGGGACACCGCGGGCGGCACAGGGCAGCAGCACCTCCAGCCCCTGCAGGGCAGCCAGCGCCGCGGGGCCGGCCGCGATGACAGGGGGCACTGCATGGGGCAGGGCACAAGGGCTCGCTGGCATCCGAACGGCCCTGTGCCACTGCGAGGTGATGAGGGTAAGGTAGGCACCGGGGCTTACCTTGCACGATCAGCCTGGTTCTCCCTGCAGCGGTGCCCGAGGGGTTCCGAGCCACACACAGGTAGGTGCCCGCGTCCGCCGGGGAGGCTCGGGGGAGATGAAGCTGCCCATTAGGGAGCACCTTCAGGCCAGACCCTGCAGGGATGGATGGGCAGGAATGAAGGGCAGGATGGGCAGCACAGCTGTGCCAGGGCGCAGGGGTTCCTTCCCCTGCTGAGTGCCCCTTGCCGGGGAGTCTGCGGTGAACAGCTCCAGTGGCTGCTGCACCCTCCTTGGATGGCAGCCTGGCACCAGGAGCACCCGTGCTCAGTGCCACCCAGCACCCTGCTAGGACACCTACAACCCCATGGCACCCAGCCAAAGGCTGGCAGGCAGCATGGACTCTGCTGGCATCCCGTGGGCTCCCACTCACCTCCAGTGATGCCAACGCCATCCTTCTGCCAGCTGAGCTCTGGCTGGGGCAGGCCGGTGGCCTCACAGGACAGCACCACGCTGGTGTTGACCATCACCATCACCATGCCAGGCAGGGGCTTCAAGGCGGGGGGCTCTGTAAGTGGCAGGGAGATGCTGCCCACCAAGGCTCCCCCAGGCTGTACCAAGGCACAGGGAGTGGCACCCCCAAGAGCAAGACAAGCCCTGCATACCATGCACCACGAGCCGGAGGTGCTTCCGGGCTGTGCCAGCCACGCTCCTGGCAGTGCAGGTGTAGTGCCCAGCGTGTGCAGGCAGTGCCCGCCTGATCTCCAGAGCCCCTGGGAAGAGAGCAGGCAGGGGGAGATAGGAAGGAGGCTGGGCAGAGGCCGGGGAGAGGCTGGCATGGAATCCCAACCTCCCCGGGGTGCAGTCCTGTGCCATACCTGTGGGCAGGACGCGGTAGCCCCCCCCTCGGCTGCCCAGTTGAGCCCCGTCCTTGCTCCACCACACCGTGGGTGGGGGCACACCAGAAGCATAGCAGGTGAGGACAGCAGGGGACAAGCGGGTGACAGCCACGTCAGTGAGGTCATCGGCAATGGTGGGGGGCACTGGGGAGGTGGAGGAGGGAGCTGAGAGAAGGCTGAAGGAGATTCCATGCCCATGCATGTGGGCACAGGCATTTCTTGTTTCCCCTCTTGCCCACTCCCTTGCCCACTACCATGTCCACTCCTTGAGAGGGGACCCAAGCCCACAGCCACGTCACGTCTGAGGCGGTGGCAGAGCCCGGGAAGGTCCCTGCCAGCGGGCCCCGAGCCGCAGGAGCTCACCGTGGATGGCCACGAGGAAGCGCTTTTGAGCCTGCCCGGCGGCGTTGGTGGCAATGCACTGGAACCAGCCCTCGTCACGGGCACTGGGGCTGGAGATCAGCAGCGACCCCAAGGGCTGCAAGCTGCGTGGGCAGGGCACGTGTCAGGGGCAGCCTCTGCCTCATGGGGAGCAGCAAGAGGGGACAAAGCCCACCCTATGGAGGGGGACCCCTCAGTGGGCAAGGTGGTTGGTGGTGCAAGTACCTGTAGATGCCAGGCAGGAGATGTGGGTTCAAGGGGTGCCCGTCCTTCTCCCACCTGACGTGGGGCTGGGGAGACCCCCAGGTGTCACAGGGCAGTGTGGCTGCCTGCTGAGCCAGCAGGGTGAGATTGGAGGGTCCAGGGGCAATGGCAGGAGGGACTGTGGAAGGGCAGGGCGGTGAGGAGCAGAGGACAGAGCAAATCATTGCACCCATGAGAGCAGCCCAGCAGGCTGCAGGGGGCTGAGCCCCGGTGGGACCCTCCTGGCTCCTGCACTTACCCAGCACGTGGAGGGCCAGGCCACGTCTGTCAGAGCCAGCAGGGCTGGAGGCCATGCAGAGGTAGTGGCCTGAGTCCTGCACCTGGACAGGGTCGATCTGTAAGGAGCCACCTGGCAGGAGCTGCAGCCTGGGGAGGAGAGCAAAGCAGCCCTGTGGGTGCTGGGTGGGGACAAAGGGCTGGGAAGGTGGCAGGTGCCACTGCGGCTGTGTGCCACGTGTCCTCCAAGCTGGCATGGGGGCACAACGAAGCTCATCATGGGGGGGCGGTGCTGTCTCCCCTCTAGGGACACCAAACCACCTGCTGATGTGGAGGGTGGCATGATCCAAGAGCCACCACTTGGTGCCACCAAAGCACAAAGTCTTGTACCTGTTGGTGCCATGAAGGGGCAGGAGCCACCCATCCTTCCGCCAGGTCACCTGGGGCACAGGCCACCCCTGTGCTGGGCACGGCAGCACCACCGAGCTGTTGAGCAGTGCCTTCACCTCCTCAGGGCCTGGCTGGATCTCTGGGGCCACTGTGCCAGTAGAAAATCAGAGGCAGGGCTCAGGGGGTGGACATCAACCCAGACCAGCACTGCAGGCTGGGCACCATCCAGCCCTGCTCTTCCCTTACCCCATGCCATGGGACACCCCAGAATGTTGCCCATCCCTGAAGAAATGGAGGAGCTGCTGCCTGTGGTGACCAAAGCACCATGGCAGGGTGGCACTCACCGTGAACCTCCACTCGGACACGCAGGCTGGTGGCTCCCAGGGGGCTGGTGGCCCTGCAGGTGTACTCGCCACCATCCGCTGGCACCACGGCCAGGATCTGCAGGAAGCGACCCTCGGCCAGGACCTGCCTGCGGGCATCCTCCTAACAGCGCCGGGACCCCCTGTCAGCACCTCTGCCCTCATCACCCCACCAGGAGCCTGGTGGGGCTGGTGAAGGTACCCCCCAGTCCATCCACCATCCCCAGTGCCATCACACATACCTGCAGTGGGGAGCCCTCCTGGTGCCACTCAATGTGGGTGGGCATCCTGGTATCCTCAGGGCACTCCAGGACGAGCTGCCCCCCTGCCACAGTGGTGATGCTGGGGGTGTCTCCAACGCTTGTCATGCCAAGAGGTGCTGTAGGACACGTGCCAGGTGAATCAGGGAGTGCCACGTGGGTCGGGCACCCCCATTCCTGTCCCTGACAGTCCCTGGCTCTGCAGGATCCTCTCACTGTGCTCCAGACGCCTCTTGGAGGGTCTCAGCCCCCACTGCTGTCCTTACCCTGCTCCCAGCAGTCCCAAGGAGGGATGCAGAGGACGCTGCAGCTGCCTGCTCCCTGCTCCTCCCAGGGCTCCAACCACCGCTCAGCACCCACCCCGTGCTGCTCCCCTGGGGGCACTACCTTGGATGGTGACGTGGAAGCTCCTGCTGTCCTCACCCGCCGGGCTGGCAGCCAGGCAGCTGTAGAGCCCAGCGTCGGGCACCTGCACAAACCAGAGGGGAATGCCAGAGGGGGAGAGTGAGACGTGGAAGTGGGGGAGAGGGGGGAGAGGGAAGAGAGGAGGAGGTGGGGGAGAGGGAAACGCAGCCCCAACCTTAGTGCTCTGGATGAGGAGGGTGCTCTCATTCCCTGCCAGGAGCCAGGGTCCTGCCAGCAGCTGCCCGTCCTTCTCCCAGGTGACAGTGGGCACGGGCACACCCCTGACCACGCAGGTCAGCTCCAGCGAGGTGCCCTCAGCGACGGCTATCTCGGTGTGCTGGGACGCAGCCTCCACACGAGGTGGCTCTGCAGGGCACTCGGTGAGGTGGGATGGGTTCACCCCCTCTCTGCTGCCCCCCTTGGCCAAGCTGCCCTTGCCGGACCCCCCCGGGACAGCCACACACCTGTCACCAGCAGCGGGAAGGCTTTGCTGACCTCCCCCGCCTCGTTGGCCACCAGGCAGGAGTACACCCCGGTGTCAGCTGGCCCCACGGCCTCCAGGCTCAGCCGTGGGCTGCTGGGCACCTGGTTGTTGTGCCATGCCAGGGGCTCGCCGTCCTTCAGCCAGGTCACCGCCGGCGCTGGGGACCCGGTGGCTTGGCAGGTGAAAGTGACATCAGAGCCTTCGGCCACCATCTGCTCCCCGCTGCTCTCTGGGCTCTCCAGGACTGGGGGCACTGGGGTGGGAGGGGTTCGCCTTACTCAGGCTGTGGGGGCAGGTCCCCGGGCACCATAGGTGGCTTCAGCAGTTCCCTGGTGCCCTGAGAGCACCCAAATGTGGCTCAGGCTCCCTGCAGGTTGCTCTGGGGCTGCTTTCAGCTGGTAGTGCCCCACTGCAGCCTCTCCAAGCCCACCCCAGCAACCCAGGACCCTGCTCAGAGACAAAGCTGTGTGGCACAACCCGTGCTCTGCCAGCAGAATTGGTGCCCAAGTGCCCCATACCCAGTATCTGCAGGACGAAGCTGCGGTTGGCCACCCCTGCCCGGCTGGACGCGACGCAGGTGTAGAGCCCAGCATCAGAGAGCTGTGCCTTGGAGATCCTGCCCATGGAACGGGGCACAGGGAGAGGACATCAGCTCCAGGTCCCCCTCTGCCCCCGGGGTCTCCATACTGACATGCAGTCACCCCGGGGGGTGGCTATGGTCATCCTGGCACCAAATCTGGGTGCCAGTGCCAACGCTGACAGCCAAGCACGGCTGCGGGGTCGCTGCTTACCGAAGGAAGTGGCTGTCCTGGAGCAGGGTGACGCGGGGGGACAGTGCCAGGGGCAGTCCCTCCTTCAGCCAGCTCAGCTGCAGCGGAGGGGACCCCCGCACCCGGCACTGCAGGGTCACCGCTGTGGCCAGGACACCTCGGACCAGCTCCGGGTCATCAGCACCACTCTCAATGGAAGGGGGGACTGGATAAGGGGACAGAGAGGGTGACAGGGCTGTCGGGGGTGGGTGGCCCTGTCTCTGCCCCGAGGGTGCCAGCCCTGCTCACCCAGCACGCTCAGCCTGTGCAGCCGCACATCCTCGCCCGCGCTGTTCCGGGCCAGGCAGGTGTAAGCACCCGAGTCAGCAGCTTGCAGACCCTCCAGGAGCAGGGAGCTGCCATCCGGGGACATCCTGCACAGGGACAGCCTGGTAGTGACCTTTGTGCCTGCCCCCAGGTCCCTCGGCTGCTCCTTGCCAGCCCTGTGCTCTGCAGTAGCTGCCAGCCCGAGCAGGGAGCAGGAGAAGCAGCAGCAGAGCTCAGCCTTGCGCTGCTGTTTGCCGTGAACGAGGCTGTGGCAGCACCATGCGGTGGCCCTCCCCGACCCCAGACTCACCGGGCGTGTGAAGGGGGCTGCAGCCCCAGGGGCTGCCCATCCTTCAGCCAGGAGATCTGGGGAGTGGGCTGCCCCTCTGCCTGGCACTCCAGCCTCAACCCTCCACCCTCCAGCACGCTGAGCTCACTGGGGACCCCAGCATTGGCAATCCAGGGTGCCACTGTGCCAGGAAGAAAGGGAGGCTGAGAAAGAGGAAGGGGAGGAAAACAACAAGAAGGGAGGAAGGGTAAAAAAGCAGGGTGGGGAGAGTGTNAGCCTTACCTCGCACCAGCACCACAAAGTCCTTGCGTGTCTCAGCCCCTGAGCCCCGTGCCAGGCAGGTGTATTGGCCCTGGTGGGAGGGCTGCAGGGGGCTGAGCTGGAGCTGGCCACCCCCAGACACCAGGCCCTGCTCTGGGCTGCTCTCTGTGAAGAGATGGGGGTGATGGGGGTGATGGGGGGTGCAGCAGCACTGGTTCCCCGTCCCAGCATGCCGCCCCATCTCTCCCTTCCCAACCCCAGAGCCTGGGCCCAGGGCTGTGGTTGCTCTGCCTGTGCACATACCCAGCAGGCTCCCATCCTTCAGCCAGGTGACAGTGGGCACTGGCTCGCCAGTTATGTGGCAGGTCAGGATGAGGGAGGTGCCCACATCAGCATCAAGCATCTCCAGCTGTGGGTCCGGGGTGCCCAGGGACTCTGGGAGGGAGGTGAGGAGCAGGGGTGGGGGGGTGTGGCAGGAACTGCAGGCTGGTGTCTGCCATCAGCCCCTGGGTGGGTGCTAGGGGAGCAGATCTCCTTGCCAAGCTCTCGCCACGTACCACGGACAGTGAGGACAAAATGCTTCTTGGCCTGGCCAGCCACGTTCAGTGCCACACAGGTGTAAGTGCCCGAGCTGGAGAGCTGCAGGTGAGGGAGCTGCAGCACCTGAGAGTCTGACATAAGCAGGGCAGTGACTGAGGGCAGGCTGGGGCAGGAACAGGTCTGGACCACCACCACCCCAGAGAGCTGAGCCATCCCCAGCAGCTGGCCAAGCCCCACACAAAGAACATCTGAGCATCACAGATTCTCTGTGAGGGCTAAAGCCTTGCTGTGTGAAGCAGAAAAGGCTGCTGAGCTCCTGGAGAGGAGCAGGATGCCACCCTTGACCCCCTCAGAGAGGGTCACCTGGCAGCAAGTTGTTAGCATGTGGTGAGCAAAAAAAATCTGAACTTGAGTCCCACATCTAGAACCCAGAAGGGCAGCCCAGGGGAGCTGGAGTCCTGCAGCAGCAGCTGGTGGCCCTTGCTCAGCCCAGCATACCTGGGGTGACAGTGACCTCCTCACTGGGCTGCAGGGCTTGGCCATCCTTGTACCAGGTGATCTGTGCAGCAGGGTGGGACTGGACCTGGCACACCAGCGAGACGCTGCCATTGATGGCACCATCGATGCCTTCAGAGTCTGGACCCACAATCCAGGGGGCTTCTGCTCCACAACACCCCAAAAGTGCCAAAGGGGAACAGTCACCATGGAGACCAAACTGTCCCCAGGAGGAGACACACTGCGAGCAATTCCTGTGCTCAGAGCCTGCTGGCACCTCCTCCAAGGGATGAGAGCGACAGGCATGAGGGGGCAGAGGAAGCCACAAGTGCAGGAGCCACAGGCGACTGTGGCTGGCAGAGGAGGAGGAGGAAGAGGAGGAGGAAGAGGAGGGTAAGTCAGTGACCCAGGGAAGAGTCCCTGGGGATGTCTTACCCTGCACAGTGAGGGCAAAGTGCTTCTCAGCTGTGCCAGCTGCGTTCTCAGCCATGCACGTGTAGCTGCCAGTGTCACTTGCCTCCACCATGGCCACCTGCAAAAGGGCAGCAGAGCCCCACCGAGGCCTGTCAGGGAGCTGCTGGGACTCCCACAGGGGCCTCAGTGCCTGGCAAGACCAAGGCAGTTGTATCCTTGGGCAGGCAGGAGTGCCCTCTTCCCTCCACCTCTTGCCTCATGTGCATCCCCCTGGCACAACCACACTGCCCAGGGGGACACCAACCTGCAGGATCGTGCCACCCTCCAGGAGCTGGTGCCGTGAGCCAGCCACAATGGGGACACCGTTCCAGAGCCAGGACACAGCGGGCACTGGGTGCCCAGTGGCTGCGCACTCGAAGTGGGTGGTGCCATTGATGGTGGCTGTCACCTCTTCAGCCAGGTCCTCTGTGCCACCAGGGATGGTCGGGGCAGCTGGAAGCAGGGGGTTACGGAGCTGCCAAGTGCCTCTATCCCCACCCTCGGCCCAGCCCATACTCACTCAGCACCTCCAGGTGGTAGTGCAGCAGGTCCCGCCCGGCCGCGGTGGTCACCTGGCAGCTGTACCTGCCCGCATCCTCCTCCCGCACTGTGGGCAGCTGCAGCACCTGGCCCCCTGCTCACAGGGCATGGACAGGGCTCCACGCGGGGCCAGAGGGTCCCTCCCAACCTCCTCCTCCCACCTCACTGTGCCCAACCCCCCAGAGCAGCCACAGTGACGTGGTCACGGTCCTGCCCCTGCAGGTCCCACGGGTGCTGCACGCGCTGGCGGGAGCGGGGGGACAGGACCCAACCCCCTCCATGCCACCGATGCTCTCGACCCGCAGGAACCCTCCCGAAGCCCACGGCAAAGGTCCGTGCCCATTACCTAGCAGCAGCAGCACCCCTGGGCCAGGGGAGAGGGGCTCCCCGTCCTTGTACCAGGCGAGCTGGGGGGCCGGGGTGGCGTCGGTGTCGCAGTAGAGCGCGGCGGGCTGGCCGAGCACAGCTTGTCGGTGCTCTGTCACCTCCCCATCCTCGTCCTCCTCCCGGTAGAAGATCTCCAGGGCTTTGCTGGGGCCTATCTGCTCCTGGAAGAGGGGTGGCACTGCGGGGACAGGCTGTGCTCAGCTGCGGGGAACGTGGGCACTTGCCCCCCAAGGTGCGAGCAGAGCATCTGCCCCGTCCTGACCGTGGCCAAGCAGGTGCTAACTGCTCAGCCTGCTCTGCTCCCGCAGGGGACCCCACCAGGGCCCCCTCCCCCTGCTGAGAGGCTCCTCCAGACACCGGCTGCCCACCCAGGGCTCACCTTGGACCTGCACGATGAAGTCTCTGTCGTCTTCGCCCACTGAGTTGGTGGCCACGCAGGTGTAGTGCCCCGAGTCGGGGACGCCCGCTGGGTGGATCTGAAGGACCTGCCCCTCGCTGAGGATCTGCAGGTGCCCGGCGCTGTCCAGCGGCTGCAGGGGGACCCCAGCCCCGAGGCAGGGCAGAAACAGGAGAGGAAGAGGAGGGCTGCACGCCCAGGTGTGGGGCAGAGCCCAGGCAGCCATGCAAAGGGCATCTTCCCCCTCCATCCACCCAGCAGGGTCCCCAGACCCAGCAGCTCCTCCCTGGGCACAGTCAGGACCTCACCTGCCCGTCCTTGTACCAGCGGATGGAGGGCTGGGGCACAGCCCAGGTCTCACACTCCAGCACCACTGTGCTGTTGACTTTGGTCTTCACCTCTTTGGTGGCAAATTCCCCCAAAGGGTCGTCTCTGGCAATCCAGGGTGGAACTAGTGGGGAGAGAGGACACACCTGGCATGAGAGAAGAGACCCCAACACCCCTGCTCTGCCCTAGTGGCATCTCAGGGTGCTGCTGACACCCCCATATGAATCCTTTTGTCCTCCCCAGGGTAGGCCACAGACTTTGGGGCCACCTGCTGCTGCATCTGTGACCATGAGACGCAGTTCCATGGAATGAAGGCTCAGGAAGGGAAGGAAGTGCCACACAGGTGGCACAGGGGTCACTGCAGGATGTAGGGAGGACACAGAGAGTTCCCTCACCCAGAACCTTCACAGCATAGTTCTTCACAGCCTCCCCAGCCTCACTGGCCACGATGCAGCTGTAGATGCCTGCATCCTCCTCCTGGGCATTCAGGATCTGCAGCGCGTGACCGCCTGGGCAAAGGGGGTCTCCTGAGAGGGCTGCCACCCACAACCAGGGCTGTCCATGCCCATGCAGCACAAGAAGGTATCTTAAGGGACCTGCTGAGTACCCCCAAGCCTGACCTGAGGGGGTCTAATGCTCCTCTAGAGCTTGCAGGCTTCTAAAGCCAGCACTGCCCGACTGGTGCTGCTGGGGCCACTCTGGCTGTTAGCCAGGGCATGCAGCACACAGAAGAGCAGCACCCACCTGGTGACCTGAGCCCCCCAGGGCCTGCAGGATGATGGCTTCTTACCACCCCCCTGCCCTGGGGCACAGCCAGACCAAGGCAAGGGCCCACACATGCTCCCCAGGGCATGCAGCAAAGGGCACCCAGGCTTGTGCAGAGCCAGTGGGCACCAGCGTGGTACCAGGGAGCAGGTGGATGTTCCTAGATGCTTCGAGGGGAACCTCATCCTTGAGCCAGGTGATGTTGGGTGATGGGTAGGCCAGAGCCTCACAGATCAGGGAGATGGGGTTGTTGATGGTCACAGTGACTTCCTCCATGGCAGCAGGGTGGGCACCTCCAGCAAAGCTAGGATGAGCTGCAGAGATGGGTTTGCATGGCAGAGCTGCATCAGCACCCACGAAGGCTTCCAGAGCTTCATTCCCACATCCCAGGGCATGATCTGAGTTCAGAGAGGAGGACCTGATCACAGCTTGAGGCTCTGCCTTGTGCTGCTGCCCTCCAAACCCAGAGAAGACACTCTCCACCAGGCACCCTCAGAGGTGGATCCTGCACCAGAGGTGCCCTCTATGTCCCTTCCAGAGGCTCTCTGGCAGGCGCAGGACACTCTGTGCCGTGCTGCTGGCTGTGGCACTAAGGGATCTCCACCACCTTCCTGGGGCAGACAACTAGGAAGCCCTCTGAGCCCATGTGCCCTGATGACACCCAGGACTCTGCCTCCATCCAAGACATCTCATACCCAGAACATCCAGCAGGTAGTGCTTGGTTTGATTCGCCCCTGAGCTGGAGGCCACACAGGAGTAGCTGCCAGCATCAGCCAGGGAGGCTCTGGGGATGTGGAGCTGGGAGCCGTCGGGGGAGATGGAGTAGCTGTCTGCGGCGGGCAGGAGAGGGAGGGCATCTTTCATCCAGATGATCTTAGGGGGGGGGTTGCCTGTGTGGGGTGCAAAGCAGGTTTGGCTCTCAGGCAAAGTTTTTCCACGTGTGAGCACAGCCTGACCGAGGTCACTGTGCCGGAGCTGTTCTGGGAAGCAGGGATCAGCCCAGATCCAGAGCTGTCAGGTCTGGATCGGGGTCTGGGAGGCTGCTGGGTGAGCCATCGAGAAGAAAGGAAACTGTCCTGAGTAGGAGGTGATTGATGATCCCCAGCTCTAAAGGAGGAACCAGATGAGAGGAATTCCTGCTCTGTCTGGGACAGATGGGAGCTCACGTGGCGGGACCAGCTCCCTGCGTGGGCCTGGTCCTGCCCACACGGCCCCACTGCAGAGCCAGGGGCCAGCCCAAAAAGCCTCCTCAGCCCCCTTCAGCTCTTCTCATCTCAGCAGCTGCTGTTGTCCATTTGCTCTATGCCCCAAGGGGAGGCTCAAGTCCCTGAGATCCATCTCCCCCCTGCTCATGCCACCTCCCCTCCCTGCATGATGCTCACCTGCAGCCAAGCAGGACCAGGTGACAGGGTGACCCTCGGGCACTCTGGTGGCCTCTTCTTCATCCACATTCTCAATGTGGGGAGGAACTAGGAGCACGAGCAACCAGGGCCCTCAGCAGCTGGCCAGCGTCCCTGAGCCTCCAAGTTTTGGTGCTGAGGCATGAAGGACTCTGGCCCTGCAGCCCCCACCATGCCCAACCCTAACCCCTGCCCACGAGGCTGAAGTTAGGGATCCCTCCAGGAATCCTGCAACAGATGGAGAACCCCTCCTTACCCAGAACCTCCACGTGGAAATGCTTCCTGGCCTCTCCAGCCATGCTGCTGGCCAGGCAGGAATAGTGGCCCCCATCCTGGGCTCGCACTTGGGGGACTCTCAGCACCCAGCCCCCTGGAAGCATGAAGCAGAGAGGTGCCAGGGTCCTGACGCAGGCTCCAGCAGGGCTGGAGCTCCACCGTGTTTAAACCCATCAGCCTTGGGGCAAAACCTGTTCCCCAGGCTCCCATCTCTCCCAGCATCCACATCCCAGCCCTGACCTGGCAGCAGGTGTGTGTGCTCGCTGGGGGTGACAGGAGAGCCATTCCAGGACCAGGTGACCGTGGGCAGGGGCACACCAGTGGCCTCACAGATCAGGGTCAGGGTCCCGTGCAGAGGCACACTAATGTTGCTTGATCCTGATCCTTGAACGAACTCTGGAGGAACTGGGCACAGGGGAAAGGACAGACAGCCCTTGGCAAAGGGGCACCAGAGGAGTGAGGCAGACTGGGTGAGCTCAGCTTGTCCCCACCCTCCTGCCTGGACAGTCTGGGCACACAAGGCCAGCAGCAGCACCACCAACATCCTGTGAGGCTGCCAGCTTTGAAGGTGCCATGGGACAGGAGACTCACAGCAAAGGTCTGCAACCTGCCCACACACACAGCTGTTGGCATCAAGCTGCACACACACCTTGAGCCACCTCAGGCCTCGGTGCCTTGCTCCATGAGGTTCCTCCAACCCCTTGGGAAGCAGATGCCTTACAAGGCCTGAGGTGTTCTGCTCTGCTGCCTTGGCAAGAAGCTGCTGCCAGCTGCAGCCATTTCTACAGCTGTGCCCTGCTGGCCCAGGAGCTCCTGCCTGCTGATTTGCCCCAGAGCTGCTCCAGCTCGGGTTGCTCTCTGTGCTTATGCTACAGCAAACCCGAGGTGGGACAGCAGCACCCTCCCAAACCTGCATGCATACACCCCCAGCCCACACCCCTACACCCCCAGCCCACACCCTTACCGTGCACCACGACATCAAACTCCTGCCCCACCAGGTCTGCCACCAGGCAAGTGTAGTGTCCCGCGTGGGTCAGCTCTGCCGCGGGGATGCGCAGCCACCTGCCTCCCTCCAGCAGCAGCAGCCCCTCCCCTCCAGCCACGGGGTGCCCATCCTTCACCCACGTCACCACGGGCACCGGCGGGCCCCTGGCATCGCACTCCAGAACGGTCTCACCAGCTTTGAGCACAGAAACCTTCCTCACGGCTTTGGTGCTGGCCTGGATCCTTGGCAGTGCTGCTGGCAGAGGACATAAGATTGGGGTGACACTGCACGGCGGCAGCAGGAGGCTGCAGCAGGTGCGGGTGACACTGCACGGCGGCAGCAGGAGGCTGCAGCAGGTGTGGGTGACACTGCACGGTGGCAGCAGGAGGCTGCAGCAGATACGAGCAGGAGCAAGTGGTGCAAGCTGGGCTGCTGGACTCAAAAGCAGCTGCCACCAGCTTGGAGCCAAGAGCAAAGCTGGAGGGTCAAAGCTGGCACAGAGGGCTGCATCCTTCCCGACACACCCCAGGCAGCAGCTGTCAGCTTTTGGGTCCAGCTGGACCTTGTGCTGAGAGAGGTCAGGGTCCCTTCAGCCTCCCCACACAGGTGGTCTGTGCCTCCAGGACCACCAGCTTACCTTGCACCTCCAGGCGATGCTCCCTGCTGCTGCTGCCAGCAGCGTTGTTGCAGTGGCAGCTGTAGGTGCCGCTGTCTGCCAGCCTCACCCTCTGCACGTACAGCAAGGTCCCTCCCGTGGACACCTGCCGTGGGCTCCCAGGCTGGGAGGAGAGAGGTTTGCCTGCGTGGAGAGGGGACAGAGCTTCTCTTAGCTTCCCAGCAAGAGCACTTCCCCCCCAGGAGCTGGCCCCCCAGAAAGCACTCCTGGCTCCGTGGAGCCAAGCTCTGTTGGGAGGGTCCACACAGGTGGGGAGGGACAAGGCTGAAGAGCAGGACCCTACCCTCCTTCTGCCAGCTCAGCATGGGGAAGGGCATCCCCTGGCACTCGCAGGCCAGCCTGACAGACTGTCCCTCCAGCACCGACACGGTGACAGGCTCTGACGAGGAGAAGGACGGGGGCACTGCGGGGCACAAGAGGGGCAGCTCACCCATGGCACCGGGCACAGGGACAGGGACAGCTTCCAGAGCCAGGCACAGACAACCAGCAGGAGTGCCCTGTGCTGGTTCCCTGTGGAAACAGCCCTCCTGCCCCTGCAGGCAGTGCTGGTGCCCACGGCCTGTGTGCCATGCAGACAACCCTCCTGCCCCTGCAGGCAGTGCTGGTGCCCACGGCCTGTGTGCCATGCAGACAACCCTCCTGCCCCTGCAGGCAGTGCTGGTGCCCACGGCCTGCGCCCTGCAGCAGAGGATGAGTGAGGATCCTGTGCCAGCCACGCAGGCAGGCCAAGGCCAGGCTGGCCAAACAGAGCCTTATTAGGCAGCACAGCTCCCCGGGAAGGTCACCTCACTCCTTCCATCATCAGCTGCTGCTCTCCGTTGCTCAGACACAGCTGGCTGGAAAGCAGCAGTTCCTTCCCATGGGGGACATCAGCTTGTAGCAGAAACCCCCAACACCCAGAAACCCCCAGGAAACACAAACAGCAGAACCCAAACAATCCAACCCAGCCAGGCCAGACGTGCAAACCTTCCCTGGGCAGGGCCTGCAGGAACAAGCCTGGATCAGGAGAGCTGGATTTGCTCCACTGCCTGGCTTCCTGCCTGCAGGACTTCCACCAACTGGCCTAGAGCATCCCTGAGAAAAGCCAGACTCAGGCTGGGAGGTGTGGATGGGCTGGGAGCCTGCAGGGATGCTCCAATCGAGCAACTGACAGCAGCTGGTGCCGCTGGCACCCTCCTGACATTGGCAGGGAGGAGAAGGGGGCAGCACCTGCAGCTGCCACCACATCAAGCACAAGGAGAGGATGAGGAAGCTGTGGCCATGGCGAGGAAATGTCCTCATTCTCCTGCCCTGTGCCTCCTCTTCCACATCTCCCCCCAGGACTCTCGCAACCATCAGCTTCCCCCCACACACCCCCCCCCTTCTGGGGAGGATCCTCCCCCACCTCCAGCTCCAACACTTTGCAGAGCTTCAACGTTTTATGTTCATAGGATCCCAGCATGGTGGGGTTGGAGGGGACCTCTGGAGCTCACCCAGTCCAACCCCCTGCTGAAGCAGGGCACCCGCAGCAGCTTGCCCAGGATCCCAGTGCCCAGCTGGGCTTGGAAGCTCTCCAGAGAAGGAGACTCCACAACCTCCCTGGGCAGCCTGCTCCAGGGCTCACACCAAAGCTTCTCCTCAGGTGGCAGCGAGAGCCTTGGCGCTCTCCAGGCCCCTGACCCACCCCAGGGACTCGCTGCATGTCCAGGCCAAGGGGGTCCAACACAGAACTGTTCTGGCCTCAGTGGCCCTCACCCCACACGTGGAGGTTGTGGTGTCTCTCCGGGTGCCCAGGTGCCTGGCACGTGTACCTGCCTGCGTCCTGCACCGTGGCCTGCTCCATCTGCTGGGGCAAGCACAGGCACTGAGATGCTCTGCAGCACAGCTGCACCCACGCAGCCCCTCTGGGGGAGGCTTTCATGCCAGTAGAATCCATAGGAACAGGGTGGGAATGGTGCTGAGCCATGGGCAGCAGGGAGGACACCCACACCCTCTGCACCCACTCCCTCCCAGGGGTGGGAAGGAGGAGGGGGGAGGGATCCCCACAGGTCCTTTCCCCCTCCCATCCCCTGCAACACTCTGAAAGGTCACCTGGAGCAGGGTCCCCTCTGCAGACAGCTGCACCCCTGGCTTTGGCAGCAGCCAGTGCCCATCCTTCAGCCAGCGAGACCCCCGAGGGTGGCACCGCAGGGTCACCGCCTGCCCAGCCACGACAGAGATGTTCTCCTCCTCCCCCTGCATGCTGGGGGGCACTGGAAAGCAGAGTCACAGGGCAGCAGCTGCCACCCCCTTCAGTACCCCTGCCAGGGCTGGTGCCCTGCAGCTCTGTGTGCCCACAGAACAGCTCCATGCTCCCGAGCACCACCCCCAGCCCCATGGCTCCACAGCCCTGAGCACCACCCCCAGCCCCACAGCCACGCCAATGGGAAGGGGCAGGGGGCACACAGGGTACTTACACTGCACCTCGAGGGTGGCCTCCTGTCTGTCCTCCCCCACAGGGCTGCTGGCCACACACGTGTAGGTCCCCGAGTGGTGGAGGCGAGCGGTGGGCAGGGACAGCACACGGCCCCCAGGGAGGACCTGCAGCTCCCCGGGGTGCAGAGAGAGCCCAGGTGAAACCAGAGGAGCTCCCAGCTGGCACACAGCAATGGGGCTGGGTGGGCATAAGGCTGCCTACAGCCCATCCCCATTACATCCCAAGTACCCTCTGCCCATTCGTGCCCCTCGTGGCAGGAAAGCTCAGGGCTGGGCATGGACCAAACACGTTCAGAAGGCAGGAGATAGAAGAGGTCATCAGGCCCCACTGAGCCCCCTCCCTCAGAAGCTGTCTCACCTGTGGGCCACCTGCTGCCATGCTGGGCACAGGGTTGCCATCCTTCAGCCACAGCAGCACTGGAGCTGGGGTCCCTGTGGCATCACACTCCAGTGCCACTGGCTCGTTCACCACCACTGTGAGGGGTCTGGGCCCAGCTCTGATCCGGGGGGGCACTGAGGGAGCAAAGAAGTGTCACTGGGGTGCAAAAGGGACAGGGCTGGTAGGAGACATGATGGTGGGCAGCAGGCAATGCCCATCCACGGGGCTATAGCTCTCTAGGACACTGCTGGGGATGCACATGGAATCTCCTGGCTGGAACTGCAAATGGGGCAGGGGACAGGGGCTCTGCCAGTGCCACTTGCCAGGGACATGTGCCAAGGGCTGGAAAGAAGCACCCAGCTCTCAGGCAGCCATGGTCCTCCTGCCCACCAGCGACTCACCAGTGACCTGCAGGTTGTACCAGAGCTCGGTGGCACCTGCCACGTTGGAGGCCAGGCAGCGATAGCTGCCAGCGTCGGAGAGCTGGGCACGATGGATCTGCAGGAGCTGCCCGTCCCTGGACAGTGCCCAGCCTGCGCCAGCCGAGAGCTGCTCCTGCCCCTTGTACCAGGCAATGTCTAAAGGGAAGCAGGGGCTGAGCTGCTGGCGCTGCTGCTGCCACTCCCCGCTCCGTGGGCACACAGGGACAGCCCCGGGGACACACGAGCAGGAGCCAGGGTTGAAGGTGGACCCACCAGGGGCGGGCAGCCCTGAGGCCAGGCACTCCAGGGCCACTGTGCCATTCTCCAGGACAGTCAGGTCCACCAGGCTGGGCTCGATGTTTGGAGGCACTGCAACCCAGTACCCAGTTACCAGCTCTGTGTGGCCCAAGGCAGCTGCAGCCACTCAGAGCAGTGCCAGGGGGCACAGCCAGCTGCTCTGGGGGCACAGCCAGCTCTGGGACAGTAGTGGCCAGAGCTCAGTCTCTGCTCTGGGAGGGGAGCACATCAGCACCCAGTGTCACTGCTGCTGCCCAGCTCAGGCAGCAGAGCTGCTGTCACCCCAAGGAGGTGCCCAGCCAAGCCCTCCCCAGCAGGTGGGGTGCAGAATGGACCTCACCCCAGGTGCTGCACTCACTCTGCACTGAAACCTGCACCTCTGCCTGGGCCAGCCCTGCCCAGTTGCTGCCCTGGCAGACATAGAGTCCTTCATGACTGAGCCCCACGTGGGCAATCACCAGAGTGCCACCATCCTCAGACACCACTGCACCATCCTGCTCGCCCAGTGGGTGCCCATCCTTTAGCCACCTGTGGGGAAGGGACAGGTGTGCCCTTGGTCTGTCCTGCCATCACCCACCACCAGTTTCTGCCCACCAAAGGAGCAAACAGTGGTGTGCTGGCAGAAAGGACTGTCCCCTTGCCACCTGGAAAGGGCTGGCAGTGCCCAGGGCTTGGGCAGAGCAGGATCCTGGGAGCAAGGAGTAGGAACAGAAATCTCCCATCCTCTGAGACCTCAAACTGGAGGTTCTCATCACCCACCCTGAGCTCCCACTCCAGTCCCTGCTGCAGCTTCCCATGTTGGACTACAGAGCACCCCAGCAGGGAGCCCAGGGCAATGTGGGCAGGACTCACCACCCTGTCCTGCAGCACTCACTGGATTTGGGGTGCAGTGGTGCCCGTGGCATGGCAGTGAAGTCTCAGGGACTCATTGATGACAGCTGTCAGGTGGCTTTCTCCATCGCCGATCTGCAGCTGGGGGGGAGCTGGGGGCAAAGGGGACCTCAGGCTGGGACCACCCTCAGACAAGGATGCTGGGGCAGCCAAGGGCTTGGAGGGCACAGGGGCCCGGGGGCACCTTGGACGTGCAGACTGTAGGTGAGCGAGGAGCTGCCAGCAGCGTTGGTGGCTGTGCAGGTGTAGAGGCCAGAGTCTGTCACCAGGGGGTCCGCCAGCCGCAGGGACCCCGAGGGCAGGACACTGTAGCTTGGGGGAGAGGGGACAGAAAGGTTGGATGGGTAGAACAGCTGTGCCACCCTCACCCACCTAGCCCTGGGCAGCAGCTGAGACCTCACCAGCACTGTGGGACAGCCAGGAGAAGGCCCCAAGGCCACCTGCTGCACAAGGAGGTCCATGGGTGCGCCCCCCCACACCTTGGCTCAGCTCCCTCCTGAGCTCAGCAAGAGAGAGCAGCATGAGCCACCCTGGCAGGGGGCCAGGGAAAGGCAGAGGTCCCCACAGCCCCTGCAGCTGGAGCTGGCCATGTTCCC
>VWZE01006495.1:494680-506986 GCA_013396675.1 Eubucco bourcierii | reverse complement strand
CGCTCCCAGCGCCCGTCCCCGCTGCTGCAGCTGCCGCTCTCAGTGCCTGTCCCCGCTGCTGCAGCTCCTCTGAGTGCCTGTCCCCACTGCTGCAGCTCCTCTGAGTGCCTGTCCTCACTGCTGCAGCTGCTGCTCTCAGTGCCTGTCCCCACTGCTGCAGCTGCTGCTCTCAGTGCCTGTCCCCACTGCTGCAGCTGCTGCTGCTCTGAGTGCCTGTCCCCGCTGCTGCTCCCCATGGCCCCAGCATCCCCCTGAGGAAACACAGCACCAAGAAAGCTCAGCCCTGGCACCCCCAGCCTTCCTTACCTCGTGGTGGTGAGAGGCAGGGGCTGGGACCCCTGGGTCCACAGCACCAGGGGAGGGGGGTAGCCCTGAACCTCGCAGGGTAGGGTGGTCTCCTGGCCAGGCACAACCAGGATGGTTACAGGATCCGATGCCTGTGACCCGTTCACACTGATCCTGGGCTTTGCTGTGTGGAGAAGGGGAGCAGTTGGTGGAGGAACACCTCAGGTACCACACAGCCCTCACTATTGCTCTTCCCATCCCAAAACCCCAGCTGGCACCCGACTGGGTGGCCTAAGGAAGCTAGGAGAGTCCCCAGGTCATGCTCCCCCCATCAGCCACCCTCTGGAGATGCTTTACTGAAAACTGGTGCCAGAACCAGCGCCAGGCACTCACTGCTGACAGAGAGCTGCAGCTCCTGGCTGGAGAAGCCTGCTGTGTTGGTGGCTGTGCAGAAGTAGGTCCCAGCATCTCCCAGGGAGACAGAAGGGATCAGAAGGGTCCCATCTGGGTGGAGTTGGTAACGAGGGCTGGCTGAGATGGGCTCCGTGCCCTGCAGAGGGGAGGGAAGTGAAACAACAGAAACTCTCCCATGAGCTGAGTGTCCCAAGGACAAGAAGAGGGCTCTGGACCCATCAGAGCAGGTTACCTCCTGGTCCCAGCTTCCCAGGGCATTTGGCACCTCCCTGGGGCAGCCACAGCCACGCCCACAAGTTGTGTCACCTCCAAACACATTATCCCATGCCCGAGGATGACAGCCTGCCCATCCCTGCCACCTACCTTTGCCCAGGTGACAGCAGGGGTGGGCACACCAGTGGCATTGCACTGCAGGGTGACAGCTGCTCCCTCGGTGGCAGAGACGAGGACAGGGCCAAGCTCAATGCTGGGAGGAACTGGGGAGGAAGGGAAGCAGCTCACCCTGTGCAGCCAGGGCCACGTCCAGCCAGAGGGCAGAGCTGTGCTGCTGGGGAGGTGCAGGGGGCACCAGCACCCTGCCGCTCACCGTGGACAAGCAGGGTCACGTCCTGCCTGTGCGAGCCGAGGGCATTGCTCAGCTCGCAGCTGAAGCTGCCTGCGTCCTGCCGGGACGCCTGGGCCAGGCGCAGGCTGCCGTCGGCCTGGATGGAGTAACGGCCGCCAGGGGCTACCTGGGCAGGGGCAGAGAGCAGGGCACATGGAGGGGGCAGACCCCAAAGGACTGCTGTGTCTTTGGGGCGTATCTAGAAACTGCTCCACCCTCCCAACTCAAAGCTCCCCTGGCATCCTTCATTGGCAGCTTTGGCCCTGGCAGGTTGCAGAACCCATCCTGCAGCCAAGCCATACCACTGGCCCATGCTGGCAGCTCCCCACCCACCCTCTCACCGTGCCAGCAGGCACAGGAGCCTCACCGGCTGCCCGTCCTTCAGCCAGCGGCGGGCTGGCAGCGGTCTGCCAGCCAGGATGACACAGGGCAGAGACACAGGTTGGCCCAGGAGGGCACGGACCACAGGGGCTGCAAGAGCTATTTCTGGGGCTGCTCGAAAAAGAGGAAGGAGAGAAAGTGTTAAGGGCAGTGAAGGTGGCCAGGGGTGCCCGGGAGAGCAGGTCTGGGTCGCCGCTCCCCCGAGAGCCTGAACGCGGCTCGACAGGAGGCAGCTCAGACGTTCAGCTCCCCCGGGGCTATGGGGACGTTGGCACGCAGCTGGGTTCGGGCTGGTGGGCACGGGGGTGGGGGTTGTGGAGCATCCCCCGTGAGGTGCCCGCGCGGATCAGCTGCTCCCTCCCACGGCCGAAAGCAGGCAGAAGCAAACCGTGTCCGGTGACCGTGAGCTTGACCTCCTCTCGGACCTTCCCGAACTCGTTCTGGGCTTCACAGACGTACACAGCCTGGTCCCGCAGCGAGGCGCCTGCGGCACGGCCAGGACAAGCCTGAGCCTGCTGGGGGCTGCAGAGCCCTGAGCCTGCTCCAGCATCGTCCTCCCCCGGCCCCGCCACCCCCGCACCGGGCAGACCCTGGACGCTGGGGGGGTCGCAGGCTGCTATGGCCTGGTTGAGCTTGTGCAGGTGAAAAGGGCTCTTCGAGGGGCAAGAGGAGTGGGCACGGGGGCTCACCCCGTCCAGGGGTGGCACTGGGCAAGCACCCAGGTAGGATGTCCCTCAGCTCTCTTACTGTGGATGAAGAGCTCAGCAGCTTGCAGCCGGCTGGAAACAGGACCTGGCTCGAGCCAGCCGGGCATGGGCTGCCCGTCCTGCCGTGCCCAGGTGACCTGTGGGGGGGGAGAGCCTTGGACACGACACTGCAGGCTCACACTGTCCCCAATGCCAACGACCACGTCCCCCAGGGGCTCAGGAAAGTAAGGGGCAGCTGGAGGAGAGAGCAGTGGAGAAGAGGCTCAGGTGGGTCCAACGCTCTGGCTCCCCGCAGCAGGCTCTGCGTGCAGCCAGGCCCAGAGGAGGGGCCACAAACCCCAGCAGCCAGAGGTGCCCTGAAAGGCCTGGGGGCTTTGCCAGAGCTGTCACAGCCCTCAGTCCCCATCTCTTCCAGCTGCACCCAGCACCCCACAGCTCAGCAAAACCCCTTGCACTTTTCCTCCTCTGATTGCCTCAAGCCCTGCTGTTCCCAGCTCCAGACCCTCTCTCCTCCTCCTCAGGCTTTCCCACCCCTCCTGTTCCAGTGGGACCCCGGAGCACGGGCTGGGGTACCTGGGTTTCCAGACACACAACCCCTACCTCCAGCTAATCCCACTGACAGCACTTTGCACCCCCAGTCTTGCCCCAGGCAGGTGCAGCAGCATCTGGACCAATCTTCAACCATTTCTCTTCCCTCCTCCTGACCCCTGGCAGTGCCACCAGGTTTCATCCTGCTTGCACTGACCACTGACACCCCCATGATGGGACACCCAGGAGGTGGGGAGCAAGAAGAGCCTTGGGGAACAGCGAGCAGGAGCTGAGCTAGGAGGGAAAGCAGTGGAGATAGGCTTGGGTCCTCGGCAGGACCCAAAAGCAGAGGCAGAACTCACAGCCCACATCCAGCACGGTGCCATGGGAGGCGATGCCAGCCTCCCCCAGAGCCTGGCACAGGAACTCCCCCGCGTCCTCCTCCCGCACCGCCTGCAGCTGCAGGGCAGCACGCTGGGTGCCAGCTGGGAACGTGGCCACCACCTGCCCCCCTGCCCAGACACCAACCATCAGCACCCTCAGTGCCTCTGGGGACCCCTCCCCTGCTGCCAGGCCAGGGGACCCCACAGGTGACATTCCTGAGGGGCAGCAGAGGGGCCCTGTTGCAGAGGGGGCTGCTCTCCACATCCCCCCAGACCTCACCTTTGTACCACAGAACCTGGGGTGGGGGCACCCCTGAAACCCAGCACTCCAGGGTCACATCTTCTCCCACCAGCACCTTCAGGCTGGGTGTCACTGCCAGGATGGCAGGAGGCTCTGTGCCACGAGGAGAAAGATGGCTTCAGTGACTCCCTGCAGTGCTGGGTGTGCTGCCATCATGCCCAGGTGATGTGGGACCCCAGAGCCCCAAGAGCTGCCCCCTGATACCCTCCATCACAGACAGCCCCAGCCCACAGCTTGTATGGGTGATGGCTCCAAACTGGAAGAAGCTGGACTGAGGTGAGAAACAAAGAAGGGATTTTTTCCCCTTGAGCCTTGGGACAGGCTGCTCAGAGACTCTGTGGAGGCTCCAAGCCTGGAGGTGTTCACAGCAAGGCTGGATGGGGCCCTGAGCAGCCTGCCCTGGTGGGAGGTGTCCCTGCCACAACAGAGGGCTTGAAACCAAACCAGCTTTAAGGTCCCTTCCAACCCAAACCATTCTGTGATCCTCTGCCACCAGATCCCTGCCAAAAAGAGGTAATGAAAGCCTCCTGCAGCAGCTCTGAGCCCTGCCCAGGATGCTGTCAGTGGGTACCAGTGAACTCCAGAGTGACAACTTGCTCAGCCCAGCCCAGCACACTGCCAGCATAGCAGCTGTAATTCCCTGCATCCTCTGGGATGGCAGCTCGGAGGTGCAGGGCACCCTGGGCATCAGTGAAAACCCTGCAGCAGAGAGAGGGGGAAAGCAGCCTTGTAAAACCACAACGTGCTGGAAGGAGTGAGTGGGCTCAAAGCCATCCCACGCGTGGGCAAGTGCTGGGCATCTGAGGTGTGGGTGGGCACTTGAAGCCAGCTCCATCGGCTGCAGGGAAGGACACTGCACGGTGCAGGGAAATTCCAGAATTGGGATTCTTGTCTCTGAAGTGAAAAAAATCTCCCCCCACATCCTCTCCAGCACCTCACAGCCTGACACAGGCAGGGAGGGGGAAGCCAAACAGCAGAGGAAGCTGAAGGCAGGCACAAGGAGCGTTCTGAGACTGGGCAAAGCACCTGCAGTGCCCCTCGGTGGGGACAGCGCCCAAAGGTTGCAAAGAAGATGTGTGACCTTGGGGCCAGCAGCCTGCAGCCACCTCAGGTGCATGGCCTGGGGCTACTGCAACACCTCCTCCCCCTCCCAGAGCTGGGGGCAGCCCCGGGCCCCCCTCCCGTTCCCAGTGGACAGGGAGGATGAAGCACTCAGGTGCCCACGGGTTACCTCTCGTCCTCCTCCAGTGCCCAGCCCCAGCGCTTCCAGAAGGTCTGGGGCTGGGGGTGCCCCCCGGCTGTGCAGTTCAGCTGCAGGTCCTGGCCCCTGCCGAAACGCTGGGGGCTGGCATCCACCTTCACCCATGGCACCTCTGGTTGGGAGTGGAGAAAGGTTCAGCCCCCTGGTGCCATCCATCCCCCACCCATGGAGTATGGCACCACCTGGGTCAGGGACCTCCACAGGGCAGAGCCTACCCTGGACAAAGAGCCAGAGGGAGGCAGTGGCAGTGCCGTGGGCACTCTGTGCCAGGCACTCGTACAGGCCCCCATCCCCCAGCTGCACACGGCTGATCTCCAGCGAGTGGTTCTGCAGCAGCCTGGTCCGGCCGTCCCCTGGCACTGCCACCTGCCCGTCCCAGCTCCACGTCAGGTTGTAGGGCACATCGCTCAGGACCAGGCAGGACATGACCACATCTTGGCCAGGGGAAGTTGTGATGTTGCCTGGGACTAGGAGTCGTGGTGGTGGCTCTGCAAACGTGGCACCGTGGGATGCACTGAGCCCGTGCCAGGCCACAGACCCTGGGATTTGTGGGCACCGGGGCTTGGCACTACCTGAGACCGAGAGGTAGGCATGAGCCCGAGTCACGCCCACCCTGCTGGTGGCTGCGCACTCGTAAAAGCCTTCGTCACTCCTGGAGACCACAGGGATGAGCCAGCTGATGTTCCCCCAACTCCTACGGACAGAGCACAGTGCCAGCCCCTGGGGCTGCCATGCCACCACCCTGCTCCGAATCGCTGGCACTTCCTCACAGGCCAGGCAGAGGGCTGCACCCCCGCCCCTACAGACACATCCCTGCCGCCTCCGGACGCCTGGAACCTGCAGGCACCCAGCCAGCACGGCGCAGGGGGTGGCGGTGCCCACGCTGTGCCACGGCAGAGGCTCACCTGAAGCGCTGCTCGCTGCCCAGCGGAGTCCCCCCGCGGCTGAGCTGCAGGCGGAAGGGGACCTGGCTGCGAGCGGAGCAGGAGAGCAGCTGCGGCTGCCCGCGGAGAGCCTGCGCCCGCCTGGGGATGCTCACTTCGGGGAGACCTGGAAGCGGTTGGGGACACACACAACAGCCTCCGGGGCTGCACTGGGAAGCAGAAACCAACGCAGAGGCAGTGCCGGAGCCTCTGGTCCCTGCTCAGCACCCCGGGGAGCACTCACCAGGGACCACGCCGCTGTAGGTGACCCCAGAGAGGCGGTGCAGGGGGTGCCCCTGGGCATCCTCACCCTTCACCTTCAGCAGGAAGTCGCCTGGGGGCACATGGAGCAGAGAACCCACCCAGAGGTACCCCGAGGGGGTGGAGAGGGGCCGGGTGGGCAGCGAGAGCAGGACGTGGCCAGAGGTGTTGAAGAGCTCAATCTCCCGCAGGCGCCCAGGCGGCTTCAGACCGCTGCAGTTCACCACCACGGAGATGGGCAGGCCTGCAGGGAGCGAAGGGCAGGACCAGCCCGGCCGTGACCCCAGCTGCGAGCAGCCCAGCTGCCGAGTCCCCACCTCTGGGCGTCCCCATCCTCACCCTGCACTGGCGGGTCCCAGGGCTGGCTGGCATCTGTGCCCGCTTGGCTGGAGAAGCTGGCTTGGAAGTTGATGTTGCTGATGCCCGAGATCCTGAGCGAGTGGCGGCCGCTGCTGCGGGTCTGCCAGGGGAGCAAGAGGGCGGTGCCAAGGGCAGGGGAGGGAGAGGTGGGGACATGGTGGTCAGCCCCTTCCAGCCCTCTCACCTGTCCTCTGCCTGGCCGGGGGTGGAGGGGAAAGCCCACCCCTGGCTGAATGCCCATCAAGGGATGGGGAGGGGTCTGCCGCCAGCCTACCGTGACCAGCCACGTCCCTGGCTCGTGGGGCTCCACAGCCAGCACCAGGGCTGAGTTGGGGATGCTGAGCAGTTCCTTCAGACCTTGGCCTTTCTCCAGGACCCTTCCTACAAGAGCAGGTGAACCTCTGCGGTGGGCAACCAGGACCCCTCCCCTGGTTCCCTCCTTGGAGCACCCTGCAGTGCGGAGCCTACCACACAGCTCAGCCTGGGCAGAGAAAACCCTCCTGGAACCAGAGCAAAGCCAGGGGGGCAGCAGAGCAGGCCCACTTGGTGCTCCAGGAGGGCTTTGCAGCTCCTTGCTCCAAGTGTTCAGCAGGGGGTTTGGTGATCCCCATGCCTGCAGCCTCCTGTTTGCCCTCTCCAGGAGGCAGAGCATCACCTGCCACCCCTTCTCCTGCCCTGACCTCCTACCTGCTGGATCCTGGACCTGGATCCTCGGGGCAGGGCCACTCAGGGAGATGGTGACCTCCTTCAGGCTCGGGTCAAAGGGGACAGGCCACGTGTGCTCCCCTCCCTCCTCATGGTCACTGGACACTAAGTGGACTTTGGAGGCCTGGATGGCCTCTTCCACCCACTTCAGCACCTGGGGGCGTGTAAGGGAGGATTAATTTGCATCTCTCTTGGAGCCACCTCAGGTGCATCAGATCAAAATCTCAGGCACAGCTGCAAAACAGTGCCCAGGGGAGGGACCGGCCCCATCCAGGTCCCGTGAGTGCCAAGACCAGGGTGGCACAGGGATGGGTGGGGAGGAGGTGGCAGCCCTGGCCAAGCTCCCTTTGCTAGGGGGAGGTGCCCTTGCCCACGGCAGGGGGAAGGAACTCGATGATCTTTAAAGTCCCTTCCCAGTCAAACCGCTCTAGGATTCTATGATTAACCTCAGGGAGAAGATCAGAGCGGCTGTGCCAGGCTGCTGCCCACACAGCCACCCAGCCCTGCTCCTGCAGGTCCCCTGCTCACCTCTGCCACCTGCTGCTTGTCCAGGTGGAAGATCTGCCCGGCGCTGGTGGCAGCGATGCGCTCGTACACGCGGTACCCAGGGTGGCTCCTGTCCCCGCAGTCCCCCGTCAGCACGAACACCACCTGCCACAGCAGTGCTCCCCATGGCACCCCACACAGCCACGGGGACCCTGGCCTCCCGGGGGGGGGGGTACAGCCACCAGCCAGCAGCCCCAAGTCCACGGGGCCAGCCCAGGGGGTGCAAAATGCACCCCATTAATGGGCAGCCTGCGGGGGGTTACTGGAGCAGAAGCCTCCTTGGTGTGAGGGTGCAGAGCCCTGGAGCAGGCTGCCGAGAGAGGCTGTGGAGCCTCCTTCTCTGGAGAGATTCCAGACCCACCTGGGTGCGTTCCTGTGTGCCCTGCCCTGGGTGATGCTGCTCTGGCAGAGGGGTTGGACTGGATGATATCTGGAGGTCCCTTCCGACCTCACCACTCCATGACTCTATTGCTGCAGCTGACTGCTGGGAGCTGCCGTGCTGCCACCGTGCCCACCCCAGCCTGCTCTTGCAGGAGCCCGTGGGCACATCGCTCACCTGGGTCTGCTTGTGCTGCAGCAGCCTCAGCAGCTCCTCCTGCTCCTCGAAGTCCTTGGCCCGAGCATCCGAGAAGACGTAGACAAAGGAGCCAGGGTGGGAGACCTCCACTGCCAGCCTGATGGCTCCCACGCTCATCTCCGGGCAGTCCCCTCCGCCCTGCGGCACACAGCGAGGGGCGTGGCACAGGCACCAGGGCGCCCACAGCTCAGCCTCCCCCTCTGCCAGGGCCTGCCGGTGGGGAGGGTCTGCAGCGGTTTGCTGGAGGCAGCCCAAGCCCAGCCATGGGGGACACAGAATCACAGATTGCATCGGGCTGGAAGGGACCCCCAAAGGGCATCTTGGCCAACTCCCTGCCCCCTCCCCCAGGCGGCAGGGACACCTCCAGCTGCAGCAGGCTGCCCAGGGCCACAGCAAGGCTGACCTCGAATGTCTCCAGGCCATCTCTGGGCAAACTGCCAGCATCTCCCCAGCCTCACTGTGCAGAGCTTCCTCCTGATGTCCAACCTAACTCTGCCCTGATCCAGTTTCAATCCACTCCATCTCCTCCTGGCATTCCCAGCACTTGTCAGGAGTCCCTGCCCAGCTCCCCTGTAGCCCCTTCAGGTACCGGGAGGCTGCTCTGAGGTGTCCCTGAAGCCTTCTCTTCTGCAGGCTGAAGAGCCCCAACTGTCCCAGCCTGTCCTTGCAGCAGAGGTGCTGCAGCCTCTGACCACCCCAGTGGCCTCTTCTGGATCCCCTGCAGCAGGTCCATGCCCTCCTCATGTTGGGGCCTCCATAGGCAGACATGGCACTCCAGGTGACACTCAGGGTCAGAAGGTCCCTCCCTGTCTCACCACTGGTGAGGATCAAATCCCTTACTTGGGTTCCCACAAACACCTCTAGTGGCACACTCACGCCCACCTCAGTCCCCTGGCTCCTGCCTCCAGGGGCTCTGCACCCCGAAGGATTGTGGAAGGGTTTGCAGCTGCAGCTTTAACCCTCCCTCCAGAGCACAGCTGCATCCCAAGGGAATCAGCAAGAGCAGGGATGGGTGAAGCTTGAGTTACCTCCCTGAGGGCCTTCAGCTGGCAGAAGGCAGATGCAATAGTTTTAAATCAATTAAAACCTCTAATTATTTTTAAACAGATCTTCTAGAAGAGGAGATTTGGGTACCATGGAGGGTTTGTGCAGGTTCTCCTAGGGGAAGAATTCCCACTTTGGGATGAGAGTTGGGAGCCAAGAGCTCTGCCTGCTGCAGGAGCCTGGGGCACTGCACCAGTCTAACCTATGCTGCTCATGTCCTGGCAGGAGCAGCCCCCAGCGAGCCCATCTCAGCCTGGAGCCCCCACCAGGAACTGCTCCTGGCACCCACCAGCCTGCAGGGCTGAGCTTCCCACCAAGCAGCAGCCCTGGAGCAGCAGCATGGGGCTGAGGGCTCCTTACCTGGACCTGGAGCTCCCGCAGGCGCTGTTGGAAGAGCCAAGGGTCTGCAGTGAGGGTGGCAGGTCCCACCTCTGCAAACAACACCACCTGCTCCTCAGGGCCCAGCACCAGCCTCCTCCTGTGCCACGCTGCCCGTGCTCCCAGGTTAAACACACTCAGGGCATCATGAGGCCCAGGGCTCTAGGCATCTGCCCTGGCTTGGCACCAAGTGAGCTGTGCCTGGGGGCACAACCTGCCCTGGGAAAGCTCCCTGGTGGGTGTCCTGCTGCAAACCCAGCACCTGTGCTGCTGGGGGAGGCTTCCAGTCAAGCAATGCAGAAACCCCTTCACTGCCTCTGCCTCCTGCCCTGCCCAGCTCCAGCCGGGGGCACTCAGACTCAGCGTTGCTGCTGAAAACAGAGCCTTGGTGCTGCCCACCACATACAGGGTGGGCACTGCTCTGGAGAGCAGCTGCTGTCTGTATGTGCCCACAAAAACCCCAGGGCAAAGGCTGGGGCAGAAAAATTATTCTGGTTCTGCACTGAACAACCAAAAGCTCTCAGCAAGCAGTGGCCTGGAAGCAGCTTGGGGAGCTGTACAGAAATGCCCCCCCCCAGGATTAGACCAGAACAGGCTGCCAGGAGAAAAGCCACCCAGCAGTGGATGCCAGTCTCACTGGGATTAACCCAGTGAGAAGTGGTTTGCCCTGTGCTTGCAGGGTGGCTTGGGGATGGGACCCCTGCCCAGCACCGTGCCCTCGAGCTGCCATCCCCACCGCTGTGGCCACCAGGGCACTAAAAGCAGGGAGAAGGGCTCTGGGAAGTGCACTCTTCAGCCCCGACCCCAGCCAGAAGCACCCCCAGCCCCTCCCAGCCCCATCCCCCGGTAGGGCATGTGCCCTCGCCCTGTGCCAGCCCTACCTGGGTCATGGAAGGGCACCAGGGCGTAGTTGCTGATGGGCTTGGTGCTCCTGCTGAGGGTCCTCTCCAGGATGCGTGAGGCCCCGTCCATCACCTGCACCAGGTCGTCGTACATGGAGCCGGTGACGTCGAAGACAAAGGCCAGGGTGGTGCCGTCTGTGCCGGGGGGCACCTCGGCGAGACCGGGAGCCAGCAGCAGCCAGAGAGCCACAAACACCCCTCCGTGGGGTGGCATGGTGGGGGAGACCCTCGGGCGCTGGAGACTCCCCTTCTGTCCTTGCCCTGCTCCTTCCCCCGCGGCAGGGAGGGACACAGGGTGCCAGGGGTCACCCGCGGTGGGGACGGGGCAGAGGACCGCGCCCGGGGCCGCCCAGCCCAGCAGCTGCGGACCTGCTCCTCCAGCGCTCGACTGTTGGGAGGGAGGGGAGGAAAAGAGGAGTTTTGGAGCCAGCGGGAGGCGGGTGGGGGCTGGAAGAAGCTGAGTTGGGGATGTGGGATTGGGAAGCAGGTCCTGCCGCCCATAGGATTGTCAGGGACACTGCCCAGGCGCCCTGCCCGACCCTGCCCGCCCTCCCCGGCTCCGTGAGCCCCCTGCTCTGCCAGGGGGGTCAGGGGAGGACAGGGGGCTCGCAGCTGAGGGCCGATGGGAGCCCTGCCAAAGCCCCGGCACCGGGACAGGAGCCAGAGCCGAAGCGATCCCGAGGGAGCTAGAAGGACCTTCCATGGGACAGGGGTCTGCAGTGGGGCTGAAGGGCACAGGGGTCTCTGGGCGGGGGTTCCCCAGCACTGCCAGCCCGGGAACGGGGAGCGAACATCCCTGCAAAGCGCAGACAAAGCTGGGCCCGGGACAAAGGCTGCGAAGCGCTGCCCTTGGCCGGGAGCTGCGGATCCTTCCCCGGCTGCTCCGCGGGGATGCTCCTCGCTGGCTCCGCTCCCCCGCAGCTGCACCCAACGAGAGGCCCTGGCCAAGGGCCCTCTCCAGGTGATGCTGAACACCCAGGGCCGGATCCTGTGCCGGGCTCAGCACCTCCCCAGCCGCCGGCGCCTCCCGGCAGCCCCTGTCCTCAGACGCGCTGGGAGAGCTCCGGGACCCCCATGCCACATCCACACCCACAGACAGTGGGACCCTCTAGGAACACAGCCTCCTTGTTTGGCCCATTAGGGCACCTCCCGGCAGTAATTAGTCAGCCTCGTTAGGAGAGCGAACAAATGAGGCTGGGCTGGCAGGGAGGCCTGGCAGAGCTCCGTTCCGGAAGGCTTGGCAGGGCAGGGTGGCAGTCGTGAAAAGCCTGATCCAGGCTGTGAGCCTCCCACCGAGCCCAGCCAGCCACGGGGGGCACTGAGGGGCACCCCCACCGCGGGCTGTGAGGCACCGTTCCGAGATGTTGGTACCAAGGTTCTCAGCAGCTGGTGCCAAAGCAACCCAACAGCTCCTGGGCACAGGGACTGCCAAGCTCCAAGGGGGCTCAGCCCCAGAGCCCAGGACCCCAAGATCTTGAGATCCTTCTGCCCCTCAGGCCAGTGCAGCCCCAGAGCAGTGTCCTGCACCCCTGCCCAACTGAGGGGAGCAATGGCTCTGGGATGGGGGTCCCACAGCCTCAGCCCTCCCCATGCAGCTGGCATGAGGCATCCTGATGGCATGGAAGGCAGGCACCAATGGAACTCTGCTTCTGGGCAGTCAGGTGAGATGCTGCTGGCACCCAACACAAATGGGGTCTGGGGGTCCCCATAAGCAAACAGCCCCCCCCCCCCCCCCCCCGGCCCCCG
>VWZE01006495.1:473314-487391 GCA_013396675.1 Eubucco bourcierii | reverse complement strand
GGCAGCTTTTGCACAACCCCAGGTGAAAACTGCTTGGGGGAGCTGGGGGGGGGGCACAGTGTGGGCACTGTGTCCTCAGAGGGGCACAGCCCAGGGCATCTGCAAACCCCATCAGTGCTCAAACACCCCCAAAGCCCTTGGAGCCAGCTGTGGGCTGGACCTGGACGCTGCAAAGTGCCACCCTGGGGGCGCTGGGGAAGGAACGCCCCAGGTCTGTGGGTGTGGGCACCACACGGGGAGCACACAGGGACCAAGGAAGGGCCCCGAGGGCACCGCGCAGGGTGGGTGAGCGTTACACAACGGCGCCCGGATCTGCCAGCGCCGCCGCAGCGGGCAGAGGGCTGGGGGAGGAGGGGAGGGGAGGTGGTGGTGGCATCGCTGCCATGCTGCAGCTCTGACTCACTGGGGAGGGGGCAGGAGGAGGGGAGGAGGTAAGGAGAGCAGAGCTGGGCCCTGCGACGGGCAGGGGAGGGCAGCGCTGGGCTCGCTGGGGTGGTGGGCACGGGGCAGGAGCCTGCTGCTGGAGAGGCACCACGGCCCCGGCCCCTGTCAGCCTCTGCCAGTGCTGGGACAGCGCCAACCTCCCACAGCAGAGCCCACGTCCACCAGCGGGGCAGTGCCCACGTCCCTGTTCCCCTCTTTGGGGAGGGGAGAGGTGAGAGGAGCCCTGCCCCGCTCCACACAGGCACCACCAGCAGCCGGTGCCAGGCCCTGCCATGCAGGGTGGGCACAAGCAAAACCTCTCTCTTTGCTGCTCTCCCCTCCGCGGGCTAAAGCCTGCACCCCAAAACGGAGGCGTCCTGGTGCCCCCCGGCCCTGCGCCCCCAGCCCCCCTCTGCCCCCACGCCAGGCACTCACCACTGCTGCACTTCCTTCTCCGTAACTGCAAGAGAGAAGAGGAGAGAAAAAAGGGAAGAAAAAGCAATTTAGAGCTCCCCAGGGCTGCTGCTTTGTACCTCACACAGGCACTGCCCGGGGGCATGCCCCTGCCACCCGCTGCCGGGTGCCAGCACCATGCAGGCTGCTGCCATCGAGGCACAGCTCCAGAGTCCTCCACCAGCCTGGATGGGGCCAAGGCTGCAGGCACCGAGGTCCCTCCAGTGCCCACCAGGATGTTTTGCCAGGGGAGAGCAAATCACTGTGAGATGCCATGGACCACACAGGGGCCAGGCTGGGTCATGCCTGGGGAGGATCCAGCCCTGCCCTCCCAACTGCCCAGAGCCTGGAAACATCTGCCAGAACATCCTGGGGAAAGCATCTGCCTGGCACCCACATCAACACACTGAATGTGGGCATGGGCACGGCCCCGGGACTGGCATTCCCCAGGGAAGGCACCTGCCTGACATTGGCATTGATACACTGAACATGAACATGGGCTTGGCCCTGAGACTGGCACCCCTCCAGGAACCAGCTGCCTCTGAACTTCAGGGAGAAACAGCACCAGCCCCAGACCAGGGCTCTGGCAGCTTTGCTGGGCTCTGCAGAAGCCCCAAACATGTGCCAGGCTAGGAAACAGTGAGGGTGGGCACCTCGAGTGTGCCCAGCCTGGGGACAGCTGCTGAGCCCACAAATGTTCCCAGCAGAGGAAGGGCTCTGGTGGGATGTGGGAGGATGTGGAGCCCGATGGGGCAGGGCTGGTGGCTGTCCCCCTGTGTCCTGCTGCAGGAGCAGTGCCTGGCTGGCACTGCCAGCAGGGAGCCCTGTGCCAGCAGGCGGGCACGGGGTGGGGGTGGGGGGGAATGGTCTCATTACTCATTTCCTTTGCATCCTGCATCTAAATAACAATAAAAAAGCAAAGGATCTGAAACGTGCTGGGCAAGGAGGCGGCGAGGAGCTGATAAAAATAGAGAGCCAAGGCACAGCAGCAGATGCCAATTACCTTGGCTGGCAGGGAAAAGGGAAAGCAATCCTCTCTCAGAAGGATTTGCACCCTGCCTGGCACTAGCACAGTCTGCAGAAGGCAGAGGCTGGAGGGTGACAGTGGGAGCAGCTGGGGGGCACACGCTGGTCCCCACCTTGCAGCCTGTCCCCATGCATACATGGGGGTCCCAGCTCGGGCACTGCTGGGGGGTCAGAGACTGGAATACCCCCAGAAGGGCTTGGCACAGGGCAGCCTCTTGCCCAGGGAGCTGGCAAAGGGCTGTGGGTGCCAGGAGCACAGGTGCCAGCTGTGCTGGGGGGTGCCTGGGAGGCACGGGCAGGGATGCTCAGCACTGAGGACCGAGGACAGCAGAGAGTTTCGGGCACAGCGCAGCAGGCATGTAGGGGTCCTTCGGGCAGGGGAAATGCCTGAGGTGTCCTGGCAGGAGGGGGCCAGGAAAGATGTGGCTGAGCTGGGTGGGCAAAACCAACAGTTGTGCCAGTCCCAGAGGATTCTGCAGGCCAAGGAAAGGGTTGCACAGAAGAGTCCTTCCAAAGACAGGTGCTGAGCAACATCTCTAACAGAAACAGGCTCCCTGCACATGCTCCCCACCAGCATCGATGCCAGCCTGGCCCCCCCACGCTGAGGATGCCAGGGGATGCCCCAGGCACCAGCTCTGCAGCCCAAATCACCTGCAGGCAGGAGGGGAGGAGGAGGACTTTGGGCAGCCCTTGGGGCAGGTGGAAGGGGCAGCAGCAGCAGCCCCAAGGCTGTGGTTGGGGCTTGGTTCTGCTGCCCCCTCCCCACCCCACCCCTTGGCTATTTGGGGCCCAGGAGCTGCAGGAAACAATTCACAATTTGGGGCTGGTTTTGGTTCAGAAGAGCTGGCAACGATGCCCAGGGGCTGGGGGCACAGAGCCAGCTCCCCTCCTGGGGCTTCTTAACGTGCACCCCTGGGTTGGGGTCATGCACACTCTTATGCCTCCCCAGGCACACTGGCACCAGTGCCCTTCCTCCTGCCCTGGGTGCAGGGGTTTGTCCATGGCTGGGTATGCCCTTGGAAAACCAACTCCATCTGGGGGCATCCCTCTGCTGCCACCAAACCTTCCCCCTCCCCTGGGCACAGTGTTCCCAGGGCAGGGAAACTCCAGAGCCCCCAGCCCAGCATGGCTGCAGCTGGGCAGCAAGGGGGTGAGCAGTGCCTGCCTCCCTGCACCCCCACTTCAGGTCCCAAACACGATGCCCTCACCACTGCCACTTCCAGGTCCCAGACATGGTGCCCTCACCACTGCCACTTCCAGGTCCCAGACATGATGCCCTCACCACTGCCACTTCCAGGTCCCAGACACGATGCCCTTACCACTGCCAGTTACAGGTCCCAGACATGATGCCCTCACCACTGCCACTTCCAGGTCCCAGACACGATGCCCTCACCACTGCCACTTCCAGGTCCCAGACATGGTGCCCTCACCACTGCCACTTCCAGGTCCCAAACACGATGCCCTCACCACTGCCAGTTACAGGCCTCAGACACGATGCCCTCACCACTGCCACCTCCCAGCTGCTGTGACCTTGCTGGGTGCCCACACTGCAGGTGGTACCAAGGATGTGAGCACCCATCCCTGCAGCAGAGACCTGCAGTCATGGCAGCCTTGGCGACACACTAGGCCGAGCCACCCATCCTGGGGCTGGGGTCAGGGGACACAGGCAGAGGCAGGGCTGCCCCCCGGCTCCCCACAATGCATCCCCTGCCCCCCCCTGGCACACAGAGCCCAGCAGAGCTCACAGGAGGCACCTGTGTGGTGCTGCTTGCTGCACCTCCCTCCCCCAGCATCGATCTTGGCAGTGCTGAGCTGATGCCAATCAATCTGCAGCCACATTAACCTCAGCCAGGTCCCACCCCAAGCGCTCAAGGGCGAGGGGGTGGCTGGCAGCATCCCACCGGGGCAGGGGTTGCAGCCGGGCTCCGCTCCCCGGGCATCGCCCTCCCGCGGGCGCCGTGGGCACGGCTATAAATAGCAGCCGTAGCAGCTTGGTAGCGGATGCAGAGTGCCCGGGGATCCTTGGGGAGGAAAGGCACTGAACACAGGCAGGGTGCTGGCACCGGGCGCGAGCCGCAATGCCATCCGAGGCCTCGCCAAGCCGGCAGCCCTGGCAGATGCCCTCCTGCATGCAGGCACGGCGCGGCCGCTCCCGCCAGCAGCATCGTGACTCCCGCTGCTTTTACCCCCAAACACTGGGCAATGGGGGGCACCGGGCTCAGGGCACCGGCGGCAGCAGGCAGCAGGGATGGCACCGCAGGAGCTGCCCAGCACGGGCACACCATGGCCAAGAGCCCTTCGCAGCCTCTATCGGTCCATCCCTGCTCCCGCTGCAGCCGGGAGGAGGCTTTGGCACAGTGGCACAGCCTGCAGGCAGCCTGCTCGCAGCTGCGGGCACCCACAGCTCCCACCCCCTGCCCGCACCTTGCCGTCAATCCCAGCGCACCGCAGTGACAGCTCCGTCACCACCGCCCTGCCTGTGCCCCCTCTCCTCCCACCACCCAGCTGCCGCTGCAGCGAGAGGCAGCTCGGGTTAATCAGTGCTGCAGTTGTTAATTAGTGCCAGGCAGCGGGGACAGGAGGGACCCAGGACTGCCAGTCCCCGGCCCGCGCCCTGCCAGCCTCGCTCCCTGTGGCACGGTAGGCGCAGGGCAGAGGTGCGGACGCGGCTGGATCCCGGCCCCCGCCCCCGGCCGCGATGCTCCAGCCCCACAGGGCACTTCTGTGCTGCCATCTCACCCTTGCCCTGGCTGGGGTCTAGCCACAGCCGCAGGGCTGATCCTCGGCAAGAAGGTGCCCACTCAGCCGTGGCACAGCTGTGTCCTCGGGCTCAGCGAGCACCACCCCATCCCGCTCCCTCTTGCTGCTGCAGGGCCGCGGGCACTGCCACCTCCGGAAAACCAGGCTTAATCATTGCCAGGCACAAAGAGGCTGCCCCCACCTCTGCAGGTCGCTCCAGCTCTGCCAGCTCATCAGCTCCGCCACCAACCTGGTCTGGCATCACCCGCCAAGGCATGGCAGTGCCAGTCCCATGGTATTTACCATGAAGCCCACTGAGGCTCCTTCCCGGGGTCCCTGCAGGTCCCCACCATGCTCATGGCACATCCCAGCCCAGGAAAGCTGGCACACCACCCTACACTGGGGCGCCCACCTGGGCTGGGGGCTGCCTGAACCCACTGTGGGTAAACTGGGCACCCCTGTGCGTGCAGAGTGGGTGCTCCTGTGTGAGTGAAGTGAGTTAATGGGGCACCCATGCATGCAGCAGCTGGGCACCCCTCCTGACCCGGGTGAGCACCCATGCAAAAAGCCCTCTGAGGATGGTGGGTGGGCTAAGGGGGCACTGGTGCAGAAATCATTTGGGTGCTTCTAGGTGAACTAATTGGGTGCTCATGCATGGCTCCACGGCTGCCCATGCGTGTGCCAGCTGGGTGCTCATGCATACATCTTTGGGGCACTCCTGACATTCTCAGGCACTGATGCAGGGGGTAATGCAGCACTCAGAAGTGAACCCACCCTGCTCTCCTGCCCAAGTGGGCACTCACGTGCAAAGGGTGCCACTGGCAGCTAACTCGCTCGTGCCCGCACTGATTGGGCACTGGGGTGTGAAGGGATCAGCTGCTCAGGCAGAAATTAATTGGCTGCTCTGGCATGACCTGAGTGGGGACACATGCACTGGCAAAGTGGGCACCCGGGCACCACTGAACTGGGCACCCCTGCAGCAGCTAGGAGGGTGCTGAGGCAGGGAGCAGTGTGTGACCCAGCACAGACTAAGTGGGCACCCAGGCATGAAGCACTCAGCTGATCATGTGTGCTAATTAACTGGGCACTTGTGCATGAGCTCGCTGGTGCCCATGCCCACGCTCCTCGGGGGCTGGCGTGGGGGGCACCAGGCTGCTCCTGCACAGCTCATCGACCCCTCGGGCATCAAACACTGCAGGGCCCAGGGGTGAGCTCACAGACCTGCCCCTTGTGCCCTGCACCCCTCACCTTGGCAAAGGCCTCCTCTGAGAGTGATGTGAGCAGAAGGCTGTTGCAGAGCCCCTCCCAGCACCACCAGCTGGGTATGCACCGCCAGGAGCTCCCCTCCCTGCTGAGCAGGGCACAGCGCTGGGCTCTGCCCAGCAGCTCGCTCCAAGGTCACTCTCAGCCCTGGCACCCAGATCTGGGGTCAGCATCGTGCCCTGGGCAAACACCCAGCACAGCTCCAGGCCTTGGTCCTGGCAGGGCTCAGTGGAGACTTCCACCCTGGGTCCTCAAACCCAGCCCCGGGGGGGTCCCATCACAGAATCAGAGACTCGGGTGGGTGGGAGAAGCCCTCCAGGACCCCCCAGGCCAACCTCCAACCCAGCACCACCGTGGGCACTAACCTATGGTCCCAAACACCAGGCATGGTGACTCCAGCACCTCCCTGGGCAGCCTGTGCCAATCCCTGACCACTCTTGTAGCCAAAATATTTGTCCTCATCTCCAACCTAAGCCTCCCCTGGCACAATTCCAGGTCATTGCCTCTCCTTCTATCACCTGAGACTGGGGAGCAGAGCCCAGACCCAGCTCACTGCAGCCTCCTTGCAGGAGGCTGTAGAGAGCAACGAGGTCTGCCCTCAGCCTTGCCCAAAACCCATCTCACCCCAGCAGTGCCCAGTCTCCACTCCTGGGCACATCACTGGCGGTGTCCCCACACTCAGTGTCCCCATGCAGATCACAGCATCAGGGCCCATCCCTGCACCAACCCCATCTCAAAGGGCTGTTGGAGCAGCCTCACCACGTGGGCACTGACACAGCCTGAGCTGCCTACCTGTGGGAGATGGGCATCCCATGCCAGCTCGCCCAGTTTGGCTTCTCTCCCAGCCAGACACAGGCATCAGCAGCACCACAATGAGGCCAGGAGCCTCTGAGAGGTTGGGAGAAGGAGGCCAAGGGGCAGGTGGTGCCACTTGTCACTGGTGTGGCTGGAGTCATTTGCCACTGCTGGGCACGGAGCAGCCTGCCAGGAGCTGCCCGCACGCCTGGCACTGTTCTTGCCCGCAGCTGCCATGTGTGGTCTGTCTTGCTCCCAGACTAGACAAGCAGGCCCAGGAGCAGCTCTGTTCTCATCTCCCCCAGGGCTGGCACCAACAGGGCTGCCTGGGCCAAGCTGCTCCTCAGCTCCTTTCCAGACTTGATTAAATATTGAAGCCCACATTAGGCGCTGGGAGCTGCGCTGGGGAGGAGGCAGCAGCTGCCCTCTGCAGCCAAGAAGCAGGGGCAGGGCAAAGGGCAGCAGCTGGGCTTGGCACCAATCACTGAGCCTCCCTGCCCTAGCAGGAGGTGGCTGGGCAGGTCTGTCCCAGGCTGGATTTAATCCCAGCTTGCCCAGAAGCTGGCACAGTGATGGGCAGAGCATCCCCAGTGCTGGTGGGAGCAGGGATGGGGCAGCCTCCCCTGCCTTGGCAGTGTGGGGGTGGCTGTGTCCTGCCTCCAGCTCAGTGCCCACCTTGGCTTGAGGCATTTCAGTGTGGGCTGAGGCTCCAGGGTGCTGTCCCCAAGCCCCAGCACGATGCCTGCTACAGGTAGAGGAAGGCACATCTCTGGCTCAGCCCTCAGACCCTGGAGCCAGGGGATGCCAGGAGGGTGCTGCAGGGTAAACCCTTGCTAGCAGCAGGGCAACCCCTCCCCATCTCACTCACTCTGCCAAAGCAGAGGCTGCTGGGGGTGCCAAACACCTGCTCCACCATGGACACCCAGGACATGACCACGGGGAGCAGTCACCCATCAGGAGATGCTGGAGAAACACGAGTGGATGAGGCACAGACAGTGAAGCACAGGCAGATGATGAAGCACAGGCAGATGATGAGGCACAGGAGCCTTCCTCCCAGGTAGAAATCAAAGCCCTGAAGGGACGAGAGCCTGCAGGAGGTGTGGGGAGTGAGCCCTGTGCTGGCACCGCAGGGTTGGGCAACCTGCAGCAGTGACCACTCAGGAACCACAGTGATGCTCACCATGCCCTGGGCCGATCCACCTCCCAGCCACCCTGGGGTAAGGACCTTGACTCCCTTTCTCATCTAGATCCCTGCAAGACCCGGGAGGATGAGGAGGGCAGGGAGGAAGAAAGCGACCTCACAAGTGTCACCCCGATAAGGCAGGGAGAGCAGCCGCGGGCTCCTCCCTGGAGCAGCCTCTGCCTTTGATGCCTTCAGAGCTTCTTGTTTCACAACCTTAATGATAGCAGCAGCAGCAAAGGTCAGCAGAGTGGTTAAGCAGCTCCATTAACATGGCAGGGGATAAATGAAATGGGATTCTTCTGCCGCCCGAGCAGCAGCAGGCAGCGAGGGCTGCTCCGTTCCGCTGCGCTGCGCTGCAGAGGGAGCCCGCGGGGCCCTCCTCACACCTTCCCCTTCCCCTTCCCACCCCAGCGCTGCAGTCCCCTCCAGGGACCGCAGGGACACCTCAAAACTTGCTTCTGACCCCCCAAAACTTGCTTCACTTGCACCTGCCCACCGAGCACCCAGGACCACGCAGACGTGAGATGCCCAATCCTGCAACCCGCCGGGAGTGGGTTGGGTGTCCACGGGGCAGGGGTCGGAGATGCCTTCAGACCGCCACAGCTCTCGAGACACAGCACAGCAGGTCCCACTGAGCTGGCAGTGAAGCTGCACTGCAGCTGCCACCTTCACAGTTGTGTGGCTGCAGCCACAACAGGGCCCAAGCAAAAGCCACTGTCTGGGCACCCCTCTGGCACACCCTGCCCAGCACCGCCTGGCACAGCAGACCTTCTCTGCTCCCTCTCTCCAGCACACTCCCGGGGTGCCTGGGCAGGTGATGCCCTCCTACCCCCAGACTTTCCTTCTGTGGTTCCTTCTAGGGCTGAGGGGAGCCAAGGGGCTGGGGCTGGTGCTGTAGAGGCTCCAGCTTTAGGTCTCTCACCCAGCACCCGCTGCCAAGGGCTAAGGGGTGTGCCAGCAGCATGCCAGCCTGTCCTGCTCCCTGCCAGATGAGCAACAGGAGAGATTTCAACACAAACCAACCTGGCAGAGAAACTCAGAGCCCAGGGCCAGGCACTGGGGAGGCTAAAAATAAACTGGCAGCAGGGAGCCACCGAGGTCCCTGCTCTGCTCCACCAGCCCCTCGCGACCTTCCCACCACCCCAGTGGGCACACTGACCTGGCAGGAGGGAGCTGGTGCCCCCAGTGCCCCACTTCCCCGGCTGGAAGCTGCTGTGGTTGGGGATTGCACAGAATTCCAGCCGTGCCCCCCACTGCAGATCGATGTGTTTGGAGTTTGCTCTTCACTAATGCCCATTAATTCAGGGCATTACTGGAGAGCAGCAGAGCCAATTCCAGGGCTTACTCTGAAGGAGCACAAAGTGATGATGCTGGAGTGAGTTTGAAACCCACAGAACAGATCACAGTGGGTGGGATGCAGCTCTGGGGAAAGGAGCAGCTTCCTCTCCCCGTGCCCACCCTGCAGCCCCGACCTGCCAGCGCCGTGGGCATCGCTTTGGCAGCCTCACCACAGCTCCTGTGCCATCACCAGAGCCTCACCATGACTTCCAAGCTCCAGAACCACCATCGTGACCCTGTGCCCTGTGCCAGCAGCGATGGCACTGAGCTGGCACAGCTCTGAGCACACCACGGGGCAGGGCTGCAGCAGGCAGCGGGGAGCAAGCAGCGTTTGGGGGTCTGGACACGAGCAGCAGCTGTGAGCAGTGAACCCTGAGAGCAACCCCCCCCCCCAAAATCCCTGGGGGTGTTCCAGGCTGCATGAGGCCTTGAGCAACCTGGTCCAGTGTGAGGTGTCCCTGCCCACGGCAGGGGCTGGAACTGGATGATCTGTAAGGTCCCCTCTGAGCCACTCTGTGATCCCAAGACAATGGCCCAAGAGAAGCTCAGCTCAGCTCTGCTCTGCTGGAGGAATTTCCTCTTTCCAAGCCTGTTCCATCAGGGTAAGGGTTGGCAGTGCTGTGGCTGGGCTGGCTTGGGAGTGCTGCTGCAGGTAGGGATGCTCAGCACCTCCTGCCACAGCATCCCAGCAAACTCTCTCCCAGTTCCTCTCCCAGGAGCCCAGACCCAGCCATTCCCACCCCCAGCACACATCCTGCACACCTGCAGCTCACGCAGCTCCCTGCAGGCTGCAGCAACACTTCAGCACCTCCAGAAACCTCCAGTTCAGCAGAATCCTTTGACTGTGGCCCCACAAAGCTCTTAAACTCAACCCCAGACCCCACTGCGTCCCTGAGCTACACCTGGCCCAAGTTAAGCCCAGGCTTAAATCCCTAGCAGGGAGGGGACAGCAGATGAGACCCGGGGAGGACAAAGGTTCCTTCGGGTCGCTCCTCAGGTGTTGTCACCTCCGGGGACAAAGCAGAGCAGCCAAAGCTGCAGCTCGCAGCTGCCTCCTCGGGGCAGGAGGAAGATGAATAAATCAGACTCAGAGCACTTCAAGGGCTAGTGGGGGAAAGGCTGCAGGAAGCACAAAGCAGCTCAGAATCTGTTCTGCAGCAGCAGCACTCGGAGCTGGTTGCTCCCTCAGGCTCCTGCAGGGCACCAGTTTGGCCTCAAAGGAAGGTTAAAGCCTCACCCTGCAGCCAGGTTCTTCCTGCCAGCACCTGGCAGCCAGGCGAGCTTGGCACTGCCAGGGACTCCCAGGCACTCAGGGGCACAGAGACACTGAAAGGGACACGAGGATGGGTCCAGAGCAAGTCCTGCTGATGGCTTTCTGCGCCTTCAGGTGTCCAAGTGCCATTAAAACCTGGCGCCTGGCACCGCAAGTCAGGAGTGGAGCTGGAAGGGGAGCCAAGGGCTGAGGCTTCCAGGCTCCTGCCCTTCCGTGTCCAGTGCCCAGCAGGGCCTGGACAACCTGCTCTGAATACCCACAAGAAAATGATTCTGCATCTCACGAAGGCTACCAACAGCAACCTGGGCACAAGCACCATGCCCACCACCGCCCTGGCACATCAGCAGTCCTTTGCTCCTCTCACACTGCTCCCACCACTGGCATGTCCCAGGATCACCACAACCAAGGCATGGCTGGAGAAATGCCACAGGCAGGAGATGGAGAGGGCAGAGGGGGCAGGGGACAGCAGCTGGGGGGCACCAGAAGCCACCAGGCATCAGAGGAGCATCAAGGAGACACAGCATGGGCAAGGATGAGAGAAACTTGCAGAAATGCCACACGGGGCAGGGAGAAGTGGGCACGGGAGAAGAGGGCACCTCTCCTGGTCCCTTTGATCCTGCAGGGCCAAGAAAGGCCTGGAAATGGCCCAAAGTGATGCAAGGGATGGAAAATCCTACCCTGGGAGAAGCCCTTCACGTGCTGCAGCCGCAGCTCACGCTGCCATAGGAACCTCCCTGTGACAAAAGCAGGTCCCTGTCATCAGCTGTCTTCCAGAGACATCTGCCCAGATGTGCTGTGACAGCACGAGGCAGGGCCAGCACCCACTCAGCACCCTGGCAGCCAGCACGTGGGGAGAGCTCCACGTGCCAGGGATGCTCTGAGGAGGAGGATCAGGGCTGGTCTGCCGGGAAGGTGCTGAAATGCCACAGGGCTGGGGAGCAAGAACCCTTCCCAAGCAGACTCCCAGGAATTCCCAGGTGTGCCATGGGCAGGTGGGTGCTGCTGTGCCTTGCTCGAGCTGGTCCATGGCACAGGGCTCTGGATCAGTCCCTCCTGCTGCACTCTGACCTGCACCTCCTCTGCCTGCATTCCCCAAAAGACAGAAGGGAAGGAAGCTCCTGCCCAGCTCCCAGCATCCGGAGATAAACCAGAGGCTCCCAGATGTGCCCAGGAGGGCACTGGAAGAGCTTGGCCAGACAAGGCAATGTCTGCTTGTCGTGCCAGCTGCTGCAAAGGGGCAGAAACACTCAGCAAAAGCAATGAATGCCCCAGGTGGGATGAGCAGAGCACCCCAGAGCCTGGCATTAGCAATGCCTCTTCCTGACAGGCCTGGCACCACCGGCCACGTGCTGCTGGGGCACCAGGGATGCTGCACCAGGCTTCAGCCGTGCAAGAGGCCACATGCTGCCCCAGGGCACTGCGCAGGGCAGGGGTGCTGCACAGGTTTGGGGCACCTCGAGAAAGAGGCAGCAAGAGGCCTCCAGGAGTGAGCAGTCCAAAGCCCCAGAGCAGGGCAGGAGCTCACCGAGGCAGCAGAGGTCCAAAGCCTTCTCTGGAGAGGGTGCAAGGGGAAGAGGGAACCCAAGGGAGAGGAGCAGAAAGTTTGGTACAAAATGACTCAGAAGGCCACCAAAAGAGACATCTCCACGCCCACAGATGACGGTTTCATGAGTGCTGCCTGTTTGGCATCAGCTGGCAGGAAGACACAGGGCATGGCTGCCCATGTGCCCTGCCATCAGCCCCGCTGGGGTCAGCACCTTCCCCATGCTGCTAGCAGCTGCCCCAGGGGGGCAGGGAGCCCAGCGTGCAGGAGCCCACCAGCAGGTGAGGCTGCATTGGGGATCTTGGCAGATCCCTCTCTGCTGGAGATCCATTACGGTGCCAGCTGCAGAGGGGCACGGCAACGAGGGTCCCTGGCCCAGCACAGCTGTACCTGTGTGGGGCACAGCAGCAGTGGGACACCAAAGCAGGGCTCAGCTCCAGCTCCAAACAGCGTCTGTGCCCAGCCAGCACTGCCACACTCTCACTCTGCCTTCTCCCTGAGCCACCTCGAGGGAGCCCAGCCAGGGCACCCCAACCTCTCCTGCCGCTCAGGGCTTGGCTATTGCAGACGTGCCCCCTGCGCCCTGCCCTCCTGCCGGCTGTGCCATGCCAGGATTGCAGCCCAGCGTGCAGGGTTGTGCAATGCACCACTGTTGCCTCCTCTCCATATGGGAGAAGTTGCTGCATCCTCCTCTGTTGCCTTTTTGGGTAAGCGCTGCCATGGGACTGCAGCAGTGGCAGCGGGCAGCAGGCAGTGGGCAGCAGGCAGCGGGCACCGGGCGGCGGGTACCGGGCAGGGATGCTGTGCTGGGGGGGGAGATCTCAAGAGAGGGAAACTTGAACCACAACCAGCAGCAGCCTTTGTTTCCTTTGTGCATCCTTCAGCAGCAAAACCTCATTTTGCTCCATTTTGGCTGGCTCAGGCACTCGCCAGTGTAGTAAGGTTAGGGTGGAGGTGCAGGCAGGGAAGGCATTCGCTGAGGAAATGAGGGCACTAAACGGGCACGGAGACACTCACACAAACACCCAGCTCCGGTGCCAGGCTCCTCTCTCCACTCCAGAGCACAACAACAAAGGAAAGCCCTCCAACCAAGGCACACAAACTTGGAAAGCCACCCAGGGAAGCTGCCTGGTCCTGGGGGCGGCAGCATGGGGAGGGCAAGGACCACTGCCAGTCCCCGGTACCCGCTTGGCCCCCGGGTACCTGCCTGCTGGTACCAGCCTGGTCCCTGGTGTCTGCTTAGTCCCTGGTACTTGCCTGGCCCCTGGGTACCTGACTGGTCCCCAGGTGCCTGTCTGCTCCCTGGGTACTCGCCTGGGCCCCAGTAGCCATCTGGTCCCCCGCGCCATCCTGGTCCTCGGTACCCACCAGGCCCCCGGTAGCCGCCTGGTGCCCGGGTACCAGCCTGGCCCCGGCAGCCGCCGAGCAGCCTCGGGGATGCTGCGAGCGGGAGTGGGAGTGGGCGCAGGACGCAGCCCTTGTCCCGCAGTCGGGATCGCGGAGCCCCCGGCAGAGCCTTGTTTGCGCCCGCGGGCACCGACCCCCGCTCCCTGCCCGTCTCGCTGCCGGGGGGGGCACTTCTGCTCCCGGCCTAATCCCCGAATTCCTGCAACAAAGCCCTCCCGAGCCTGCGCCCTCCCCGGGAACGGCCGCGCCGCTGCCCGGAGCCAGCCCAAAGCAGCTCCCAGACGCTGGTGGGGGGAAGGGAGGCCGAAGGGGGGGCCCCAGCACCCCCGCCCTGGGCTGTCCGCGGCGCCCAGCGACCCCCAGCCGCATGCCCCCGGCCCCCGGTGCCCCCACGGCTCGCCCCGCAGCCCCCCGGGCACTCACAGTAGGTTTTCCTGGTCAGCTCCTCCACAACTTCGGGCTTCAACTTGCTGTTGGATTTGCCCATGGTGCCCGCAGCCCCCCCCCGGGCACGCAGCTCGCCCGCCCGGCCTCACTGCGGGGGCATGGAGAGGGCCGGGGCGGGGGGGCGGGGGCACAGGGGACGCGGGGAGAGGGGCCCGAGGCGCCTCGGTGGCAGCTCCCGGCCGGGCTA
>VWZE01006495.1:433724-473007 GCA_013396675.1 Eubucco bourcierii | reverse complement strand
GAGGGCGGGGGGAAAGGAGGAGATGCTCAGCTGGGGCCGATGGGCACCAAGAGCATGGAGCTGGGGGGGTCCTGGTCCTACCTGGGGGGCCGACGGCAGCAAGAGGATGGGGAGAGAGGGGAGGTTATGGTGGGAACACACAGACTGGAGTAAGGCTGAGCCGAAGGCCTGGGATGACCTTGGTGGGACACCAGCACCTTCAGTGCTGGAAGCATCTCCCAGCTCCTGGCTGCCCCCAGCTGCAGGCAGGTCCCTGCCTCTCACCCCAGCATCAGAACATCATGGGTTGGGTTGGAAGGGACCTTAAATCTCACCCAGTTCCAAGCCCCTGGCATGGGCAGGGACACCTCCCACCAGCCCAGGCTGCTCAAGGCCTCATCCAGCCTGGCCTTGGACACCCCCAGGCTTGGAGCCTCCACAGTGTTTCTGCCCAAGCTGTTCCAGTGCCTCAGCATCCTCCCTGTGACGTCCCCTGGGCTCTGAGAGCTTTCAGTCACTCTCTGCAACAAGCCCATGGAGACCAAGCTCAGTTGCCCCCCAGACCCCACAGGTTTGTAGCAGAGCCAGGAACCCATCCGAGTGCCAAGGCAGCAGCACTCTGCTCCTTCCCACCTCAGGCCCGTGCAGAGGCCTCCAGAGCAGCTCTCCCTGCCACGCTGCCAGGCTGAGGCTGCTCTCCTCCCGCCTCTGATGCAATGGAGGAGTTGCCCAGGCATGCCTGGACTGTTCTGGGAGCAGCCAGGAAGGGAGAAAAACCTCCTGCCTGGAGAGAGGGAAAGCTGTCTGCAGGGCTGCAGAGCCCAGCACAGACACAGGGCATGTGCCAAGGGGACAGAGCCAACCCTGGGCTCACCACTGCCAGCCAAGGGTTGCTGACACCCACCTCTGGGAACACAGCCCCCAGGGGAGTGTTTCTAAAGTGCACAGTCCCCTGGCACCAGCCTCACAAACGAGCTTGTTAAGGCAGAAGAAAACGAAGCCACCAGCCCCAGGGCCCAGCTTGGGCACCCAGCAGTGGCACAGCCTGGGGGATGAACGGCAGGAAGGGCACCGAGTGCCAGGGGCGCTGCAAGCACTCAGCACAGCTCCTGCTCTCCCTCCAGCAGCCCTCCCCAGCACCACTATGGCTTTTGGGGGCAAAGACCCACCTGAGACTCAGGTAGATTTTAGCTTGGTGCCAAATTCTGCTGCACAAGGGCCAGGGCAGTCCCTTTGCTGCCCACAAGCAAAGTGCCACTGTTGGCATCACTGCCCCTCACCAGCGGTGGTGTCCTGTTGCTGCCTGTCCCATGGCTGCAGAGTGACAAGCAAAGCCAGCACCCCAAACCTCCCCCCTGCAGCACCCCCATTTCAGCACAAGCTCTGCTGATGCCATCTGAACCTTCAGCACGGGGAATGCTGAGGAGGGAGCTGAGGGCACAGGGGCAGCAGGAGCAGAGCCCTGCGAAGGTGTGCCGGGGGCTGGTCACTTTCTCTCCCTAACGATCAGCCTTAACCCCATTACTGCTCGGACAGCACCAGGAGTGGCAGTGCCTTCCCCGCAGCCAGGAGCACACAGCCCCCCGCCTGGAAAGACTCCTGGAGCTGCTGGGACTGAAACCTGAACAGCCGCTGGGGCACAAACAAGTCCTGCCCGGCTCGGAGTGGTCCGAGCGCTGGAAAGGAGCTGAGTTGTTTGCTCGGAGAGGAAAACCCAGCAGAGGGCCAGCCCTCGAGAGTGGTTTTGCTCTGCAGGTCCCCCTGTGCCCCATCTGCAAGCAGACCTGGGCAGGGCTCACACCTCCCCCTCGCCAGCCTCTGCAGCTCCAGCGCCCAGCCCTGGCCCAGCCTCACCAGGCGGCTGCGAGCACTGCTGGTGGTGCATCGGCGGCTGCTCTCCGTGCTGCTACTGCTGCCATGGAAATCAGCATTCCCCGGGAGATGTCTGCTGGGCTGGAGAAAGGTCTTGCTCGTAGGGAAGCTGCTGCCTCTCTCCTGCCACGCCAGTGCCCGGGGCTGGGACGGGATCTGAGGATGCTCCACTCTCCTGCCTGCCACGGCTGGGAGCTCTGTGGGCCACGCAGCCAGTCTGTGTCTGCAGGAGGCTTCTCCTTCCTCGGGCATTTACTTAAGCCTTCCATAAAGCCACTGAGCTCCTTCTCCCCAGGCCACAGCAGGGCTGCCAGGCTCAGCCACGCAGCCTTTTGCTCACCATTTGATGAAGTATCTTCAGACACCATCACGGGGGAGGGTCCCCAATGTCTCCCTGTTGATTGAAGTGCTGGGATCAAAGTCACCCCATGGGCTGAGCACTGTGTGCCAGCAGCAAGGTCCGGGCCCCCTGCTCCCGGTGCTTCAGCACAAAAGGATTTTTCTTCCCCCCTTTCTCCTCTGCTCAGACCTGAAAAATCAGTGGCATAATACAGCCCAGGCACAGCACCCTCTGAACCCCACCTCGGGCACGGCTGGAATCGGGGGTTGGGATCACGTCCAGCATCCCACATTTGCACTGCTGCAGTGGTGCAAGAGCTGCCCTGGGAAGAGCTGGAGAGAGGCAGGGGATGGGCTGAGCCGAGTCTGGATCCAGCACCCAGCTAAGCTCAGCCTGTTCCCTGCCCCTCTCCTCCCCTTCCTGAGGCTGAGGAGGCCCCGCACAGGGCACACTGCTTCAGGCTTCGCCACCCCCCTTTTCCCTTAGTGCAGCACTAAACCCACACATCCATCTGGCTGTCACTGCTGGGGTGGTCAGCATCACCCCCAGACCTCCCACACCCACCCACACAGAAGCAGATGGAGAAGGTGCTCCAAAGCCTGGTGTGAGTGAGGGGTCTGTTGCCGGAGGCAGCAGCAGCGAGCAGCCAGTGCCCGGCAGTGCCCTCACTGAGCACTCAGCCCTGCTTGGTGCTTTCTCATGCAAAAGCCACTTTTGGTGAGAGCTTTCTCGTGTCGAAGCAGGGAGGCGGTCAGTAGGGGAGTGGTGAAGCCTCAGAGCCAAGCAGAAGGAGCTCCCACACGAGGTGAGGGGTCCCAGCTCCACAAACTGGCTATTTTAAGGGTAAGGCTTCAGTGACCCGACTCAGCCAAAAAGGAGCCAAGGAAACTCTCGGCATGGGTGCTGGCAGCTCCATCAGACACTGCTGGCACGGGGGGCCACCAAAGGAGCTGCTTCTCCAGAGGCTCTGCACCAAATGCCAGCAGAGTGAGCTCAACATCCTGGAGCAACAGCCACAAAGGGGACGGCAGGAACGCGGCCGCCAGTCCCGGGGACATCCTCACTTCCCAGGCAGAACCCTCCTCAGGTTACAGCCACAAACTGCCTGCGCTTCCAGGAGGACTCCGGAGCCCCGAGCTCACCAGCCGGAGCTGCAGCAGCTCTTTCAGGCTTGAGAAGCTGTGAGTGGTGCTGCTCTTGCTCTGCCCCTGGGTGCACTGCAGGCCAAAGCAAGCAGCAAGCACTGACAGTTGCTGCTGTGCCTCCTCTGCCAGCTGAGCCATGCAGGACTAAGCAAGCCCTCGGAACGCTAAGATTTGTGTCTGTGCCCCTCACCAGCATGGGCACTGCTGTGCAGTGGCCTGAGGAGCAGCTGCTGGTCACTGCCGACCTGCTCTGGCTTTACAAAACACAAAGCTCTTGGTCGAGCTCTGCAAGCAAACACTGCTGCCAGGAGTGATGTCTGGTCCAGGCCCCATCCCTGGAGACACTCAAAATCAGACTCGACATGGCCCTGGGCAGCCTGATCTGGTTGGAGTTGTCCCTGCTGCCTACAGGGGCTTGGACAAGATGACCTCTGAGGGTCCCTTCCAGCCCAATGATTCTGTAAGCCCTACTCAAAAAAACCACCAAATAAACAACAAACAAACCCCAACCACCTCCTCCCCTCAAGAAAAGCCAAGGCCCAGAAGCCAATCTCCAAAGCCAGTCAAGCAGAACCAACCCATCTCTATTTTTCATCTCTGGTTGCCTTAAGAGGTTGTGCTGCTGCCTCCCCCAAGGCTGCTCTGATTCATGCCTTTGTGTGCTCACCAAACGTCAGCAGGGATTTCTGCTCTGGCTTTTGCCACCCCAGTTAAAGCCCTGCCCTGGCACCAGCACCCATCAGGTACCAGCTTCGTTTTCACCTGCTGCTTTCCTGTCCCTCCTCCAGAGCAGCTGAGCTCCCTCCAGGACTCACAGCAAACCAGAGATGAAGCCCAGCCCAGAAATGATGCAGGCAGCAAAGCTCTGCCTGAGATAAGCAACTGGCAAAGGCTGGAGCCAGGCACTTCCAGCAGCTCCCAGCCCCCGAGGGGTCGTCCCCTGCAGGGTGTTTAGCTGCGATTTGCCCACTCTGGTGTTGATTATCTGCAACAGCACAGAGCTGCCTCCACTTCTCCAGAGAGGTCGTTTGCAGCCAAAATCATCTCACTGGCAAAAGGCTTCTCCTAACATCTTGTTTGCCTCTGCTCTCATCTCTTCTCACCTCTCCTCAGCTCAGGCCTGCAGCCACACTAATTAATTCCCCAGCCCTGGCCGTGGCTTCCCTCCCATGCAGCCATTTTGTAGCCTGCTGCATCTTCCTGGCTCTCTTTACTCACCACTGAGTCAGGCTCACAGCTTTGACTCTTGTCCTGTGCTGGCACTGCCCAGTTCTCTCCTCACTCACTGCAGGTGCTCTTTGTGGCTCCTCCAGTTTGCTGACTGCCTCCTGGAACAGGAACAGGTTTGGCTTCTCCCAGGAGATGCAGGTCAGTGACAATCCTGAGAGCTCTGCCGTGCGTGGGACCCCTCTTGGCTTCAGAGAGCTCCAGCAGGACCAAACCTCCCCAGCAGCTCAGGGCAGGAGCAGCTGAGGCACCACCGACAGCTCTGCAGCACCCACGGCAGGGGTTGGAACCAGATCATCTTTAAGGTCATTCAGCTCCAACCTTCCTTCGAGTGGTCACCTCCCACCAGCCCAGGCTGCCGGAGCCCTCACCCAGCCTGGCCTTCCGCACCTCGAGGGAGAGGGCATCCACAGCCTCAATCTCCCCTCCCCCAGCTCCTCGTCCTGTCACTCCAGACCCTTATCACAAGTCCCTCCCCAGGGAGAGCAGCGAGGGGGGGGCTGTGCCACACCAGCTGGGTTATTGCCTCTCCTCCGCAGAGCAATTTGCTTTTATTGACCATTCCCCACCCAGGGCACCACGACAGGCTGCAGCTCATTAGAGTCTGTCAGTCAGGAGGCAGAGGAAGGTAAAAGCAAGCCCTGAAGAGAAGGCAGCTCCTGGCAGCATGAAGATAATCGCTCTGGAGCAGGAGCACTGGCAGCAGGCAGCTGCACAGGAGCAGCAAGGACCTGCACGGCTCAGAACTGCAGACCCCGGGGGAAATCTTTAAAGCAGGCGAAACCATTTTGCCTCCCCTGGTGAGGGTAGTGCCCAAACTCACATCCAAGGGGAGGGAGGCTCTGAGGGCTCTCTGCTGCAGCCTCCTCCCCGCGGCTTGCCAGGCAGCCCCCAGTTGCAGGAGACCCCAAGCAGCAGGAGCTCTGCTGCAGTGACAGCTTTCTTCTTGGAGGGGACAGGCAGAAAGCAACAGGCTGTGCCCCCACATACCCCCACTTGGGCTCTCCAGGGAGCTGCCCACAGCTTGGTCCCACTCCACACCCACATTTCCCCTGCTGCGATCTTCAGGCCCAGTGCTGCGAACTCCAGTAAGGGCAGGGCCGAGTTTGGCTGCTGATCTGCCAAGGGCAATGCTTTAAAGCCCAAGGCACAAGAGCCAGCAAAGGCAGAGGGCCTGGAGAGAGCCAGCAGGCAAGAACTGCCTCGGGAGGTGGCTGTTGGCTATGCCAGGGCACCAACCTGCCACCTCCACTGCATGCAGTCTGCTCTGCCCCACAGCAGGGCACAGCCCAGCTGGAATCCACCTGCCCTTGGAGCTGAGCTCCCTGCAGAGCCACCCCCCGGAGGCTGCAGGCAGCACAAGTGGCTGCTGTGGAGAGGAGAGGGCTGCAGGAGGGGCAGCACGGAAGCTCCAGGCTGCACAGGGTGCCAGTCTGTGCTGAAGGACAGCAGCAACACTTTGCCCTCCTCCTGCCTGCCAACCCAGCCAGGCTGCAGAACTGAAGTGCAAGGCTGGATCCTGCCAGCTGAGGAAGGCAACAACTCCAGAGGTCCCAAACGAGATGCATTCAGCTTCTTTCTGGTCAATCTTTATTGTACACATTGGCATCACAGCAGGGAAACCGAGTTACAGAGACAGGGCTGCTGGGGCCTGCCTTGCTGCTGCCCTTCAAACACTGAGGAAGGTTAAAAAATACTGGGGGGGAGAAGTATCCATTGGTAGAGCTGAGCAGGAACTGAGGGACAGAGCCACAGGTGACTGCAAACCCTGGGACCAGCCCTTGCTCCACAGGAAAGTCTCTTGGAGGTCATTTCCTAAATTATTTCAGAGCTACATGGCACAAGGGGCCCTAAAAGCTGCTTAATGAGACAAGAGGAGCTGGGATCAATTATTAATAGTTGCTAAAGGGAAGCTCTTTAGCCCCATCCTCTGCTCTGCACAACAGGTACCCCAGCTGCAGGACAAGGAGCTGCTGCTGGAGTCAGGCTCTGCTGCAGCCCAGGGAGCAGCACTCAGTGAAGCCCCCAGGGAAGGGCTCATGGAGAGATGCCCCTCCTGGGGCACTGCAAGGGAGATGTTGGATGGCTGAGCTGGAGCCCACAACCAGAATCACACAGAGGGTGAGGGCACCTCTGCTGTGGGCACAGGCTGAGGGAGCTGGGGGAGTGCAGCCTGCAGAGGAGCAGGCTCCAGGAGGACCTCAGAGCTGCTGCCAGTGCCTGAAGAGAGCCTGCAGGAAGGCTGCAGAGGGTGTCTGAGCCAGGCAAGGGGCAATGGTTTGGAGCTGAGGCAGAGCAGGGTTAGAGTGGAGCTAAGGAAGTAGGAGTGCAGCAGAAGGGCTGTGGCTGCCTCCTGCCTGGGGGTGTCCAAAGCCAGGCTGGATGAGGCCCTGAGCAGCTGAGCCCAGCTGAGAGGTGTCCCTGCCTGTGGTGGGAGGTTGGAGCAGATGAGCTCTGAGGTCCCTTCCAGCCTGAGCCATTCTAGGATTTGCTTGAAGCCACAGCCTGTGACAGGCCCCACTGGAGGAGGATTCCCTTCCCTTCAGCACCTGCACTGCTCCTCAGTTCGTTGTACAGCTCAGCTTCATCCCTCAGAGCTGCCAGGACACAAACCCAACCTCTGCCCCACAGGCAGCTTCTCAAACAGGCACCCAGACCCCTTCCTTATCAAGCTGGTTGTCCCTGCCCAGCCTGCACTCCTCCAACAGCACACAGACACCTGAACCAGATGTGCACACTGGAGTGAGCAGGATGGAAGGAACAGCTCAGTGTTCAGGATCCATGGTGGCTGCACACCCATGCCGGGGAGAGGCCACTGAGCCCAGCAAAACCCACCTTCCACACCAGCAGCTCCAAGACACAATGCTGCAATGCAGCAGCTCTGTAGAAGCTGCTGCCAGGACAGAGGCAGGGGGGGATGCAGAGGGGGGATGCAGGGTCAGGCCCCACAGCTGGGGCCAAGCTCTGCACAATGCACTGCACAGCTCCGGACACGCTGAGAGATGACAACATGAAAGAGCATCTTAATAGGCCAGCATGTGGCTGCTGCAGCTCACACTGCTCCATTTGGAGCAGGCAGCAGCAGCCTCCCAGATGACCCCATTATGTCTTGCTTTCTTTTAGCAAGTCTCTTGATGAACCATCAAGGAAAACATTTCCAAGCCCGAAGAATGCAAGATCCTGGCAGCTGCGGCGGAGTCCTAAGCGAGACAGCAGGGAGGAGGAGGAGGAGGAGGGCACCAGTGGCATTTGCATGTCATCAGCAGTGAGGATTTACTGGGGCACTGCAAGTGAAGACTGAAGTGATCTCTGTTTTGGCTGCAGAGCGTGCTGAGAGCTCCCCAGGCTCTGACCTGCACCAAGCTGCCCTGCCAGGGCTCCTGCCACTGCCCCCCAGGGCAACTGTTTCCATCACTCAGTACCAGGCAGAGCAAGGCTGCATCCCAGACCATCTGAAGCCACCAGCAGCTCCTCCTGCCCTCCCTGCCAGCCAGAGCTTCCCACCAGAGCCACACACAGCCAGGCTGGAAGGCAGGAGCTGCCCTTACCCTGCCCACTGAGCTGCTGCAGCTCCCTGGCACAAGCCCTGCCCTTGCCAGGCAAGCAGCTGTGGGAGGCAGGTGGGGAGCAGCCTGCAGCCAGCCTCTGCTGCCTCCCACACCCCAGCCACTGCCCAACCCACCACACAGCCCTGCAAGATGTTTGTCAGGCTGCTCTGAGGAATTCCAGCAAAGGCAATGGGAATTCACTGTGGGAATGGCTGCAGCAAGAACCTTCTGTCCCTCTGGGACCTGCACGTCCACAGCCACCTGCTCCCCTAACACTTAGGTCACAGTCCAGAAGCAGTCTCCTCACTCAAAAAAGCAGTTCCTGAAGGAGCCTGCAGAAGATGCTGGCACATCCAAGGCTGTGGTGATGCCACCATGCCAGTCTGCTCACCAGCACCATGTCCCCACACAGGTATTAAGGCTTCAGTGGCTCAGTGAGTTCTGCATGGTTTATTCCCTTAAAGCTTGTCCTCAGCACACCAGAGACCTGCTTCCATCCTGCCCCAAAGCAGCCATCCCTTGCTCTGCCCTCCTGCAGCCACAGCCACCAGCTGGCCTCAGGAGCACCACCAGAGACAAGGCACAGGGCAGCTGGAACAGGGCTCCAGAGGCTGCAAACCTGCAGTGGAGTCCACAGCCCAGCCCCCCCCCAGTCCCCTGCACTGAGGCCCTGGTCATAACCTTCTCCTTTCCTGGCACAAACCATCCAGGCCTGGCTGCTTTTGGCTGCACCACCACTGTGAGCAGCAGCACTGCTCTGACCTGACCTGCAGCACCACTCTGAGCAGTGGAGCTCACCTCCAGCAGCAGGATCCTTCACCCTGCCCAGCCAGAGCTGGAAGCTGCCATCCAGAGAGGCCAAGGAACTCAGACAGGGCTCAACCAGAGCTTTGTGCTGCAGACCATTTGCTAGAGACATTTCCACTGGAGCTTGTGCTGCTGCTGTGCCAGGCAGAGGAGTCTTTGGGAGTACCTTGAGGAGGTTTCACACAGCAGCTGGAAGTGCTCTGGGTCACAGCTGGGGCCTGAGTGTTTCAGAGAGCATGGCAGACCCCAAAGAAGCCAGCACCAATCTTGCACCTCTTGTGTCCTCTGTGTCAGGTGGGGCTGAACTCATGGGGAGCAACTCCAGGAAGAGTGGAGAAGTCAGAGCAGTGCTCAGTGGGCTGGTGGAGAACAGTTCCTTGCTCCCTGGACAGCCACACAGGTGAGACCCTGAGCCAGCAGGTGGGAGTCTGCCTGGAGACAGCAAGAGGCCACTCGGCAGCTGTCCCACTGCTGTGGGGCACAACTCACTGCTCTGTAGCCCTCCCTCGAAGCCTCTCAGCTAAGTGCAGCTGCTCCTGCTCCTGTGTTTTGCAATGTCTTGTCCGAGGCAGAAGTTTACAGAAAGAAAGACTAAGCTGATCCCAGCCCCTCCCAGCCCTGCTCCCTGCCCCCCCAGCACACACACTCCGTGGCAGGGCTCTGGGGCCATGTATGTGTGCATTATACAAAAGAGAGACTTTACAGACACGCTCAAGGGCTCTTTCCACCTTAGGATCACACATCCTGAAGGTGCAGCTGCAAACAATTCAGCAAACTTAGACCCATCCAGAAAGGGGAGAGGGCAGAAAAGAAAACGCCAAAGAAGAATGAAGCTACCCCAGGCCCCTGGGCAGGCACCGCGCTCCCTGCCGCTCCCACTCCCAGCCCTGGTGAGCCGAGGCAAAGCTCAGCTCCTGCACTGCTGTGCTGCCCCCAGCACAGCCCAGGCTGCAGCTCAGTGCTGGGCACTGCTGGTTGCTCCCTTTCCACCGAGAGGAATATCAATAAATTAAAAACCAAAGTCTGTCTGAAGGAGCTGCCCAGGTGTGGGCTCAGGCCGTGCTCTCCCACTCGCCCTGGGGCTCTGCTGAACCATTCACCACCTTCTTCACCTTCTTCATGCCCTCCATCACTCCAGAGGTGGTCACCCTGCAAGAGAAGGGAGCAACATCAGAGGACTTGAACTGTGGCACCCATCTCACCAGCAGCCTGTGCTCGCCTTTCCCAAGTGCCTCTTCAGCAAGCCCCTCCAGCCACGTTTGGTCTCTCCTGCCCCTCTGCAGGCAGCTGTCACCTTGGACCCAACACTGATGGCTGCTAGGGTGAGGCCACTGCCTTGAGAGCCTCGAGGCACTCCTCATTTATCATTAAACCACTAAATAATATGGGCTCAGGGCTGAGGCTGTTCAGCCTGGAGAAGAGAAGGCTCCAGGGAGAGCTCAGAGCAGCCTGACAGCACCTGAAGGGGCTCCAGGAGAGCTGGGGAGGGGCTTGTGAGGAGGGCTGGGGGTGCCAGGACAGGGGACAATGCACACCATGGCCATGGCAAGGGTGAGGAGAGATGATGGTTGAGAGGGAAGGATCCAACTCCCACCTTCATGGAGGGTGAGCAACAGTTACAGGCTCAAGCTGCAGCCAGGCCAAGTCAGGTCACAGCATGGCTCAGGCTGGAAAGGACCTCAGAGCTGAGCTGCTGCAACCTCCCAGCCTGGGCAGGGACACCTCTCAACCAGACTGAGCTGCTCAAGGCCTCCCCCAGCCTGGCCTTGAACAGCCCCAGAGAGGAGGCAGCTGCAGCCTCCCCTGGCAGCCTGTGCCAGAGTCTCACCACCCTCACACTCAACAACTTCTTCCTAAGAGCTCAGCAATTTTCTCCCTGTGTTGTTCTGGCTTACAGCACCAGGAGACAGCCTGGCAGCAGCCTCCTGCAAACTGGAGTGGGACTGATCAGGCAGAGAGCAGCAAGAGCTGGTTTCTGCATGGGAGAGCTGTGTGAGGGCAGGGAAACCACTTCTGAGGGAGAGCATCATCAATCAGTCTGCCATGAAGCACGACCTGAGGGGAGGCAGAGAAAAGCAGGCAGGACTTCAGGGCTCAGCACAGAGAGGTCAGCCCATGATGGGGAGACAGAGTCCAGGTCCCAGGGCAGCAGAGCAGGCACACAGCAGTTACACAGCAGCTCACTGCTGAGGTCTGGCTGCTAGGGACAACCAAAGTGGATCTGCTCCACCCCTGGCTGCTCTTGCAGTTGCCCCTCCAGGGGAAATCTCTGAAGCCCACAGGGAGGCCTGAAGATGCCTGGCAGCAGGAGCTGCTCCACAGCTCTCCGGTACCCGAGGTTTAAAGCAAAGGCAGGGAAGTAATCCAACAGCCTGTGAATGAGATCAGTTCATAGGCTGAGGCTGCTGAGCCCTGGGGCAGGCTGCCCAGGGAGGTGCCAGAGTCTCCATCTCTGGAGACATTCCAACCCCCCCCCACCCCGGGCCTGTTCCTTGCCTTGGCAGGGGGGGTTGGACTGGATGATCTCCAAAGGTGCCTTCCAACCCCCACCTCTGTGTGACTCTGTGAAAAGCAAAAACAACCCAGAGCTGCTCCTCCCCCCCCATCCCTGCACTGTTTATTTCTGTGTTCCTGCCCCAGAAACGGCAGCAGGACTCGAGGCTGACAGCTCCTCCTGCCAAGTGTGGCTGCACCTCTTCAGAGACAGCTTTCATCTACCCAACTGTCAGCAGCAAGCCCACAGCCTGGCAGAAGGGGCTCAGGAGGCTGCCTCCTACGGAAGGCAGAGGCACTGCTGCTGCTGAGGGGCTGCTGCCCCTGCCTGAGAAAGAGCAGCCTGGGCCTGGCTTCAGCTGCTGCCACTCTGCCCTCCTGCAGGGCAGCCTCTGCTGGACCTGCTGGCACTGAAGCCTCCAACACTCATGAATGCTTCCTGCCAGGAGAGAGGCCTGGGAGCTGCAGAGTCTGATTCCAGCTCCCTCTGCTGTTTCATGGAGTCACAGAATGCGTTGGACCCCAAAGCTCATCCAGTGCCAACCCCCTGGCATGGGCAGAGACACCTCCCACCAGCACAGGTTGCTCAAGGCCTCATCCAGCCTGGTCCTGAACACCTCCAGGGAGGTTGTGGAGCACAGAAGCACAGATCACAGATCTCTGATCACATTCTGTGCTCCACAACCTCCCTGGGCAATCTGTGCCAGTGCCTCCCCACCCTCCCTGTCAAGCATTTCTTCCTTACCTCCACCCTGAATCTCCCCCTCCTCAGCTCCAATCCATCCCCTCTTGTCCCAGCAGCACTCCCAGCCTTGCACAAGTCCCATTTAGCTCTTTGCTGTGAGAGCTCTGAGGCTGCACAGAGGAGGACTCAGAGGAGGCTGCCTGCCTTCTGCTGCTTCTGTCAGGGGCTCTTGGGATTCTCTTTGAAACTCTGCAGATTCCCACATCGTCCTCAACACTATTTACACTTCCTGCCAGAGTGAGCTGTGGACAGCTTGCAGGCCCTGCAGGCAGAGCTGCAGCTCCAGGGCCCTGGGCTCTGCTGGGCACATGCGAGGCTGCAAAACAAGCTCCACGACCTCAGCCCTCCCCTCCCTCACACAACACTCAGGGAAATGCTGAGTGTGAAGAAACTGAAGGCAAATGTTTTAAAGAGCCTGAACTGAAGAGAAAACCCTCTGGGAGAGCAAACCCACAGCCATGAAAGCTGGCAAGAACACAGGGCAGGGCAGCATCCAGTTTGCACGCTTTTAACTCCTGCCACAGCCTGCGAGGACAAGTGGGCATTGAGCACAGCAGGGCACAACACTCCTGCTAGGGCTGGGCAGGATGCTGCCAGGCACTGAGTCACTTGCTCCAGTAAGCCTGGACACTTGCCCCCTCCTCAGCCCTCAGGAAACAACACTGAACATGTACAAAAGCAAAAATAGGAGCAGCAAGGCCAAGCCAGCAAGGAATGGAATCAGTTTTCCTTGCAGCACCTGACCTGCAGGAGAGGAGTGCAGAGGAGGCAGCCCTGAGGGGCAAACCCAAGCTCCCTCTGCAGCTGGGGAAGGGAGCACAAGGCACTGCCAATTACACCCTGGAGGAAAACTGCTGAACCAGAGGACAACTGACACGAGGCTGAGAGGAACGACCCCCAAGGCACAGCAATGGAAGCTCCCAAGGCAAGCAGGGAAATAGGAACAGGCTGACAGGGAACTGTGATCCAGGGGTGTGCAGTGATGCCCACCCCTGTGGGGAGACCTTGGGGCTGCCTTCCCATAGCTGAGGAAGGCTACAGAGGGACTTGTGCTGAGGGGGTCTGAGACAGGCCAAGGGGCAATGGTTCGGAGCTGAGACAGAGCAGGGTGAGAGTGGAGCTGAGTGTGAGGGTGGCGAGAGCCTGGCAGAGGCTGCCCAGGGAGGCTGTGGCTGCCTCCTGCCTGGAGGTGTTCAGGGCCAGGCTGGATGAGGCCCTGAGCAGCTGAGCCCAGCTGGGAGGTGTCCCTGGGCATGGTGGGAGGTTGGCACCCTGAGCTCCCTTCCCACCTGAGGCACTCTGTGACTAAGATTTTCAGGTCACTTCCCTCTAGCTGGGTCCTGCTTGCAACAATGCCAGAACCTATGGACCCAAAGCACAGAAAAGCATTTGGGAAGATCTTTGTTGTGGAGAAATTGAGCTCCTTGCATGCCATTTCAGGCTGGATTTTACCCCAGCCCCCTCCTTGCAGCTTATTCTACACCACTGCAGCACCCAGCTCAGGGCTCCCTGTGCAGCTCCCAAGTCTCTGCCAGCCTCACACAGACACCTCAGAGTGAGACCTGTGGGCACAGCCTCATCTCCTCCACAGGATTCCAGTGATTAGAGTCAACTGGTTTTCAACATTCATTTTCTCAAATAAAAGGTTAAGGAAAAAAAGAGGAGGAGGGGGAGGGGGAGGGGTTCTTACACAGCTTCCATCTCCAGGTCATCCTCATCCTCCTGGGACAGCTGCAGGTAAGGGTTGTCGCAGGCTGGGCGGAACTTGTAGCCGGTGAGGACGAAGAACACCAACGTGGCCATTTCATCCAGCAGCTGCAAGGCAAACACCAGCCTGGAGCTCACTTCTGCAACCCTCCCTGGGCACACAACATTCCTCCTCCTTCCTAGGGTTCAAGGTTTACTGCCCAAGCAGCCTGAGCCACGGCAGCAGCACCAAGGCCATTCCTGAGCTGGCAGCATGAATCCAGGCCAGAGGCTGCCAGGGTCCTTCAGCTTCCCCTGCCCCTTCAAACCCAGCCCCAGGCCCCACCCCAGTGCTGTGCAAGAGCCACAGCAAGACCTGGCTGCTGTGGGGGGCAGAGCAAACACAAAGCATCCCTAGGTTGGTTAACCCACCCAAAGCCTTCCTGCACAGCTCCCTCCACTGGATGCTCCCAAATGAAGCGTTCAGAAGTCAGCAGGCAGAGAGGCTGCAGAGGGCAGGGCTGAACTTGGCTCCCTGCAGCCTCAGCTGCACAGGGCAAACCTCCCTGCTTGGCTTTTGCCTTCCTTTGCATGTTCTTGATTAACTTCCATCAGACACTTTCAAATTGCAAGCCTACAAATCAAGGACTGCTCCCAGCCACCTCCTGGCTGCCTCAGCAGAGAGCCAAGCCAAAGATCTGCTTCTTGCAGCTTCAGGCACATCAGGGACCAAAAGCAGGAGGAGGCAGGGTGCAGCCCTGGGCTCTGAGATCACAGAACTCAGGCCTGGCTGGAAGGGAGCTCCAAAGCTCATCCAGAGCCACTCCTCTGCAGCCAGCAGGGGCAGCCTCAGCGAGGTCAGGCTGCCGAGCCGCAGCCAAGCGTCTGCAGGGACCGACAGACATGCTCTAGCAGGACATGGAAAACACCTTGGGATTTGGGGGCAGTTACATGTGGAGAACAGCAGGAAAGAAAGGGCAGAGGATGTGCTTCCCTTCGGTGCCCAGTACCTGGTAGAGCCATTTCCACTGGAAGGGCACCGCGATCTTGATGAGGATGGCGATGATGCGAGTGAAGTAGATGTAGCACACGATCTGGGGAGGCACAGAAGGCATGGGGAGGACAATGGCTCCAGCCCCACACTGCTCTTTCCTCCCCCCCAGAAAAGCAGCTCCAGCAATTCCCAGACTGCTCATTATGTCAGCTGAGCCCTACCATGCTCCTTGACAGGCAGGGAGAGATGGAATCCCAGACTGGCTCTGAGATCATCTACTCCAAGCTCAGCCTGTGCCAGAGCACTGGCAGCAGCTCTGAGCTCCCCTGGAGCCTTCTCTTCTCCTGCACCCCCCCAGCTCCTCCTCACAGCAGAGCTGCTCCAGCCCTTGCAGCATCTTTGTGGCCTCCTCTGGACTCGCTCCACAGCTCTGTGTCCTGCTGAGGATAGCAGCACTGGAGGCAGGATTGGAGGGGAGGCCTGAGCAGAGCCAAGGGGCAGGATCCCCTCTCTTGCCCTGCTGCCCACACTGCTCTGGCTGCAGCTCAGCCCTTGGCTGCCTGCTGGGCTGCAGCAGGGCACTGCTGGCTCCTGGGGAGCTGCTCAGCACCCAACACCCCCAAGGCTTTCTTCAGGGCTGCTCTCAGCCCATGCTGCACCCAGCCTGGATTTGTGCCTGGGGTTGGCCTGACCCAGCTGCAGAACCCTGCACTGTGCCTTGTCCAACACCCAAAGCCCTCACACTACTGCTCACCTCCTCCAGTTCCAGCAGGAAGTGCTCTCAGTGTTAGGAGTCTGTAGAACCTGAAGGGTTGTGGCTGTCATTTATTACCCTTAGCACTTACAAGAGTCTGAGAGGAGGCTGCTGGAAGTGATTAAGGAGGCTGTGTTCTCCTGGGAGGTGGGCTCATGGCTCCCACTGACTTCATCAGCTGCACACAGGCATCTCAAGGCACCATTTGGTCCCAAGTTGCATTTTTAGCAAGCTGACAGCACGTTACTCAAGCCCATCAATCCAACTGGCAGCTCAAGCTGTCTCCAGAGGGAGGCAGGAAGCTTACAAATAGCTGGAACACACTTCAGGACAGACAGAAGGATGCAGCCAGAGATTGATGGAATTGTTTGGGTTGGAAGAGATCTCCAAGATCATTGAGTCCAACCACTGACCTAACAGCACCATGAAGCTGCTGTGGGCTCTGCACCCAGCAGAGCACTGCCACAGCTCTAGGAGCATCTCCACCACATCCACCAGCTCCAGGAGCCTTGGAGAGCTGGCAGCTGTGCTGCTTACCATGACATAGTAGTGCCTGAAGAGCTTCAGCTTTGCCAGGTTAATGGCAGCTAGGAGAGAACACAAAAGGCCATTAGAGAATCCTTAACTTGAGGCAGTTCCTTTGATGCTTGCTGCCAGGAGACCTCCACAGCCTCCCGGGGCAGTCTGGGCCAGTGTCTCACAGGGAGGAATTTCTTCCTCCTGTCTCACCTAAATCCAGCTCCCTCCAGTCTGAAGCCACCATCTCCTGTCCTGGCACCCCCAGCCCTCCTCACAAGTCCCTCCCCAGCTCTCCTGGAGCCCCTTCAGCCCCTCAGGCAGGCTGCTCTGAGCTCTTCCTGGAGCCTTCTCTTCTCCAGGCTGAACACCTCCAGCTCCCTCAGCCTATCTCCAGAGCTACTCCAGCCCTCTGCTCATCTTTGTGGCCTCCTCTGGAGCCCCTCTAACAGTTCCATGCCCTTCTTGTGGTGGAACACTTGACATTGCCTCCTAGGAAACTCTCCCTTTCCCTGGAGTGCCTCCTGCCCTGCTCTGTGCCTTCAGCTGCCTTGAACCACTCAGAGGCAGCCACAGCATCTTGCTGAAGAGCAGCAGAAGCTCTTAGACATCTAAGCAGCATCCTCTGCCCTCTCAGCCACAATGCCCAGGGGAAGTGGCAGCCACACTGAGCAGCTCTGACAGTAACTGCAGTGTCTCAGTCACAAACTGCAGCTGTGCCTGAGGCAAACCTCCCTCTGAGGGCCAGAGGAGCTCAGCTCTTGAGGAACATTGCTGAGGGTGAGCAGAGCTCAACACCAGCTGAGCAGCTGTCAGCTCTGCTTTCAGAGCCAGGTTCTGGAGGTGCAGCAGGATCACAAGCACAGGCTCCTGAGCTTCTGTGACAAGAGGCAGAGAGCCCAAGATGTGCTGACAGCATACAGAGAAGCAGTTTAGAGCCAAGCCACACAAGGTGCCAGCTAGAAAATGCTGCCACACTGCCTGGTGCTGCCTCTGAGGCCTCAGCCTCTCTTCAGCAGCTGTTGAAGAGCAGCAAATCCTGCTCAGGTTCATCTGCCCTGCCTCACAGAGCCACCCACTGCAACCAGCACAGCAGTCAAGCTGCAGGGGTTGGCACTTGAGGTCCTCCAGGTTCACAGCAGCTCAGGGCAGACAGGGAACTGCTGGAGGGAGTCCAGCTGAGGCTGTGGGTCTGGAGCAGCTCTGAGGAGCAGAGGCTGAGAGCTGTTGAGTCTGCAGAAGAGCAGTCCCAGAGGGGATCTGAGCAATGCTCAGCAGGAGCTAAAGGGTGGGGGCAGGAAGCTGGGGCCAGACTCTGCCCAGTGGTGCCCAGTGACAGGACAAGGAGCAATGGGCACAAACTGGAACCCAGGAGGCTCCACCTGAACTGGAGCAGAGACTTCTTCAGTGTGAGGGTGCTGGAGGCCTGGGGCAAGCTCAGAGCAGTGCCAGAGGAGCAGCAGCTCTCACCTTTGGAGGATGCAACATAAAACACTGAGCACAGAACTGCACCTACTTGGCATCAGGCAGGCCTGGGCTCCAGAAGGCAGCAGCCAGGCCCTGGGCTTGCATCTGTAGAGTACCAGCAGAGAAGCACAGAACACTCCAGTGGGCAACAGTTGGCAAGGCTTGGAGCTGCTGGACAAGGCTCTAAAGCCTTGGTAACTACACTGGCCCCAAGACATTGGCTCAGCTCCTTTCCTTCAGCCCCTGCCCTGAGCTGGGCTCCCCACAGCAGCTTTGGCATCCTCCTGGCCCTGCTGCCCCAGCACAGCACCCCAGAGTTGTTGGGAACACAGCTGGGGGAGGATGGAAGCTGCAGAGCAGCAGCACAGGCTCACTGCCTGGGGAAGCAGGTGGGCACCACTGTCCCACTTAAAGGAGAGCTGCAGCCAGAGTGCCCAGGCAGAGCCTGTGCTTGCCCACACACTGCTTTGTGCACAGAATCTATTTCGAACTCAGGGCGCTCGGCTCCAGATCTGCCACCAGCTGGTGCAGTGCCAGGCCAGGAGAAGTGCCAGGCTCTGAACACCAACTCACCAGCTGTGAGCCAAGCTGCCAGCCCAGCAGTGCCTCAGGGGCTGCAGCAGAGCAAGCTGGGCACTCACTGCTGCTGCACTCCTGCAGTGCAAAGGAGGGAAGGGCAGTGAGGCCCAGGAGCTGCCAACCCGAGTGGCACAGTGCCACTCTCCTCTGGCAGAGCACAGCTCCAGAGCTCACCCACTCAGCATGAGAAGCAACACCATGGAGTCACAGGTTGGTACAGCCACATAGCTCAGTGGCTGAGCATGGGAAGGAAAGGTGGAGGGAAGAAAAAAAGCAAAGCACCACCAAGCAGGAAGACCAAAGAGCCTCTTCTGGAAGCTGGGTTCAAAGAACCACAGAATGCCTCAGGTGGGAAGGGAGCTCAGAGCTCATCCAGTGCCAACCTCCCACCATGCCCAGGGACACCTCCCAGCTGGGCTCAGCTGCTCAGGGTCTCACCCAGGCTGGCTCTGGACACCCCCAGGCAGGAGGTAGCCACAGCCTCCCTGGGCAGCCTGTGCCAGGCTCTCACCATCCTCACACTCAGCTTCTTCCTCAGCTCCACTCTCACCCTGCTCTGCCTCAGCTCCAAACCATTCCCCTTGGCCTGGCTCAGACACTCAGCACAAGTCTCTCTGCAGCCTTCCTGCAGGCTCCCTTCAGGCACTGGCAGCAGCTCTGAGGTCCCCCTGGAGCCTTCCCTGCAGGCTGCACCCCCCCAGCTCCCTCAGTCTGTGCTCACAGCAGAGCTGCTCCAGCCCTTGCAGCATCTTTGTGGCCTCCTCTGGCCTCACTCCAGCAGCTCTGTGCCCTTCTCATGCTTGGGACACCAGAGCTGGAGGCAGGATTGGAAGTGAGGTCTCAGCAGAGCAGAGCCAAGGGGCAGAATCTCCTCTCTTGCCCTGTTGCCCACACTCCCCTGGACGTAGCTTAGGGTAGAGGGAAGAACAATAAAGGCAAGCACCAAAGAGCCATCTCTAGAGGCTGCTTTGCTGCTTTGTCACAAGATGCTCTCCTCTAGGTGCCTCAGCTTCAGGAACCCTTCTCTGTTCCCAGCAGACACCAAAAGTTGGTCTAAATTCTGTGATTCGGTGAAATGCAAGTCTAGAAAACCCTGCCAGGCTGGGTCTGGGTTTATTTTTCACCTCAACCAGCACAGAGTGTTCTGGAGAAAGCCTCAAATCATCCCTGCTTGGCACCAGCAGCCTGGCAATTGCTTCTTCACAGACTCAATGTGCTCCAAGCCACCTAAGTCTTGCTGTGCTGGACACTTGGAAGCTGGCAGTGCAGAGACCTACAGGAAGAGCTAGGAGCTGGCACATCCAACCTGAAAGTCAGAGCATCCACTACAGCCCTGCACACCTAACCCTCCCCTGGCACAATTTCCTCTCCTATCACTGATGCTAGGGAGTAGAGCCCAACCCCCACCTGGTTCCAACCTCCTTGCAGGGAGTTGTAGAGAGCAAAGAGCTCTGCCCTCAGCCTCCTCTTCTCCAGACTGAACACCCCCAGCTCCCTCAGCTGCACCTCACCAGCTCTGCTCTCCAGACCCTTCCCCAGCTTTGTTGACCCTTCCTGTGCACCTCCTCCAGCCCCTCAATATCCATCCTGGAGTGAGTGGCCCAAAACTGACCCCAGGATTCGAGCTGTGGCCTCAGCAGTGCTGATGAGAGGGGCACAGGGAAGCTTTGTGTCCTCCCCCAGGATGAGGACACACCTGTGGGTCTAAGACCTCTAAAAGCAACTGCAGGAGCAAGTGCAGGGAGTGAGGCTCTGTAATCTCTACAGCACTCAGCTTAAAAGCATTCCTGAAGCAGCAGAAAGAGGGCAAGAAACACCTCCAGCAGCTCCCAGTGTCACACATGAGAGGTGGCCCTGGTTAATCTTGGATCTCCTGCAACACATCAGGCACTTGGCAGAGAAGGTCCCAGCAGAAAGGCCAAAGTGCAGGAGAAGCAATCTGCCTGCAACAGGGAATTGCTACATCAGCCCTGGCTAAGTGGGGCAGCACAAGTGCTGCAATGGGACACAAAAGGCTTCCCACAGCTCTCACCTCACATTCCTCACTTCCCATGTTCCAGGTCTGCCCATGCAGATCTTGACACTTCAAACAGAGCCTTGGCTGCAGCTCTGCACTGCCTGGGGCATGTTTGCCCCTTGCTGGAGCTGTTTTCAGAGCAGTCTCCATGGAGCCTTGGCCTGCAGCTCCTGTTGAGCTCCTGCTGCAGGAGCTGCTGAATGGTTTCTCCTGGCACAGGGGCAAGCATGAAAACCTTCAGCAGCCTCTGTGCATTGCACACAGGGAATGCTGCCTGGGAGCTACACGCTGCAGTGTGCTCCCCCAGTCCTGCTGCCAGGGCTGGGGAGCTGCAGGAGAACAGCAAAGCAGAGGTGAGCAGGCTGCAGGGGACCCCAAAGCTCACCCAGCTCCGACCCCCCTGCCCCGGGCAGGGACTCCTCGCACCTAGCTCAGGCTGCCCAAGGCCTCACCCAGCCTGATTCTGAACACCTCCAGGCCTGAAGCCTCTGCAGCCTCTGTGGGTAGCCTGCTGCAGTGCCTCAGCACTGGCTAGAGGAGGAATCGCTGCCCTGAGTCTCCTCCCATTGGCGGGAAGCAGGCCCAGAGCACTGCAGGGTCAGGAGCAGTGCTGCCCCCTGCTGCTGCCCCCTGCACCGCACACCCCTGCTGCTGTCCCCTGCTGCTGCCCCCTGCACCACGGCCTGAGCTCAGCCAGCTCCGCGGCGCCCTCTGGCGGTTAGCGCCGCCAATTGCAGGGAGCTGACTGAAGCACACCCACCATTAACAGTCCTGTTCAAAGAGTAACACCAACCTCTTTGACACTGACTTCTGGTTTTAACCCTTCAGTCTGGGGTTATGTGTGGTGGTTGGNTAAAAGCATTCCTGAAGCAGCAGAAAGAGGGCAAGAAACACCTCCAGCAGCTCCCAGTGTCACACATGAGAGGTGGCCCTGGTTAATCTTGGATCTCCTGCAACACATCAGGCACTTGGCAGAGAAGGTCCCAGCAGAAAGGCCAAAGTGCAGGAGAAGCAATCTGCCTGCAACAGGGAATTGCTACATCAGCCCTGGCTAAGTGGGGCAGCACAAGTGCTGCAATGGGACACAAAAGGCTTCCCACAGCTCTCACCTCACATTCCTCACTTCCCATGTTCCAGGTCTGCCCATGCAGATCTTGACACTTCAAACAGAGCCTTGGCTGCAGCTCTGCACTGCCTGGGGCATGTTTGCCCCTTGCTGGAGCTGTTTTCAGAGCAGTCTCCATGGAGCCTTGGCCTGCAGCTCCTGTTGAGCTCCTGCTGCAGGAGCTGCTGAATGGTTTCTCCTGGCACAGGGGCAAGCATGAAAACCTTCAGCAGCCTCTGTGCATTGCACACAGGGAATGCTGCCTGGGAGCTACACGCTGCAGTGTGCTCCCCCAGTCCTGCTGCCAGGGCTGGGGAGCTGCAGGAGAACAGCAAAGCAGAGGTGAGCAGGCTGCAGGGGACCCCAAAGCTCACCCAGCTCCGACCCCCCTGCCCCGGGCAGGGACTCCTCGCACCTAGCTCAGGCTGCCCAAGGCCTCACCCAGCCTGATTCTGAACACCTCCAGGCCTGAAGCCTCTGCAGCCTCTGTGGGTAGCCTGCTGCAGTGCCTCAGCACTGGCTAGAGGAGGAATCGCTGCCCTGAGTCTCCTCCCATTGGCGGGAAGCAGGCCCAGAGCACTGCAGGGTCAGGAGCAGTCCTGCACCGCACACCCCTGCTGCTGCCCCCTGCTGCTGCCCCCTGCACCGCACACCCCTGCTGCTGTCCCCTGCTGCTGCCCCCTGCACCACGGCCTGAGCTCAGCCAGCTCCGCGGCGCCCTCTGGCGGTTAGCGCCGCCAATTGCAGGGAGCTGACTGAAGCACACCCACCATTAACAGTCCTGTTCAAAGAGTAACACCAACCTCTTTGACACTGACTTCTGGTTTTAACCCTTCAGTCTGGGGTTATGTGTGGTGGTTGGTTGGCTGTACATTTTTCTAACAGCTTTGACTCTCCAACCCAGCCTGGGCTCACCCTCATTGTTGTTTCATTTTAACAGGTGGCAAGAACAGACCCAACCTGAGGTCTGCACGGAGCCAGTTCAGTCCCTGCCCTCCCACTGCACCGACTGGAGTAGAGAGACAACCTGCACTGAAATGCAAAGGGCTCGGAGAAGCCCAAGGAAGTGATCTGGAAGAAGTCCCCAAAGCCAGGAGGCTTTCTCCAGAGAAGAGAGACAAGAATTAAGAGATAAGCCTGGGCTGAAAGGATGCTGCCAACAAAGGGCCTCTACAAATAAAGCTTCCAAAGAGCAGTAAGCCACCGAGCGCTGCCAGGGAGCCAAGGCTATGCTCCAACGTCTGCAGCCAGCTGAGGAACTAATTCAGAAGGGGTGAGTGGATCAGGAGCCTCATCAGAGCTGGCTTCCCATCCATCATCTCCTTGTCACTGCTACCACAAACAGGACCCCACTGCACAAAAGCAGTTTGGGAAGCTGCTGCACAGACACGGACAAGCCGAGACCTGCGCTGCACCGAGTGCCAGCTGATGGCTGCCTTCACAAGGAGCTCTGCTTCCCTCCCTCCTGGCAGGAGCAGATCTCTGCAGGAATTGGATCTATTTTGGCTAATAGTCAGCAATCCTGGAATTCACTTTGAGTTCTGCTTCTCAACACTCCAGGCACTTGTCAGGACGATCTGCTCTCGGCCGCTGGCCTCAGTGCTGAGCTGTGCAGGAGCCACGGAGCAGCTCCACAGATCAGCTCTGACAGGCAGAGACACACATCAGAAAAGGTCCTCCAAAAGCTGTGCCACGAGCCAGGTCAGGCAGAGCAGCAGCAGCAGTGTGACACTACCAGTGTAGCTCTGAGCTTTAGCTGCTGCAGCTTAAGTCAGGAGCCTGGGTTGGAGGCCCTGGCAGTATCTCAGGCCTGTAGCACAGAGCAGGAGAGCACTGCTGGACTCACCTTTCCCGTCTGTTGCTGAAGCCTCCTGTAAGTGCCTGATCGACCTGTAAAAGAAAAACAAGGAGAAGATGAAGTTCTCCACCCCCTTTTCATTGCAGTCCTGTAGAAGACCAAGCAGCTCTGTCAGCTCTCTGTGGCTGGGCTGTGCCCATCATTAGCTGGGCTCAGCCTGCTGGGCACTGCTCACTTGACAGCAATGTGCCAGCTCAGGCAGCGAGCTCAAGGATCTGCATCACCTCCTGATTAAAAAAGCTGATTGCTGAAACCTCCTTCAGCCTACAGAAAGCTTTGTGGGAGGGAGGGAGCAGAGGGAGAAACTGGGGCATTTTCCAGCATAATGCTTTCTGCTTTAGCTGCTATTCAGAGCACTGCCAAGCACTTGGCATCTCACTGCTCTTTTAAGTTCTTTTCATTTAAATAGTTGATTACAGCTTGCATGTCTACAGAGGCAGCTTATGTAAGAGAAGCCACCCTGCAGGATGTAAATTCAAGGGCCAAGTCTTAGTCACCTTGCTCACGTGAGTCAGCCCCCAGCTGCAGTGACACTACCCAGATGAAAGCAGGGCAGGATTTTATGTCCTGGCCTTCAGTGCCAGTTTGTGCTGGTACCATGGCAAAGCAGGAACACAGGCTGCAGGCTATAAACAGCTACAGGGCAGCTCACCCAAACACTTTTCTTCTTCAGACCCAGCTCCTTTATGGCAAGCAAGCTCTGTGCCAGCACATCAGCAGGCAGGATGTGGATTGGGGCATGAGGGAGTGAGAGCTGTGAGTGGAGACCTCCCCTTTGCCCCAGCAGACTTCCACCACAAAATCCCTGCAGTTTTGCTCCCCAAAGGCTCTCAGCCTCAGAGAGCTGCAGCATTTCCACTGGAGTAAGGGAAAGGACAAGTGGGCAGTGCCAATTTCCTGGAAGACATTTCCCAGCCTTGGCAGAAGGCCACTAAGGCTGTGGAGGGTTTTGTCCTTCCACAGAGGACAGCTGGGAAGGCAAGGCCAAGCTGAAACCCACCCTCCTAAGTCAGGCTGGAGTAACAGCTCTGTCTGCCCACACACATCCATACACATGCACTATGGCCCAGCTCTCAAACTCTAGAGCTAAACACTCCAAAGTGAGGACATCTTCCCCAGACAGACATTCACAGTCACCCTGTGCTTCCAAAAGGAAAAACACTGGAGGGAAAAGAGAGAATATTCCATGTTTACTGAGGAAGGAGCCAGAAGCTGCTTCATATCCTCCTCTAGACCCAGATGTTTATCCAATTAGGACTAAAATGAATTCAGAAGATAAATGCTCTAACTGGCAAGCAACAATGGTGTTTATCTGAATTATCTGTGTTTTGGTGGAGGTTTATATAACCAACATCACTCCTTGCCAAGCAGAGTGGAAGGAAGGGCAGGGAAACGCTCCCTGTGGGATTATTTCTCCTAAACAGTCAAGTGAAAAAATGCAGCTCCTCTGCCTGAAGGCAGCACTGCTCTTAGCCAGCACTGCTGGGGCAGGGTTTAGCAGCCTCCAGGCAGAGAAGCAACCCCCAGCTGCCAGGGGAAAGGAGCCAGCACTGCTGCACAACCCCAGTGCATGCAGACTGGACTGTGCTGGCCTCCCTGCAGTCCCCACCCAGCTCACCCTGTCCTCACCTCCAGCACCAGACCCAAGCAGTGCCAGAGAAGCGAGCAGAACAGTGCCCAGCAGCTCTGCTCTGGCAGAGCCTTTGGCTGTGGGCAGCAGGCAGGAGTGGTGCAGCACACCCCAGACAGGACTCACCATACCACTGGAAAGAGGATGGCTCCACAGCACAGCAAGTCCACCAGGAAGAGGATCTCTTTCCACAGCCCATACTCAGTTGTGCCCTCCTCTGTTGACTCGATGATGATGTAGGCCACGTTTGCCAGCACCTGCAGGACAAAATATGCTTCATGGCCTCAGCAGCTTGCCAAGGAGGTACCAGAAGAGGGCTGGCAGCTCAGCAAAGGCTGCCCCACAGCTGCAGAAAGAAGCCAGGCAGAAGCAGCAGTAATTGTTCTGCAGCTCTGGGTCAGGACAGTCACACATTCAGCAGTGCCTGCACAGGAGCTACAGAAGGGGAACTGCTTGGAGCTCATTTCTGCTGCCATGCAACAATCAGCTCCTCTTGTTCTGTGCTGAATCCATCAGTGGGGACAGAAAAGCAAAACCATTTATCAGGGCACAGAAGAAAGGACTCTGTGCAGGCACAGGCAGCACACACTCCAAGCACATTATCTGCAGTGAAGCCAACAGCTCCAGCTGGCTACTGACACCTCCTGCACTCTACACCTGAGCTCTGCAAGACTCTCGGACACTGACCAGGTCCTTCTGGGTTTGCAGCTGGGTGAGGGATTCCATCTGGAAAGGCAGAAAAACTGTTCTACCTGCAAGAGAAGTGCTGCCCTCCCAGGCACTGCAGTTCCTGGAGCAGGAGACAAGCACTGATCCCTGGGAATGTCTCCTCAGAGCCAATGACCCTATGAGTTGAGTTTTTCCTTTGTTTTCCCTTAAGCCCACCCAGCAAGCACCTTAGAAGTGAAAACCAGTTCATTTCTCCTATCATAGAAGCACAGAATGCAAGGGGTTGGGAAGGACCTTTGAAGGTCAAGCAGCCCAGTCCCTCTGCAGGCAGCAGGGACAGCTCTCAGCACTCAGCACTCCTCTGCAGCCCAAGTTTTGCCCCAGCACAAAGATATCAAAGCCTACAGCCCTGAGCTCCTTTGCTGACAATATTTGATCACTTTATCTGATGCTCAACACAGGGAGAAAAGTGGAGAGCTGCAGGAGCCAGCTGTGGCCCAGGGAATCCCAGCTCAGACTGCAGCCCCCAGGCTCACACAAGCAGCAGCTCTCTGGTGTCCAGGGCAGGGTTGCCAGCTTGGCACAGCTTGCAGGAGCAGCTCTCCCCAGAGGCAGCACCAGCACTGCTCACCTGAAGGGGGATGACAATCATGAAGATCTTTTTGTCCTTGTCAGACAGGATGTGCTTGATGAAAGCCCAGCCCGTGCCGATGAGGGCGATGGTGATGAAGAGGAGGGCACCCTTCAGCCTGCAAGAGAAACAGGCACCAGGGAGAGCTCAGCACACCTCCTCCTGTGCCCAGGCTCTCTCCTCCAAGCCAAAGGCTGTTCAGCCCCTTGGCAATGCTGCTGCTAGCCCAAGGAGCAGATGCACTTGCACGGCTGTGATGCCATGGCACTGCCACACTTAGCTGGCACCAGGAGCAGCCCTGCCCTGGGGGAGCCACCCACTGCCCACCCTGAGCAGGGGAAGCACTGCCAGCTGCACCCCCTCACCACTCCCACCAAGAGCCAAGGAGATCCTCCAGTGTTAGTGGCAGAGCAAAGCACTTCTCATGCTTTTCACTCCTCCACTCAGAGGTGCCAGCTCTCTGCAGCTGCCCTCCACCAGCAGAGCTTTCTCCCTCTCACAGTGCTGATCTCTGTCCTGCCCTGCAGACCAGAGTGCCAAAGGGGCAGCAATCTGCCAGCCTGCCCAGGAGGGGCACAGAGCCCAGGGAATTCAGTGCCATCGTTTGGCTCTGCTGCCATACTTACAGGTGAGTGATGTAATAAACAACAGCCCAGCCCTCGATGGGGAATCCCTGAGAGGAGATGTAGTGGTAGTCGATCTGGAAGCAGAGAACACAGCACTTGCCAAGCTGCCCAGCAGCCCCTCCCCCACCTCTGCAGGACAGGGCTCCCTGGCAGCCTCTTCCAGCCTCACTTTGCAGCCAGTCTGCACAGACTCAGCTCTGGGACACCTCTGAGTGCTTCCTCCCAAGGTGCTTTTCTTTAGCAATAATGAGGACTGGATGAGTTTGGAGGTCTCCTCCCCTCAGCTCTACTGTGTGCTAGGGAGGATCCTTCTCCCTCCCTCCCCAGGCAGGTTTCTCTATCAGCATGCCCTGGGCTCTCCCTTCCAGCTCAGCATCTGCAGGCAGAGGTGTTCCACGTACTGCATGGAAGACTAAGGAGAGGGACTTGGTGAAGGGCAGGGCTGCCATCAGCCAGTGGATCTTGAAGACATCATTTCTGGGAAGGAAAAAGGAAGGAAGAGCATCAGCTAAAAGCCAGGGGTTGGGACTGGATGATCACAGAATGAAGCAGGCTGGAAAAGACCTCCAGGGTCATTGAGCCCAACCTAGCACCTAACCCTTCTAATTAACTAACCTATGGCACTGAGTGCCTCATCCAACCTCTTTTAAACACCCCCAGGGATGGGGACTGCACCACCCTCCCAGGCACCCCATCCCAATGCCAACCACTGCTGCTGGGAAGAGTCCAGCCTGAGCCTGCCCCTCAACAGCTTGAGCTGTGTCCTCTTGTTCTGTCCCTGGGTGCCTGGCAGCAGAGCCCAACCCCAGCTGGCTACAACCTCCCTTCAGGTGGTTATAGAGAGCAATGAGCTCTGCCCTGAGCCTCCTCTGAGGCCCCTTCTGTCCATCTATGGATTTCAGGCAGGCCTCAGTAACTGAAGACAGCAGCAAGCAGTGCCCTGACTGCAGCAGCTCTCCTCAAGCACAACTCTTAGGCAGAACACTGCATGACCCTGGGAGCTGCAGTGGCCAAGTCTGTGAGCTGGGCAGTGCAAAAGGATGGGAAGTGAGACTCAAGGAAGGCAGCCCCATGCCTGTGGCTGAGCACACAGCAGTGCCCTCACCTGCGCTTCCGAAGGATGTGGATCCACAGGGTCCCAGAGAGGAAGAAGAAGAGAGCCATGGAGATGTAGAGCTTGGGCAGTGGAATCTCCCCTGCTGAGAGGTAGCTCTGGGGATTCTTCTCCGTGATCTCTATCTGGATGTGAAAGGGAATTACGTGCAGAGGGCAGCACTGAGTGAACCACTGCAGCTCCCTGGAGTGAGCCTGGGCTGAAGGGGCACTGCCAGAGGCTCTTAGACACAAATAAAAGCAGTCCCTGGGCTGAAGGGACACTGCCAGAGGCTCTTAGACACAAATAAAAGCAGTCCCTGGGCTGAAGGGGCACTGCCAGAGGCTCTTAGACACAAATAAAAGCAGCTCTTCATCCTCCACAGCCTCACAAGAGTTTGCAAAGCTACACCCACCCCAGCTTCTTTGGAGAGCAGAAAAGCACAGAGCTGCCTTCCAGGCCTATTGGCCCCAAGAGCAGTTTTCTCTATGCCAACCCTCAGCTTTCCCCACATCCAGAACCCTGCCTAAATCATACTGTGTCAGCACAGGCCTGATTTTAGGTGTGGAGACTCCTACACAGCTGAAAAACTCACTCCTAGGTTCACTGCAGTGGATTTCTTGGCTTGTCAAGAGTAAGGGAACACTGCTGCAGGTGTGCCACTGAGCAAGCAGCAGCCTGACTGAGCCCCTGAGCAGGCTGTGTGCCAGGACCTCATGCAAACAAAGCATGAAGGCCAGTTTGCAGCACTGGACCAGCCCTGCACCTCTGCATGCAGCCCAGCAGGTGACTGAGCCAGGTCTGCTTCTCTGCCCAGATCCTCCTGTGGGCCGAAGTGCCCAGCAGCAACTCCAGAACTTGGCCTCCTAAACAGCAGCTTCAGAAGCAGATCCCAGGTGGTCTGAGTCAAGGTAGGGCTGCTAAGTGCTATCACCTCCACCTTACCCTGCCTTGCTCTCCCAGTAGCAGCCACACAGCCATGTCAGAAGCTGTTCAGGAGCCTGGTCTGGCTGAGACCCCTCAGGTAGTGAGGGGATTCACTCCAGAGGAGCTCACTGTGCTCCAGGATGGATGCCAGCAGGAGCAGATCTGTGCTAATGCTCTGGCTCAGAAGAGCACAGGACTCCTGGATGCCAGAGGCAGGACACTTCTCTACCATATCACCCTTCAGATGAGGCCAAAGGAGTCTTTAGCCAGGCCAGGAAAAGCAAACCCACTGAATCCACAAACACCAACAACTTAGACCACTGCAACTGCCTCAGTATCTGCAGCTGTGCCCAAGAAAGCAGGGGTCTCAGAGCACAGCAAGCCACAAGCAGCTGCTCAGCTCCCTTCTTGCTCCAGCAGCCAGGCACAACAGTGCAGATTGAGGCCAGCCCAGGAGCAGCCTGCAGGCTCCCAGACAGCTCCCCCAAATCAGCGTCTTCATTCCCCTGGCTGCAGTGCTCCCTTCACAAACCCCAGACATGAAATGCACAGCTCTGAATCACCCCCAGCAGACACAGCCCTGCAGAGTGTGCTGCAGCTGGGAGCTGCCTCTCAGTCTCAGGGGTGGGTTCATGGCTCCTGGGAGCTGCACTCACATCCAGGCTGAAGAGCCTCTGGTCCTTGGCGGAGCCTTCGCCGCCAGCACACTTGTGGAAGTAGAGGCTGTAGAGACCTTCTTGTGTGGCAGAGCTGATGTTAAAGAAGAACTGCAGACAGGGAATGGGAAAGAAGTCAGCATTCTCCTCACTCCCAGGAGGGCTGCCCTGGTGAGAAGCCATCCCCAGCATGGAGGGAGCCATTCAGGGTCAGCTGGCTCCTCCCTGCCAGCAGATTGCCCTGAGCATACCAGGACCACAGAGTGGCACAGGCTGGAAGGGAGCTCAGACCTCACCTGTCCAACCTCCAACCATGCCCAGGGACACCTCTCAGCTGGACTCAGCTGCTCAAGACCTCATCCAGCCTGGCCTGCAACACCCCCAGGCAGGAGGCAGCCACAGCCTCTCTGGGCAGCCTGTGCCAGGCTCTCACCACCCTCACACTCAACAACTTCTGCCTCAGCTCCAAACCATTCCCCCTTGGCCTGCTGAGGACAGCTCCTGCACCTTATGAAGAGAGATTTCCAGCCCCTGCTCTCAACAGGAGCCCACTCAAACTTCTCAGCCACCCTTTCCAAAGGAGAGTGAAGGAACCACCTGCACAGGTTAAGAGCAAACACCAAGGAGCCCCTACCTGGAAGGCAAAGGTCCCTCTGTCACTGTGAACAGGATGCTCTTGCTCTATCAAGCTCTGGGGAAAGGGAAAGAGACTTCAGATTGTTTTTAAGCAGGGAGCTACCAACGTTTGGCTACACCATCCAGAGGATCACAGAAGGGTTTGGGTTGGAAGGGACCTTAAAGAACACCCAGGGCCCCCTCCCTGCCCCCAGAGCTGCTCCACCCAGCTCCATCCTGGCTACCCAGAGAGGAGGCTGAGAGCAGCAGGGAATATTCCTCTCCTCTTTGTGGCTCTGCTCACTCTGGAGTATTCCCCCAGGTGCCCTCTGAAGGAAAAAGCAGACAGTGCCTTACCTGGGGGGCAGTTGTGCTTCGCTTGGCCCTCTTATCTAGAGAGAAAAGGCAGGAGAGGAACTTGGAGCAGTTGCACTCAGACAGTCTGCATCCCCCCAGACTGTGCCAATCCCCCCTCAGATCTCCCCACACCTGTCTGCCTGGCACTTCCCTAGACAGCCATTACCAGGGATTCTTGCCCAGCCTCTCCTTGTTCTCCCAGGGCTCTTCCCACAAGCACATTCCCTCTGAATGCTCTGCAGTTGCACCTCCTCCAGATCTCACCCAAGAGATCTTCCTGCCCCTCCAACTAGAGGCAGAGGAGGCAGGTGCCCTGTGCCAGCCCCAGGTTGCAGCTCTGAGCTCTCATGTTCCACCTGAGGACTCTTTCACTGATCCATCTGTGCTGTCAGCTCTCCAGGAGGCACAAGTGACCACCTGTGCTGAACCCAGAGAGCCAGACTGGCAGCAGACCCCAGGAGAGCAATGTGCCAGGGCTCACTCCCCTCTGCACAAGGCCTTCCCACCTACCAGGAAGCAGAAGCTCAGGACTTGAACTTGCTGCTACCCCTCAGTGCACTGTCACTGCACATCCTACACCTTTTGAGGTAAGAAAAAGCCAGGCTGTGTGCCAGGGACCCTGGCAGCAGCCAGCCCCAGCTGTCAGCCCCAGGCTCCTCAGCACCCTTCAGCTTTAGCTCCCAACTTCAACGAGATCATAGCTTGTGAGCACTGCAGGGCAAGGCAGCCCCAGACTGCTCCAGAGCCTACACTCACCCAGGAAGGGATAACACAGCCTGCTGAGAGCTAATCCCATCAGAGCTGAGATTATAGAAGTGTTTTGTCTGCTGGTCTGGAAACCAGACACAGATTTGTGTCTCCAAGAAAGGTTCTGGCCTGGTTACCTCCCCTCTCCATAGCTTTAAGTGCCAAAGTGGATTTCAGCCCTCTGGATACATCCACATAAACTCCAGCAAGGGTTGGGAAGGACCTGTGGAGGTATCTGCTCCACCTCCTGACCCAAAGCATGCCTGGTGTCAAGCCCATGCCATATTTGCCCTGCTTTGGTTTAGGCAAGCCTTTAGAACCTCAAGGAGGGGAGGCTGTAGATCACCCACAATTGATCTGCTCCAGGGCAGGGAAATCTCCCTAGGGAAGTCTGATTTTTCCCCTTAGCACCCAGTCTGAGACAGCCAAGACTTGAGGAGGGGCAAGAGCCACAGGTCATGGTCACCACTGCCCTCCTCACCTCACTTCAGCTGCCTGCTGCTGGTTGCCACACCTTAGCCTTCTTTTTGCTTGAGAGAAGCCCCCACAGGTACTGTGGGTCCCCAGCAGCCATGTTAGGGCTCTGCTGCTCAGCAGAACCACTGAGCAGGAGACTCCAGCCCACAAGGCAGCTCCATGCACTGCCTCACACAAGGCTGTGTCAAGCTGGGCCCAAAGGGGCCCCAGAATGTGAGCACAGCACAGTGCAGGGGGCAGAGCCAGGGGAGCACAGGGGTCAGGTTTAGCAGGCTTACCTTTCCTCTCTGCACCTGCCTTGGCCTGGGGAGGGCTTTTCTCAAGCTGACTGCTCTGCTCCAAGGTCCTGAGGGGTTTGGTGCTGGAGGCAGTGTCATTTTCCTCCGAGGTGAAGGAGATTGCAGGTAAGAGAGCAGCAGCTTTGGCAGAGAACCTCACTGTCACCCTGGGTAAGCAAAGGTTTGTGCAGAGGGACAGCAAATCAACCCTCCTGAAGGGGCTGCCACGGCCTACAGGCACCCAGCAAAGGGCTACCAACTTGCCTGGACTTGGGTTTTTTTGACCACAGAGAAGTGGCAATGCCAGAGCACAACCTCCAGCAGCCTGGCACTGAACCAAGCACTCTGAGAGGTCACACAACACATTTACATCAGCTGCAGGAGCAGCTAAGAAGGCTCTGCACTTTGGTAAGCAGAACCTGGTCACAAACTGTGTTTGCACACAGCTAGTTCCAGGTGAACTTGCAAGAGAAAGCAACCCAGCCCCAAAGGTGCTCCCACACAAGAGGCAGCTCAAGGCAAACAGTGAAACTCCACATCCAGAGCAAGAGCTGCAATGGGAACCAAGACCTCAGGTCATGCCCTCAGCACCACTAAGGTGTGGCTCTGTTGTTCCTTGTGTCCCCTTCCAACACACACCAAGGACTCTGGACCCTGCCACACTGCAGACCTTCTCCTTTGGCCTCCACTCAGCCCTGCAGCAACCCATTCAAAACCAACCCAGAGAGAGCAGCACTCCCAGCCCCTAGGGACAGAGCACAAGTGTGACTTCAGCTTCAGCCAGGAGGAACTTCAACATGTGCTGTACACTACTCACACTTTAGTTTTGAAGTCCAGAAGTAAGATCACAACAGAGGTATCTTGCTCTGGTTTCTTTTTCAAGATGCAGTAATCCACTTCTTCATCCTGGGAATAGAAGCAAACCACTTCTGAAGTGCCCTCCTGAGCGAGGGGAGGTGATGCCCCCAGGCAGAGGTGACCAAGTTGGAAAGCTGCATTCCCCTGAACAACCTGCCCATGTCTAAAGGCAGTTTGTTTCTTTCTTCCAACCACTCCTGGAGTAACATGCAGGCTGTGAGCTGCCCCCAGCCTGCAAAAGGCAGCTGACACCTCCTGCTCTTACCAGGTAGGTGGAGAAGCCATCGTTCCTCGTTCGGTCCAAGCTGAACCCCACCTGTGACCAAAGAGAGAAGAATCTGGCAAGTTCCAACAGCTCTCTGGGACCAGAAGCCAAACCACCACAGAAAGAGTCAAAGACACTGCTCTCCAAATGCATGAATCTGCACTTGAGGTAGAACTTGAGCACTTTTCTCACTGTCCTGTCTCTAGACACCCTCGGGACAATTCCTCTGCACCCTTCATGCAGGACCCCTTCAGGTACTGGCAGGCAGCTCAAAGGTCCCCCAGAGCCTTCTCTTCTCCAAGCTGCACACCCCAATGTTAGACTCCTCTAAAAACAAGATAGTTGCAGTTGCTGATAGCTTGTGAGATGCAGCAGGACAACAAGGGGAAGCTCTGAGACCTGCTTAGGAACCCTTCACTCAGAGGTTACAGAGCTGTGCAGGGAGGGCAGCACCCAAGGACTCAAAGTTCACCCTTACAGCTGCTGGAGGGTGCTCAATCTCACAACACATGGACAGCACAGAGTGGGGAGTGGATCCAACAGCAGCCAGGATCCAGCTCCTCAGGGAAGGGAGGACCCCCAGTGCCAGGGTAGCCTCACAGGCAGCTCCCCACAACCAGGCCCCAGGGAGCTTACCAGGAGGTTGCTGCTGTCATCGGAGCCCACAGGTGGCTTGAGGGAAAGGTTGCTGACATTGACTGTCATGAAACCATTCTTGAAGAAGCCAAAGGTGTTCAGGTGAACCTTCTGCCTCACATCATCCTGGAAGAGAGGTGAGATCACAAATCACACACAGGGGCAGCGGCAGCAGCAAGCACAGGAGGCTAAGCCACAGCCTGCAACCACACAGGACTTCAAGCAAAGCATCTGCTGGGTCATAGCAAGAGCAAAGCTCTTTGGGACAGAGACAAGGCACAGCTCTAACTGAAGCTGACTTTGCTGTTCCCTGGCTAGGGACAAGGCACAGCTCTAACTGAAGCTGACTTTGCTGTTCCCTGGCTAGGGACAAGGCACAGCTCTAACTGAAGCTGACTTTGCTGTTCCCTGGTTAGGGACAAGGCACAGCTCTAACTGAAGCTGACTTTGCTGTTCCCTGGTTAGGGACAAGGCACAGCTCTAACTGAAGCTGACTTTGCTGGCTCCCTGGCTAGGGACAAGGCACAGCTCTAACTGAAGCTGACTTTGCTGTTCCCTGGCTAGGGACAAGGCACAGCTCTAACTGAAGCTGACTTTGCTGTTCCCTGGCTAGGGACAAGGCACAGCTCTAACTGAAGCTGACTTTGCTGTTCCCTGGCTAGGGACAAGGCACAGCTCTAACTGAAGCTGACTTTGCTGTTCCCTGGCTAGGGACAAGGCACAGGTCTAACTGAAGCTGACTTTGCTGGCTCCCTGGCTAGGGACAAGGCACAGCTCTAACTGAAGCTGACTTTGCTGTTCCCTGGCTAGGGACAAGGCACAGCTCTAACTGAAGCTGACTTTGCTGTTCCCTGGCTAGGCCATGGAGAAGGGTGCAGGAAAAATGTCTGCAAGAATCACAGAATGCCTCAGGTTGGAAGGGACCTCAAAGCTCATCTACCCCAAGCTCCCTGCCATGCCCAGGGACACCTCTCAGCTAGACTCAGCTGCTCAAGGCCTCATCCAGCCTGACCTTGAGCACCTGCAGGGAGAAGGCAGCCACAGCCTCTCTGGGCAGCCTGTGCCAGAGCACTGGCAGGTAGCTCTAAGTCCCTCCTGGAGTCTTTNCTGAGGTCCCCCTGGAGCCTTCTCCTCTGCAGGCTGCACCCCCCCAGCTCCCTCAGCCTGTGCTCACAGCAGAGCTGCTCCAGCCCTTGCAGCACAGCACCTTTGTGGCCTCCTCGGGCCTCCAGCAGCAATGTGTCCTTCTCATGCTTAGGACACCAGAGCTGGAGGCAGGATTGGAGGTGAGGTCTGAGCAGAGTCAAGGGGCACAATCATAAAATGGTTTAGGTTGGAAGGGACCTCAAAGCTCAGCCAGTTCCAGCCCTCTGCCACAGCCAGGGACACCTCCCAGTAGCACAGGTAACTCAAGGACTCATCCAGCCTGGTCCTGAACACCTCCAGGGAGGTTGTGGAGCACAGAAGCAACCTCCCTGGGCAACCTGTGCCAGTGTCTCACCACCCTCACTGCAAACAACTTCCTCCTAACATCCACTTTCAATCTCCTCTCTGCCACTTCAACCCAGAGGGCTGGGTCTGCCCAAGCATCACAGCCTGTTGTCATCCCAGGGGTGGTGTCTGGACAGCTAAACACACACCACACTGGAAGGCTCTGGGATGGTGCAGATGAAAAAAGGTCTTCCTTGGTGCCACTGCCCCAGGTGACTGGCAGCAAGGCCTTGTGTTTTCTAAGTAGGAGCAGTATGTGGGTTCCCAGAGAACCCCTTGGGTTGGTCTGGTGTACAGAAAAAAAATCAGGGTCCCTCCTTTGCTCCCAGTCTTAGCTGCAGAGTAGTTCAGTTCCTCAGTCTGATGAGGAGGTTGCAAAAAAGAATCCCCTGCCTTGCTCTGCTCAGCTGGCAAAGGCTCTTGGTGGGGCTGAGGCACAAAGCAGTGAACGTTACACAGAGCTGCCACATCAGACAGGGAAAGGTCACAGTCCTGTCACTCTGCATTGACACAGCAATAAACAGGTGTGCAGCAGGACCTTCAAACCCACTGCCTCTCCACTTGGAAGAGAAGCAGAGAGAGCAATGACAACTGCAAAGCAAGCTTCAGGTGGTGTTCAAAGCACTTCTGCAAACTGTCACTGCACATGAGGAAATTGTTGCTTCCTTCTCCTCGGAGAGGCAACTCAGGCTGCAGGACACGGAGCAGGGAAGGCAGCTGCTGGAGGTGAACAAACCATTCTGACACAGCAAGCTCCCTCCCTTCACTCCCAGCACTGACTTTGACATCTCTGCATAAAGCATTGTGGACACAAGCAGCACTGCCTGCAGCAGCAGGACACTGATCCTGACACAGCCAAACTGCAGTCCAGCTGGGGCAGAGGCAAGGGCAGCTGGCAAAGAACCAGATGTGGCCCTTAATGCTCAGAGAAGGAAGAACAGGTCACTGACACATGGCCCACAGCAGATGCCTTGTTCAGTGCAGTTCCAACAGCTGTGCTGTCTCCAGGTTCTAGGGCACTCCATGTGCTTGATACCAGAGCCCATCTGGTTCCCTGAGTCCTGCTGTCAGACTTTCCAGCCCAAACACTGCCAGCTCCTCACACAGCACATCCTGTGGACTCCTCCACATCTGGAGGTGGACATCTGTCCGGGTGGTGGGCAGAGGGGAGCACAGTGGGGGAACAGAAATGGTGCCAAGCAGCCACAAGGTGTCCTGCACCTTGCAGACAGCACCAGAGAGCTGCGTCCAGGGGAACCTCGAGAGCTGCTCAGCTTCCTCTGCCCCTTTGCTCCCCACCACAGGAGATAATTAACAGCCAACACACACACTCCTCCCTCCCTGCTTCCAGCTCAGCTTTCAGTGCTTAGAGCCTACAGATTTAGTTCACAAATCCTGCAGCTTTACCTGATCCCACACACCGCTGCCAGTCACCACCAAGCACCAGCAGGCTCTCAGTGGGCACCTCCTGCTCCACATGACAGCTCCATGCCAGCACTGCCTCACCTCTCACAGCAGCTTTAACAGGTTGGAGGTGCCCAGGTTTTGTTTCCTGCAGTATTCAGGTGTAAGCTTACACAAAGGTGTGAACCCACACGAGTGAATACTCACCCAGCTGTCTGCATACAGCTTCACACCAGCTGCATGCAAGGGTTAAACCTGCCCCTTTGGGCAGGGATGGTCTGGGACCCAGCACTGACAGGTTACAGTCAAGCAGAAAGGTCTCAGCTGCTTTCCATAAAAAATAAAAACCTTCCAGGATCCTATGGCCCAGGATGGCCAAAGAAACTCTTCAAGTTTTTACCCAAAATCTACCTGGGACCAGCTGCCAGTACCAGAGGGGTTTCAGAGACCCACAGACTGGCTCAGCTTGGAAGGGACCTCAGGGATCACCAGCTCCAACCTCCCACCATGCCCAGGGACACCTCTCAGCTGGACTCAGCTGCTCAGAGCCTCATCCAGCCTGGCCTTAAACACCCCCAAGCAGGAGGCAGCCACAGCCTCCCTGGGCAGCCTGTGCCAGGCTCTCACCACCCTCACTCTCAAGGATTTCTTCCTAAACTCCAGTCTCAATCTCCCCTCTTCCAGCTCAAAGCCATTGTCCCTCACCCTGGCACTCCTACCTTGGAAAAAGTCCCTCCCCAGCTCTCCTTCTAACAAGAGAAACATTCCAGCTGCTCTGGGGAACCTCTGGCAAGTGTTTCCATAACTTCCATAACCTTCAGGCTTTGTAGGTTTGCTTGGCTTTTCAAACACATGAAACCAATCAGGCTGATAACAACTGGTGCTGAAAAAGAGTCTCCTTTGATGAGGTTAGTCCAGCAGCAGGATTCAGACAAATCAGTCCTCTAACCCAAGCAATAAATCACTTTATGAGCTGCTACAGAGGGGGAAGGCCTTTTTTCAGAACAGGAAGCTGCTCAGACCGTGGGCTTGCTTTGCTGACAACAAACCCAACTTCACCTTCGCAGGCTAACTGCGAAGACAGAAGAATGAGGCTATTCTGACTGGAGCATTTAGAGCTTGTTTGAGGAAACCTGATCTCCAACACACAAAGCCTGGCCTTTCGCTTGGCACCGCCTCAAAGGACACGCAGCAGCAAGCAGCCAATGGCAGCAGCACCAGAGGGGCACTTCGCTGTGAAAGGGCACAGTTGTTGGAGCCTGAAGTTTACATAAAAGCTGTAAAGCAGCAGATGAAGCAGGGGAGAGACTGTGCTGTGGCAACAAAGATGATGTTTGTACAGGAGGTGGGTGAAGGCATCCACAGCCTTCCACTGCAGGCAGAGCCGGCCGGGCAGTGTGGCAGCCCCAAACAACCCACAGCCCACCCGGGTCACAGCAAACACTTCAGTCGCTGATCAAGGTGGGCAAATGCAGAAGGGAACGGCATGAGGGCAGGCTGAGGGAGCTGGGGGCTGCCCTCATGGCTGTGCTAAAGATGTGCAGGGCAGCGTCGTGAGGACGCAGCCAGGCTCTGCTCAGGGATCCCCAGTGACAGCACGAGGGGCACTGGGTGCCAGCAGGAGCAGAGGAGGTACCACGGGAACAGGAGTGGAAACTTTCCCTGTGAGGGTGCTGGAGGCTGGAGCAGGCTGCCCAGGAAGGCTGTAGTGTCCTTCTCTGGAGAGCTTCCAACCCCACCTGGATGTGTTCCTGGGTGCCCTGCCCTGGGTGCTCTGCTCTGGCGTGGGGGGGTGGACTCAAGGATCTTTCAAGGTCCCTTCCAACCCCTGATGTTCTGTGATTTCAAGTGACAAACAGAAACCCTTGGGAAGCCTCACCCTGAACACAGTTATGCTGCAACAACCCTGCAGCTTTGCACTGAAACTGCCCCAGGGAGCAGCTCGCCGCAGCGTTAGGGCAACCCCCGCCAGAGCCCATCCCTCAGAAGGAGCTTTTCTCAGTCGCAGCCACAGGGCGACAGAGCCCGCGCAAGCACAACCAGAAGTCCAGCAAACCCCAGCAGGGAGCTGCCAGCAGCACCGTCGCCTGCCGCCAGGCAGGGCCATGCGGAGGGCCAAGAGGACACCCAGGCAGCCTCTGAGCCCGGCGAGCGCTGCCGAGCACTGGGACGCTGCTGCGGAGAAGATGAAAAGCCCAAAACCCCCTTCGCGAACCTCGCCCGGCTCACGTTCAGTGCTCTCTCAGGCACACAACTTTCCGCCTGGCTTTCACCGGGCTCTGAAGCGCTTCAGCCTTCAAAGCGCTACAGCTGCGAGCTCCCTTGGGCTGCTTCCCCCGCGGCTGGGCAGGGACGGCCACAAAGGGCACGGATAGTGCCGAGGGAGGCCGCGGAGAGGAAGTAGAACACGGGAAAGCAGAAGGGAACGGGCCTCGGGCAGGCTGCTGCGCATGCAGAGAAGGCAGGGAGAGAAGGCAGGGGGAGAAGGCAGGCAGAGACGAGCAGGCAGAGCGGGGCAGGAGCAGATGAAGGCGCAGGGAGGACAGCCCCGGCCCACAGGATGCAGACAGGCCGGGCGGGGCCGGGACCCGCAGGGACAGAGGCGGCGCAGACCTTACTTTGAGGGTGAGGTGGTGCACGCGGGCGCCGGCCGGGCCCGCCCAGAGCAGCAGCACCAGCAGCAGCAGCGCCAGCGGGGCCGCGGCCCGGCCCAGCGCAGCCCCAGCGCCGCGGGCAGCCATGTTTAGGCCAGCAGCAGCAGCATCCCCGCGACGCTTCCGGGGTCAACGGC
>VWZE01006495.1:393751-428300 GCA_013396675.1 Eubucco bourcierii | reverse complement strand
GGGTAACGGGGAAGGGAAGGGGGGAGTGGGGCCGCTGCTGCGGCAGTTCCCGCGGATCGCCGCGCCCGCCCCATGTCATAACGGTCCGCGGCGTGCGGGGCCGTGCGGGCAGCGCTTTCGGGCGTACCCCCGCGCCGGAAAGTTTTCGGTGCAGGCTCCGCGGGGCATCCCGGCAGGGACTCGGCGGCTGCGCTTATTTATCCTCGGTGGAACCAAACGAGTGTTCGGCAGCAGCAGCAGCCCCGCGGCCGTGGGGCGGAGGGTGTGGGGGGGGTTCCGGAGCTGGGACTGGGCTGGGATCGGCGTGCGGGGGTCTGGAGTCGAGGGAGGCTTGGCCGGAGGAGGAATGGATGCGGAGGGCGTCCGGTTTCAGGAGAGGGAGCTGTGGGGGGGAAGCTGGGTGATAGAGCTGCGCTCGACTGCTTTCGGAGGGCTCCGGGCACGGGCGGGCTGCGGGGCTGGGGTCGGTGAGCTCAGCCCCAACCCCACGCTGTGTGTGAATGGTGCGGGGGGTGCCGGCGTGCGGAGCTCCCTGGCTGCGTTTTGGAGCCCACCTGGGCAGCGCAGAAGCCTTTGGCTTGCCGTGGGGCGTTGCTGGGGAATACCAAACGAGGGCTGAGATGTGACAACGGCGACGTGAAATGGTCCCTGGCTGACCAGAGAAGAGAAGGAGGTGGAGAGGAGAAGCCTTGGAAGGCCAAGAAACAGCCACAAAGAGGACAGGGTGCAGCCATGTTTGGCGGCGAGGTGGTGGAGCACGGAGCAAAACCTGCTCCCGAGGGCTTGTGACAGTAGACGGGAGGCTGCGAGCAGCTCTTGGCCTGCCCGTGGGACAGCAGCAGCCTCCGGGCAGGTGTGCGAAGGGACGTGGGGTTTATAGAGCAGTCACGAGTGAGCGACAGAGGCTGGGATGGGCTGCAGAGCGCTGCGGGGTTGGCCCCGGGTCCGTCTGTTGGGGGCTGGTGAGCAGTGCGAGCTGAGAGGTGAACGTGCCCGAGCTGCTGGGGTGGCTGCAGATGGTTGCAGAGGTGCTGGATGCTCTGTTGCCTGCTCTGGCACACAGCATCCCGCTTTGCTGTGACATTGTGGTCGCCCTACAGCAAGATCTGGTTGGATCTAGACAGTAAATCAGGCAACAGATGCTTGCCGAGAGGGCAGGCTGTGGTCTGCCTGCTGCAGAGGAAGAGCCGATCCCTGGTGCTGAGGCCGCGAGCGATGCTCTCTGGGTCCATCGGGATGCCAACAGCTCTGCTGCACCCGAAGGGTTCTGGGCAGGTCAGCGGCCGCTGCCTTCTGTTCTGGGATGCTCTGAGGAGGGCTGAAATGATTGGAGTTGGGACTGGAGTCAGCTTGGCAGCTGTGAGAGGGGAGAACTGGGGGTGCTGCAGGTGGGCTGGGCTCTGTTTGCGTTGTTCGTGGAGTGCAGGTGGTGCTGAGATGTTCCCGCAGGAGAGCAGGGGCAGAGCAGAGCTCACCAGGAGCTGTTGCTGGTTTGTGCAATCCCTGCAGTTGTGTGTGCAGTCACAAACTGCTTCGGTGAGGGCTTGCTGGTGAAGTTGTCTTCAGCAGCATCAGAGTGTTGTCTGCCATGTCCTCAGTGTAGCAGTTGGAGCAGTGTGGCAGGTCCTGAGGAAAGCTCAGCAGATGAAATGACTCCAGATACCCAATGGGCAGGAGCTGCTTGCTTTTGAATCAGGCACAGCTCTGAAATCAAATCAGTTTCCAGTGCTCTGCATATTTAGGGCAAAACACTGATTTCTCTCTCCATGATCTCCCATCCCCTGGACAAGAAACCCACCCAACCAGCCGGGATGTGACAGCTGCTCCCTCCCCTTGGTGCTCACAGCATGCTTTGGGGGTTAAAATCCAAATTATGTTTCCATTTCCCTTAGAAGTTGGTTCGTGTTTGTTTTAGGGAATGGGAATCCTGCCTCCAGCTTTGGTGTGTCCAGCATAGGAAGGACACAGAGCTGCTGGAGTGAGGCCAGAGGAGGCCACAAGATGATCCAAGGGCTGGATCAGCTCTGCTGTGAGCACAGGCTGAGGGAGCTGGGGGGATGCAGCCTGCAGAGGAGAAGATTCCAGGGGGAGCTCAGAGCTGCTGTCAGTGCCTGAAGGGAGCCTGCAGGAAGGCTGCAGAGGGACTTGTGCTGAGGGGGTCTGAGCCAGGCCAAGGAGCAAAGGTGGTGGTGAGGGCACAGGCTGCCCAGGGAGGCTGTGGCTGCCTCCTGCCTGGGGGTGTTCGGGGCCAGGCTGGATGAGGCCTTGAGCAGCTGAACCCAGCTGTAGAGGTGTCCCTGGGCATGGTTGGAGGTTTCAGCAGCTGAACTCTGAGCTCCCTTTGGTGCATCTTCATGAAGAGGTCCTGCAAGCAGCCAGTGCCTGTTACGTGCTGCTGTCTGGTTGGTGAGGCCATTGGAAGGGCTGGGAATGGAGGCAGGCAGAGGGGCTCCATCTCTGTCCCTTTGAGATTAGCTGAGCAGAGGAGCTGTGCTTGCAGCCTGTGCCCCTGGTCTGGGTGCAGGCTCCTGATTCACCCTTTCCATAAGCAAAGGAGAAGTAAAACTGAGCTTGCTCTCCAGGGCCTGTCCAGTGCTGCTGGGGATGGGTTTGTGTAGAATTTCTGCTCCTTCCTGGAAAAGAGAAGAACTGGTTGCAGAAAGCTCCTACTTCAGAAGCAGTAAAATCCCTTCAGCAGTCTCTCAAACATTCCCAGGGCAGGATTGCAGCCTCCTGCTGTGCTCTATGCCTCTGGCCTGCAAATCCTGCTGCAAAGTCCCTGCTGATGCTTCCTTTGAATCCTGACTTGGTTTTCATCTTGACGTTGGCCCCAGGAGCAGCAGAGTTGTCAGAGGGGCTGAGGCAGCGTTTCTGGAGTGTGTGAGGCCAAGTGCTGGGGCTGCTGAGCTCACCTGGGGCCTCCAAGCCACCCGTGTGAGGGAGCAGACCCTGAAGGTCTGTAAGCTGCAGGCTGTGAGGCTCCTGCTGCAGGCAGGGCAGCAGTGCTGTGCTCTGCAGCCTGTCAGGCTGCCCAGCCCCTGCAGAAACTGCTCTGCCTTTGCTGCTTCGGCACTCGGCAGCTGGGGGAAGAGGAGGTGGATGAAGGACAAAGTAGAGTACAGAGCAAGTATTTTGGTTTGCAGCCCTGTGTAAGGGCAGCAGCAAGGCTGACAGGCAGCAGGCAGCAGGTGCCTGCTTTGTGATCCCTGCCTTTGGTGATGTTCTCTGGTACGTGGTGTAAGGTTTTGTGTCAGGGAACTGCTTGGGTTGGAAGAGCCCTCCAGGGTCCAGTCCAACCACCAACCCCCATGGCCACCAAACCCCATCCCCAAGTGCCAAGGCCACAGGGTTCTTGGGCACCTCCAGGGATGGGGACTCCAGCACCTCCCTGGGCAGCCTGTGCCAATCCCTGACCACTCTGACAGCAAAGACTTTTTTTTTTTTTTTTGACTCATGTCAAACCTAACCCTCCCCTGGCACAATTTCAGCCATTTCCTCTGCTCTTATCACCTGACAGCAGGGAAAAGAGGCCAACCCCAGCTCACTGCAGCCTCCTCTGGGAGCTGGAGAGGCCAATGAGGTCTCCCACAGGCTCCTCTTCTCCAGACACCCCCAGCCCCCACTTTGGGGGAGCTTGCTGTGAATTTGTGGTGAAGTGGTCCAGGAAGAGCTCAGTCAGGTCAGGAGAGTCCCAGAGCATGGCAAGGGCTGAGGTGAGTCAGTGTGGGCAGAGCCACCCTCGTGTCAGGAGTGTGTCAGAGCTGCAGATGCCCTGCGTGTGGGTAATGGTTTGGGGGTTTTTATTTTCCACGTTCAAAGTAAGGCTGAAAAGAAGTCACAGAAGGGCTCAGGCTGGAAGGGACCTCAGAACTCCTCTGCTCCAACCTCCCACCATGGGCAGGGACACCTCTCAACTGGGCTCAGCTGCTCCAGGCCTGGAACACCCCCAGGCAGGAGGCAGCCAAGCCTCCCTGGGCAGCCTGTGCCAGGCTCACCACCCTCCTGCTGCAGACCTCCTTCCTCAGCTCCAGTCTCACCCTGCTCTGCCTCAGCCTCAAGTCATCCCCCTTGTGCTGTGGGATCCTGCCAGGAAGGTGATTCAATCCCCCCTGACCTTGGCCAGGCTCTGGGTGTCTGCCAGCAGCTGTCCCTGTCCTTCAGCCCGCCCGAAGGTGGCTGCTCTGTCTTTGCAGAGGACTTCATTTGCTGCCCTGACCCTCTGGGGACTCTGCCCTGGCTCTGTGGAGTGCTGCAGGGTGCTTGGGCTGCGCCAGGGCAGGCTGTGGCAGGGCTGAGTTCTGCCCTGTAAGGCTCATCCCCCCTGGGAAGTGTGAATTTTCTCCAGACCTCTTACCACGTGCAAAGTTCTTATCAGTAGTGGTGATTTCATTCCCAGTGTTAAAGGATTCTCCTGCCTGCATCCTCATGGTCAGGTGGTGAGCCAGAGGTGCAGTCTGAGGGCCTGAAGGTCTCCCTTGCTATCAGTGAGTGATAAAAGGCTTCCTCCTGCCTCTCTTTCATCAGTGGGTTGTGTGTTTGGGCAGCTCTAATCCTGCATTTCCCCAACCTGCCTGACTGCAGCTGTGTCCTGCAGGGCTGGTCCTCACCTCCGGGCGTTGTGCAGGGTGGGGACTGCCATTTGGAAGCTGCCTGGGGCACCTTTTGAGCTGGGTGGGCACAGCCCTGGGTTGTAATCTGTGCTGCAGGCTCTGCTGTTCTCAGCTGCTGCCCAGGGAGGGCTGCAGGGCTGAGTCCAGCTTTGCCCTACTGACTCTTTCCTCCTGTCCAAGCACTCCTGGAGTTGATTGCACACAACAGAAACCTGCCCAGGTCATCCCACCCACCCCATTCCCACACTCCCAGCCCCCTGCCAGTTTGGGTTTGGGTGCTGGCTGCTCCTCTCCGAGGCTGAGTGGCCAAGGAGCTGCTTTCCCATGGGAGAGTGGCACAGGTTAGAGGTGTTCAGTTGTGCTGGAAACCTCCTTTGGTGCCGAGCTGAGAGTTCCCATCCTGTCGGGGGTGCCCCAGCCTGCAGGCCTGGGTGGCTCATTGCTGGCAGCTTAGAAATCTCCTCTGGTGAGGCCAAAGCTCTCCTGACAAGTAGGATTTGTTGGAAGTGGCCTGGGAATTGCTGGGACTGCTTTGGCATCGTGCAGGCAGCTCCTAGAGACAGAGCTGTGGATCCTGACCCCATTCCCTTTCTTGTGCTTGGCAGGACCTGGGTTCTGGTTAGTAACTTGTCAAACCTTCAGCAGAACTCAAAGAGGTTGGAATTCCACCCACAAAAGATCCTCCCAAAGGCACCCTGGCAGCACATAGAGCGAGAGGCTGGGGGAACAAAAAAGCTGAGGTCAGGGATAAATGCATCCTGCTTCTAATTTTGGCTTGGTAAGGCTCATAGCAAAGGTTGTGTAGGGAGTGCTGGAGTTGGGCACTTCAAAGCAACCCCAACTTTTCATTAGCTCCCGTGGAGCTCTCTGGGCACTCTGGAGGCAGCAGAGCTGCCTGGCTTTAATGCCTCCTGGTTTCACAGTGGGTCACTCCCTGGCTGACGTGGGCAGGCTGCAGGGCCAGGTTCCTGGTGAACTGCTGGGAGAGAGATCTGCCTTTTGCAGAACACTCCTTGGTGCCTGTCCAGCCCAGGCTGGCGTTTGGGCTGCTGCAACCTGCAACCAGTGCTCAGCTGGAGCTCTCCTGGGCCTCCTCATGAGCTTCCTAGGAGCTGATGTCTCAACTTTGAGATGCTGTGTTCTGGGGCAGCTCTCCTGCTGGTGGGAGGAGGGGTGGGGATGTGAGTTTCTGGTGGGCCCTGGTTGGTGTCCCTGCTGTCTGCAGGGGTAGGCCAAGATGCCCCTCGAGGGTCCCTTCCAGCAGGATGCATTCTGTGGCTCTGTGCACACCTGGATCCTTCCAGACCCCAGGAGCAGGCAGAGTCCCTTCTGCTGCCTGGGGGAGCTGCAGGGGCTGCAGCCCGTGGCTGTTGAGGGGTTTGGCTTTCAGCTCTGCTGTTTGGGTTTCTCCAGCGTTGCCCCCAGCACTTCCCCAGCTGCCTGCCAGGGAGCAGAGGGCACAGAGTGCCCAGGAGCAGGGTACCCTCTGTCTGCTGGCACACTTCTTTCAGTGGAGCCCAGGATGCCCTCAGCCTTCCGAGCTGCAGATTCGCCCTCTGAACCTCAGCTGAGGCTGCAGAAGGTCTTTGCCTTTCCCTCCAGGCAGGAGCAGACCTTCCTCTGGGCTCCCTGCAGCTCCTCTGTGAAGCTTCCCTCCAGAGCAGCCTGGCAAAGGCAGCTCTGCATGGAGAGCAGGACCAGTGCTGCCCTGGGACTTACTGACAGCCCTGGGGGTGACCTGCAAATGGCTCTGTGGAAGTTCACTTCCATCCTCCTGAGCTGGAGCAGGCTATGAGCCCAGCCCAGGGCTCTGCTCAGCTCCCTTGGGGGCTACAGAAACTTTAAAACCTCTCTTAAAGGCTGGTTCTGGTGGTGCCCACTGATAGGACAAGGAGCAGTGGGTACAAACTGGAGCCCAGGAGACTCATCGTGAGGAGAAACTGCTTGGTGTGAGGGTGCTGGAGCCTGGAGCAGCCTGCCCAGGGAGGCTGTGGAGTCTCCTGCTCTGCAGACTGTGATGCCCCAGCTGAATGTGTTCCTGGGTGCCCCTGCCCAGTTCCCAGAGGTGCCCTCCAACCCCTGCATTCCATGAGGATTGCTTTGGTCTCATCCTGCACTTTCAGATGGAGCTCAGCTTGCTCCTTCCAGCCCTGGACACTGTTTCCTGTCTCGCTGGGTCTGTGAGCAGGGAACTGGTCAGACTGGTGAGAGAACAGCCTCTGGTGTCTGTGGGCATGCTGCACTCCTTGGCATCCCCAGGCAGCAACTTTGACCCTGCCACACAACCTGGGGAGTGGCAGGGGTGGGAGGGGGCACTGCCATCTCCTTGGCACTGCTACAACTGCTTTGACTCTCTGTTTCCTGGGTGCCCTCCTGAGCTCAGCTCTGAGTTCACTTCAGGGTGGGTTGTTGGCAGCATTAAACAGTGCTGCTTTTGTCCCTGAGGGCTGGGGGCTCTGCTGGCTCCGGGCAGGAGCAGGGCAGAGGAGCTGAGGCTTGCCCCATGGCACCGGTGCTGGGCAGCACAGCAGCAGCAGCTCTGTTGCAATGCTGCCCTGAATGTATTGGGGGAAGAGTCAAACTCGGTGGCAAAACAACCAAGAGAACAAAGCAGCTCCCCGGAGGGGCAGGGCAGCGCTGCAGCTCCGGTGGAGCCTCGCAGGAGTTGCAGCTGGTTGGGAGAGATGAGCCCTGGGGAGCATCCAAGACCGCCCGGGAGATGCTGTGGAGGCTCAGCAGCTGCTGCACTGACTCGGTTCTTGCATCGGGAGAGCAAATGTGGGGGGGAGGGAGGAGCAGGGATCAGTCTGGGATCCAGTTACAGAAACGTGGAGCTGCTGCTGCCATTGCAGTGCCAGCAGCGGTAGGAACCAGGTCGTCTGAGGGGACACAATCAGCTGGCACTGCTGAGAGAGCCAGGCTGAACCGGGCACAGCAAGCAGCAGGAGTGGGCTCGGGAGGGGACTTGGAATGAAGGAGAAGGAACCAGAGTGAGGCAGCAGCTTGGGTAAAAGCAGGGGTGGGCAGTGGGCCTGGGGCTCTGCCGGGATGGGCAATGCAGTTAGTGCATTAGGAATGGCCTCGATGCGATCAGGAGGCAGTGCAGAGGGGGAAGGGAGGAGGATGGGGCAGAGGATGGGCAGAGAAGCAGCAGGGCAGTGAAGGGGCTCTGGCAGTGCTGCTCCCTGTGGCTCTCCCCATGCAGTGCTGCAGCAGTGCAGCTGCAGCTTTGCTCTCTGGGTGGTGGTTTCCAGGGCTGCGTTTTGCATCTTTCCTGAGCGTGGAAGAATCTTTGCATGGATCCCCAGGTGAGAGCTTTGCCTGGCAGTGTGGCACTGCTGGGTCATGTCCCCTCTTCCTGTGCTGGAGCCCCTGAGGAGCTGTCTGCCAGGGTCTGGATGCATGGGGGTGGTATTTTCCACTCTCTACCTGCTTTTGTGCAGAGAGAAATTCTCTAGCAGCTTTATCTTGTGCTTGCAAAAGGGGAGAAGTAAGAATGCCTGGCACGCAGCAGTGAGCAATGGAGGAGTGTTGAAGCTGCAGCAGGAGTGCAGTGGGCAAGGGAAATATCTCTTGCCCTGCTGAGAACTGCTCCTCTGCCAAATGTGGGTCCTGCAGGAGTGGCATTCACCAAGGTTTGGCTGTGGTAGAAGGAGGACTGGCAGAGGGTGAGCTGGGAGCGCTGTGGCAGAGCCCTACAGAAAGGATTTCTTTCCACCTCTCCTGCCTCTCCCTCCCAAGCAGAACCATCTGAGCTGCTTCTGCTGGGTTGTTGTCAGTGAGAGAGCCTAAAACAGAGGCTGCAAGTGCCAGTCGAGGAGCCTTGGTGCCCTCCCAGCTCCTGCCACCCTGTGCTTGCCAGAGGAGGCTTCCTGGCACCTTTGTAACCCAGCATGTGGGAGCTGACAGACTGCAGAGAGCTTCCTCCGGGTTTTGGTGTGCAAAGCAACCCAGCAGAGGTCTCAGCAGGGTGTGTGTGGCTGCTGCCAGCCTCTGGTGCCAGGGCACAGCTTGGGCTGTTGGTGCTGCACCTGGAAGGCAGCTTGGGCAGCTCCTCTGCTGGAGGTGGTGAGGAAGCATCTCAGTGCCAGGTGTGACTTTGCCTCCCCTCTGAGCCAGTGCCCTGGGGATTTGCAGCCTTATTTTTGGCAGAGGGCTGGGGGGAACTGGGCCCCAGCTCTATTTATAAGGACAAAATGATCTCTGGCTGTGTGCAGGCTGCAGGGGTGCAGGAGGTAGCCCAGGGTCAGCCCTGGAAGGGTGGAATCATTAAGGTTGGCAGAGCCCTCTCAGATCAGCCAGTCCCAGCACCACTATGGGCACTGACCCATGGCCACAAGTGCCAAGGCCACACAGTTGTGGAACTGCTCTGGGGATGGGCACTCCACCACCTCCCTGGGCAGCCTCTGCCAGTCCCTGACCACTCCTGCAGCACAGAAATTTTTCCTCATCTCCAACCTATCCCTGGCACCATTTCAGGCCACTTCCTCTCCTATCACCTGGTGCTAGAGCCCAGCCCCCTCCTCACTCCAGCCTTGCAGGGAGTAGCAGAGAATCGTAGAGAGCAGTGAGGTCTCTCCTCAGCCTCCTCCTCCTCGAGGCTGAGCACCCTCAGCTCCCTCAGCCTCCTCCTCCTCGAGGCTGAGCACCCTCAGCTCCCTCAGCCTGGAGCGGTGGATCCGTTCCTGGTGGAGCAGGGCAGGAGTGTGAGCACTCAGCACCCCCTCCCCTGCAGAGCTGTGCCTTGTTCTCCCCTTCTGCATCGTGGCCCTGCTCTGAGTCCTGTCTCTGTCATCTCTTATCCTGTGTTACTCTCAGGCTGTTGAAAGCTCTCCCAGGGGTTGCTGTGAGGGGCATGAAATGCTCTGGAAATAGCAAAGCTGTCAGTGGGGAAGGTGACAACTTCTGCAGGAGCTGTGCTGGTGTGGAACCCAGACCCTGGATTTGCACTGTGCTCCTCCAAAAGAGCCTTGCAGAGAAAGCTTCTGCATCAGAGTGCCAGCCTGTAGTGGTGCTGGGAGTGTGCTGAGTGGTTCCAGCCAGCAAAGGCCTTTGCTGAGCTCAGCAAAACAAATAGAAATGTTTCCCTTGCCTCTGAGCAGCTGAGCTGAGGTCCTTGATGGTTGGCAAGAGCAGGACAAAGTGGTGCCCTCTTTCCACAGAGAGGGTCTGTGCTGTGCTGTGATGTGGAGTGGGTTGATGCCTTCCCAGAGGGATGGGGATTGGAAGGGACCTCTGGAGATGGAGTCCAAGCCCCCTGCCAAGGCAGGGGCACCTAGAGAGAGTCACACAGCAGCAGGTGCAGGTGGCTCAGGGATGTCTCCAGAGATGGAGGCTCTACAGCCTCCCTGGGCAGCCTGCTCCAGGGCTCTGCCACCCTTACAGGAGTTCCTCCTGTGTTCAGATGGAACTTCTGAGGTTCCAGTTTGTGCCACTTTACCTTTTATACTGTCACTGGGCACCACTGAACAAAGCCTGGTCCCATCCTGCTGACCCCCACCCCTGGTCAGCATTGTTCAGGGCCCCATCTCCAGCCCAAACAGCCTCTGCTGCTCCCAGAGGTGCTCCAGGCCCCCCAGCAGCTCTGCAGCTTGCTGAGAGCAGTTGGTATGGACCTGAATCACAGACACATGCAGGTTGGCAAAGCCCTCAGGACCACCAAGTCCAACCTAGAACCCTCCTCTACAAGATTCACCTTAAACCATAGCCCAAAGCACCACATCCAAACCACCCTGAGACACATCCAGACTGGGTGACTCCTCCACCTTCCTGAGCAACTCATGCCAGTCCCTGACCACTCTCTCCCTGAAAAGCTTTTTCCTACTGACCAATCTAAACCTCCCCAGCCTCAGCTTGAGGCCATCCCCCCTGGTTCTGTCTGCAGCTGGTGGTGAGCAGAGCTCAGCAGCAGCCCCTGTGCAGCGTCCCTCGGTGCAGCTGCAGAGTGCTGCCTCCCTGCAGCCATCCCCTGTGATCAGTCCCCGGGGACCACGATCTGGAATGTTCCCAGAGGGGTATCCAAATCCAGAGCCCATCCTTGCCCATGGTGAAGCCCTGGGAGCTCAGAGCCATTCCTGTGATCAGGGCAGGAGGACTGAGGATGCTCTTTCTGTTTCCTTTCTCCATTGCCCACCCGCACAGGCTCTGGAGGTCGCTGGGCACTGGAGCAAGGCTGATCGCCCCTGGGGGCAGAGCCCTGCTCAGCAGGGGTGGGGGTGGGATTGATTCCTCCATCACAACGGCACAGCCCTCCCCTCCCCCGAAGCTTCTTCGTGGTATCAGAGCTAAATGCAGGAGTCTGGGCGCGATGCAGCTCTAATGCACTGCGGGAAGCTCTCTGGGCCGGGCTGAGTGCTGGAAACAATCAGGAGACGAACCCAAACGCAAGCAGCAAAGGGCCAGAGGCACAGAGCAGCCTGCAGTGTGCTGCTGCCTTTGTGTAATGCTGTGCCGAGCGCCTGAGCTCTCCTGGGCCAGCAGAGGAGGCAGGGCTGAGGCTGTGGCTCCATTCATTGCACTGCACTCTGAAGTGGTTTTGCTCTTTTGTGTTCCCCAAATAGCTGCAGTCACAAATGTGAGATGGGAGTGAAGCATCTGGGCGGCAGGAGGTGCAGTGCTGGGACAGCAATCGGTGCTGGGGCACTGCTGGGTCCTGGGCAGCCTGCAGAGCCCAGGGATGTGTTAGCTGTAGGCAGTCTGCAGCTGGCCAGGGGCTCCTGGGGGGCAAAGAGCCCACGGCTGGACTCAGCCTCTCTGGAGAGCTTTAGTGTGCTCCAGAGAGACCTCAGAGCTGCGATCTGAGTATCTGCAGGGAACCTGCAGCAGGCTGGGGAGGGACAGCTCAGAAGGGGCTGTGGGGACAGGTGAGGGCAATGGTTTGGAACTGGAGCAGGGCAGAGTTAGGTTGGACAGCAGGAGGAAGCTCTGCACTGTGAGGCTGGAGAGAGACTGGCACAGGCTGCCCAGGGAGGTGGCTGAGCCATCCCTGGAGCCATTCAAGGTCAGCCTGGATGTGTCCCTGGGCAACCTGCTCTGGTTGGAGGTGTCCTGCTGCCTGCAGGGGTTGGACAAGATGCCCTCTGAGGGTCCCTTCCAAGCCAGGGCAGTGTGAAGCTGTGACAGGGATGAAGCTTTGTGCTGTGCCCCAGCAGGAGCTGTGGGTGCTGCCTGTGCTCCCTGAGCAGCACTGGTGGCAGCAGTGCTCCAGCACAGCTCTGCTCTTCACTCTGGGTCCTGGTTCCTAGCCACTGGCTCTCACTCTGCCATGCCCTGCAGACCAGGTGAGCAGTGGTTTTCCTTCTGCAGAGCTTTGGGATCCCTCCCAGAGGAGGAGCCTGTCTGGAGTGCCCCAGGAGGGTGAGAGCTGGAGTGGCTCAGGGGCTGCCCAGGTGTGCTGGGGGGCACTGGGAGAAGCTGGCAGATGCCCTCAGTTTGAAGCCCTCTGACACCAGCGGAGCTCTGCCAGAGGATTCCACCACAACACAAGCTCCTTGGTCCTGCTGGTGGTGACCCAGCAGTGTGTGCTGGTGGGCAGAGCTCTGCTGCAGAGGTGGGCACCAGGCTGAGGGCTGTGCCAAGCTCAAGGTTTGACTTCGACTTCTTTTGGCTGCTTCAGTCACCCTCTGGAGCAGAACTGAGCTCCCAAAGCCCATTTGGGGTGGCAGCTGAGCAGCACCCATGGCCTCCTGGCCATGCAGGAGCAGTTTGGCTTCCTCTCCACCAGCCAGGTTCAGAGGCCAAGCTGCTCTCCCTGCTTGGCAGATGAAGCATCGAGGAGGCTCCAGTCAATGTCTGCTGTCATACCTGGGAGGTGATTCAGCTGCTCCTGGGGCCAGGGCCCAGCCCTGTGCTCAGCTGAGGACCATGGGGCCAACAGGGAGCTCTGCCACAGCTCCACAGCCTGCTGGGGGGCAGCAACTCAGACCCTGCCAAGGAGGTTCCTGTTTGTTCTTCTTCAAACAAAGGAGTTGCTTCTGTCTTTGGAGCCCTCTAATCCAGCAGGCAAAGCTGCAGCAGTGGAGTGGGAGAAAGGTGGAGTAAGGAATGGGTATGAGGAAGAGGAGGAGGAAGGCTGGCACAAAATGCCAAGGGGCTGGTGGCCTTTCTGCCAGGAGGAGCTGTACATCAAGGTTGGGGTCCCAGGGACCAGCCTGTGCCCGTGGTGGGATCACTGCAGCAGTCCCCTCCAGCTGCTGCTTCATCCTCCCACAGAGCTCCTGGGATCTGAGCTCTCAGCACGTGGGGCTCTGCCCTGGCTTGCTCCTGAGGCCCTTGCTGGATGCCACTGGCAGTGCCTGGGTCCTTTTGGGGGTGCTGGATGCCCTCACTCCTTAAGTGCTCCCTGGGTGAGCAGCTCTGAGCATGAGCAGTTGAAAGATTCAGCTCTGGGGGTTGTGTCTCTTCTTACCCTAGAGCTGAGCTGGAGCCCAGGGTTGGAAACTGGTTCCAGGCTAATTGGAATATGTCAGTAGAGAAAATTACAGTGTAGGCTGTGGAAGGGAAGCAGTGGTGATGTCTGCTGCACTCACAGGCCTGCTGAGATGGCCAAGAGAAGAACTCAAAACATAGGTAACACAGAGCCTCTGGGGCACAGCGTCTCGGCCTAGCAGCTTCTGGCTTCTCTCTGCCCAGTAACCTCACTCACCACTTTCCTTCTAACTCCCCTGGGCAAGCCTCCAGGCTCACCTTGTGCATAAGGCAAACCTTGGGGTAAGGTACAGGGGTGGGGAGAAGGTGGCAGGGTGGCTGGGAGCCCCTCCTGGGGACTCTGATTTTGGGAGGGGAGTTGTGTTGCTGTGTCACCTTTAACTTGTCTATGTCTGTAACTGTTCCTGTCTGTTGTGTCTGTCTCTGCTTGTGCATTGTGCTGAGCTTCAGTCCTTAACTTCCAGCTGGCTGAGTCTAGTCTGGGTCATTTTACACAGTCTGGGGGGTGGGGAACTCCCAAACCATCACAGAAGGTGCTGTGGATCCTTCTTTGTGCATTCCCACTGAGGAGCATCTCTGTGGTCTTCCTGGCCCAGATGCAGTTAGTTGAGTCCATGGGACCCTTGGTGGCTGCTAAGGGGCTTCAGTTCCATGGTGGAATATTTGTGAACCAGGGGAATTCCCCAGGCTGCAGAGGGAAGCCCTCTGGGATGGGAGTCAGAAAGGTGTCAGGAAGGGAAAGGGAGGCAAAGTGTGCAAGACCTTGGGGGCTTCACAGGGACCTACAGCCTCTGCACTGCAGAGAGGGCAAAGCCTTGCAGTGGGATTGAAGCTTGAGGAGGGCAAAGTGAGGCTGGAGATGAGGAAGAAATTCTTGGCAGTGAGGGTGGTGAGACACTGGCACAGGTTGCCCAGGGAGGTTGTGATCTTTGATCCCATTCTGTGCCTCTGTGCTCCACAACCTCCCTGGAGGTGTTCAGGACCAGGCTGGATGAGGCTTGGAGCAGCTTGGGCTGGTGGGAGGTTGGCACTGGATGATCTTGAAGGTCCCTTCCAACCCAACCCAATCCATAAATCTCCTGAGGTTTATTTTCCCCTTGCCACCACTGTCACTTCTCAGGTGGAGCCCTGCTGGAGAGCTCTGCCTGGCAGAGCCTGGCACTGCTGGGTGCTGCTTCTCTTTGTGCTGCAGCAGGGCAGTGCAGGAGCTGCCTCTGCTCAGTGCCAGTGCTGAGCTCAGTCAGTGCAGGGCACTGGGCCAGGCTCTTCAGCCCCAGTCTCCAGGAGCTGTTCCTGACCAGAGCTGGACCCTGGGCTCTTTTGGGTGAGGTTAAGAAGAGATGCAGCTCTTTGTGCTTCATTTAGCAGTGCTGACTGCCCCCACAGCTGTCCCTGTCGGCAGCAGTGTCTGGGCAGGGCACTGCTCAGGGCTTTTGCTCTCCAGGCTCACAGCTTTCATAGAGTCACAGAGTGTCAGGGGCTGGAAGGGATCTCCAAAGCTCATCTGGTCCAGACCCCCTGCCAGAGCAGATCACCATCTGGAATGGATCCAGATGGTTCTTGAACACCTCCAGGGAGGGAGACTCCACAGCCCCCCTGGGAACTGTGCCAGGACTCTGTCACCCTCACAGGGAAAAAAATTCCTCCTCAGGTTCACATGGAACCTCCTGTGCTTCAACTTCCCCCCTGTGCCCCTTGTCCTGGCGCTGGGCATCACCCAGCAGAGGCTCCTGCAGGTCCCTGAAAGCTCTGCAGGATCCTCACTGCACACTGCTGCCTCCTACCCTACCTGCAGCCCTGCTGAAGCAAAGTCCCTGCCCTGGTGCTGTGCAGCAGGATGAGTTTTGCCCAAGCTCAGTTACCTTCTGCTCCCCCTCGGTGTCTCTCCTGGCATGAGCAGATCACTGCTGCTGGATGCTCTGCTCCCTCCTGACTCTCTTGCTTTCCTCAGAAGATTGACTCCTCTCACCACCTGCTTTAGAACCTGGAATCACTCAATGGTTTGGGTTGGCAGAGCCCTCTGAGGTCACCCAGTCCAACCAGCAACCCAGCACCACCCTGGCACCAAACCACAGCCCCGAGTGCCATGGCCACACAGTTCTTGACACACACCCCCCCAGGCTTGGGGACTCCAGCACCTCCCTGGGCAGCTGTCACTGGAGGTCCCATCCCTGCTGTGCTGGGAGGCTGTGTGCAGGCCACCCATGGGCTGTGCCTGCCAAGGAGAGCAGTGGGGACAAGCAGGACTGGAAGGATGGAGCTTGTGTCACTGTGCCCAGGTCTCAAAGCTCTGCCAGCTGTGGCTCTGCAGGCCAGGGGGAGCACCCCCACTGCAGCCAAGGCTGGGGGAGTTCTTGGGTGGGGTGCAGCTGTGAGCTGCTGAGTGGTGACCAAGACAAAGGCAGCCAGGAGAGCAGAGGGCACCTGCTGCATCCCCTGCACTGAGGCCAGTCCAGCTGCTGATGCATGCCCAAATCAATTCTGTACCCTGGCACTGCTGCATTTGCTGCATGCCATGAGGAGTCTCCATGCCTGGCAGCCACAGTGCAAAGAATTCTTGCCCCAATGCACTAATTAATAAATTCCCTTCAAATAAGTAGGCAAAAAGTGAGAGGCAGCATCAATATTTAATGGCCTCTGCTCCAAGCCCTCCTGGGCTGGATGTTTGAAGTTGTGTGGGGGATGTTCCCAGGGCCCTGATGGAGACAGGCTGGGATCTGTGGCTCTGTTTGCTCTTCCTTTGAGGAGTTAATTAATTACTTACTCCTTAAAGATGAGTTCCAAGGGCTGGAGCAGCTCTGAGGCTGGGGGGGTGCAGCCTGCAGAGGAGAAGGCTCCAGGGGGACCTCAGAGCTGCTGCCAGTGCCTGAAGGGATCCTGCAGGAAGGCTGCAGAGGGACTTGTGCTGAGGGGGTCTGAGCCAGGCCAAGGGGGAATGGTTTGGAGCTGAGGCAGAGCAGGCTGAGAGTGGAGCTGAGGAAGAAGTTGTTGAGTGTGAGGGTGCTGAGAACCTGGCACAGACTGCCCAGGGAGGCTGTGGCTGCCTCCTGCCTGGAGGTGCTCAGGGCCAGGCTGGATGAGGCCCTGAGCAGCTGAGCCCAGCTGAGAGGTGTCTCTGGGCACGGTGGGGAGGTTGCAGCAGCTGAGAGCTCCCTTCCCACCTGAGGCACTCTGTGGCATGGTGGGAGGTTGGCACAGGATGAGCTCTGAGGTCTCCTCAGCACAGCAAGGGAGCAGCCCTCTGCTCGCCTCTGTCCTGTGGCACTGCAGAGTGCAGCTGATGGCTGTGGTGGGGACACTCCAGCAGCTCCTGGGACGTGAGCCCTTCCCTGTGCCTGTGTTTGTTGTGGTAGTTTTCCACTTGGTCTGCTCAGAACGTGAGGGGAGTGGAGATCAGGCCCCTGCGGCGCTGGCATTGCGCTGCCCCTGCTCTGTGCCCAGGAGGTTCCTCTGCACTGAGCTCAGTAAATGAATTAGGGAAGAGATATTCCTGCAGCACATCCTCTGCTCTCACAGCCACTCAGAAGAGGAAATGACCTCCAGTTGCTCCAGCAGAGGCTTAGGTTGCATCTGAAGGGGAAAAAAAAAAAAACAAGTCACTGCAGGAGTGGTCAGGGACTGGCACAGGCTGCCCAGGGAGGTGCTGGAGCCCCCAGCCCTGGAGGTGTGTGGCCCTGGCACAGGGGCTATGGTTTAGTGCCCATGGGTGGTGGTTGGGTTGCTGGTTGACAGGTTCATGGAATCGGTTGGGTTGGAAGAGACCTTTGAGATCACCCAGTGCCAACCTCCTGCCATGGGCATGGACATCTCCCACCAGCCCAGGCTGCTCAAAGCTTCCTCCAACCTGGTCCTGAACACCTCCAGGGAGGTTGTGGAGCACAGAATCACCCAACATGACCCTTGATCACATTCTGTGCTCCACAGCCTCCCTGGGCAGCCTGTGCCAGCCTCTCCCCACCCTCACTGCCAAGAATTTCTTCCTCCTCTCCACTCTGTCTCACCTCCTTGATGCTCTTGGAGGTCTCTTGGCATCTTGACCAACAGCTCTCCCCTTAGGAAGGTTTTTACCCTCCCTGAGGCATTGTCTGTGCTAGTCCCTGCCTCAGCCATGGTTTGTGAGGTGCTCTGGGGTCTGTCTCCAGGACTGAATTCTCTCTCTCACTGTCCCAGCAGAGAGCCCAAAGTCTTTTAAACAGCCTTTCAGAAAGGTCTTGGGGCACTCTGTGCAGCCTGCTGAGAGGTTCAGGGCTCAGGGCAAGCAGCTTAGGAGCTGCCTGAGGTCTGTCACAGGAGCAGTTGGTGCTGCATGTTAATTTGCTTCCCCCTGGTAAATGCCTGCAGTGTTAGCAGAGCTTGCAGTGCCACCCAGATCCCAGCAGCTTTGCTGGCTCTAAACTCCTTACAGGAGAGTTTGGGATTCCTGAGGTCTCTGTTTGAAATTTGGGAGTCCTGGGCTCAGGAAAAAGAAATGAGGAGAGGGGCAGAGGCTCCCAGCTTGTCCAAGCCCCTGCAGGCAGCAGAAACACTTCCAGCCAGAGCAGGCTGCCCAGGGGCATCCAGGCTGAACTTGGATTGTCTTCAACCACAACCCTGGGCAGCCTGTGCCAGTGTCTGCCCACCCTCACTGTGAGAACTTCCTCCTGATGCCCAGCCTGGCTCTGCCCTGCTCCAGTCCCAAACCATTGCCCTCAGCCTACCTGAGCAGTCCCTCCCCAGCCTCCCTCTACCCCAACTCAGACACTGAAGTGCAGCTCCGAGGGCTCCCTGCAGCCTCCTCCAGGCTGCACAGCCCCAGCCCTGCCAGCCTGTCCCCTGGCTCAGCTGCTGCAGCCTCTGCTGCTTTCTCTGTTCTCATTGTGTGCCCCCTGCTCGGGGTGCCAGGCTGGCTGTGTGCCCCCTGCTCGGGGTGCTGGGGCTCAGCTTGCCTCCTGTCTGTAGCTGCTGTTAGTTGTCTCCTGTCCCGTGGAGCATCTCAGGCATCCCATAGTGAGCAGCTGGGCTGGGCCCTGCTGTGCTCAGCTGGGTGCATGCTGCAGTGGTGACTGCAGCCCCAGAATGTGTGTGGGAGAAGGTGCCCCCCGTGTGCCAGCCTGCCCTTCAGCTGCTGTTTGCTTGGGCACTGCTGAACAAATGCTTTGTGTGCTTCTGGTGGCTCAGCTCTTTGCTCCTCTTCTCTCCACCTACTTGGCTGCATTCATTTAATTTTTCCTGTTGAGAGCTGGGGGGGGGGCAGCCCCAGTGGGCTGGGGCAGAGCCTTTGTGCAGTGAGTGCTTGGCACAGGGCACTGCAGGCACTGCCCCTCTGGCCTGATGAACAGGAGCTGGGACCCAGGGACAAACCTCTCAGAGCTGAGCTTCTGAGACAGCTCTGGGCAGGAGCTGCCTGCCTCCAGAGGAGGACCTGCACGCCCTGGAGGGTGCTGTGCTGCTGGCAGTGAGTGCTTGGCACCGCTGGGTGCTCCTGAGCCGGGGTGGCAGAGCTGCCACTGCCACATCGGGTCTGGTTTGGCCACCAGAGGTAGCTCAACAAGGCCAAGGCAGGGTCCTGCACACAGTGTGGGTGAGCAGCAGCCTGAAGGGCACTTCTTGACCCACACCAGAGCGAGTCTGCCCAAGCCAGGAGCTGCCAGCTCTGCCAGGAGCTTGTTGGGGCAGAGGGTGCCAAAGGCTTTGCTGCAGTCCAGGCAGACTCCATCCACAGCCTGCCCTGCACTCCCCAGGAGGTAACCTGAGCAGTAAAGGAGGTCAGGTTGGGCAGGCAGGACCTGTCCTTCCTAAACCCATGCCTGATCCCTTGGGCATCCTGCAGGTGCCCTGCGATGGCACTTGGAGGGGAGAGGAGAGCAGAGGAGGGGAGGGAGCAGCCAGTGGAGATTCTCACTCTGAACCTCAGGGAAGGGCTTTGGACGCTCCCGGGTGGGGACTGTGTCTGACCTCGGGCCCCGTGGCTGTGGGAGGCAGAGTTACAGCAACTGAACAACATCTGCCTGGCCCAGCATCTGCACAGACAGCGCAGGGGGCAGGGCCTGGGGCAGCAGCCTCAGCGCTCACAGCTGGAGCAGGAGGTGACAATGAACCTGGCAAGTGCAGGCTGCTGTGTGCCATGCAGCAGAGCTCTGCGAGCAGCAAAGGGACTGCAGCCAGGCTGTGCCTCCCCCCGGAGCCAGGCAGTGCCCCCCGGTGCCAGGCTGTGCCCCGTGGGCAGGCTCTGCTCTGACTGGGGGCACTTCACTGTGCAGAGGGGAGCAGAGGGCTCCTGCTCTGCAGCTGTTGGCTTTCAGAGTGTGTCTGTAGAAGAGTGGAATCCCCTTGGCTGTGCCCAGGGCTTGCCCCAGCACTGCTGCCCGCTGGCAGGGCACTGAGCCGCAGCAGCCTCTCAGCTCCAGCCTGCTGCTTGCACCAGAGCCATCTTTGGAAGGTTCTGAGGCTGAGGGCAGAGTTGTGGCCTTTGGGGGTGGCTGCAGGAGCATGGTGAGTCCAGTCTGGGAGCCAGAGGATTGCTCTGCTGGGAAAAGACCTCAAAGACTGAGTCCAGGCAGCAGCAAGGGCAAGAGAGGGGAACCTGCCCCTGCTGGGACCCTCCTCCAATCCTGCCTCCAGCTCTGCTGTGTCCAGCATAGGGAGGACCCAGAGCTGTGGGGAGAGTCCAGAGGAGGCCACAAAGATGCTGCCAGGGCTGGAGCAGCTCTGCTGTGAGCACAGGCTGAGGGAGCTGGGGGGGTGCAGCCTGCAGGGAAGGCTCCAGGGGGACCTCAGAGCTGCTGCCAGTGCCTGAAGGGAGCCTGCAGGAAGGCTGCAGAGGGACTTGTGCTGAGGGGGTCTGAGACAGGCCAAGGGGAATGGTTTGGAGCTGAGGCAGAGCAGGGTTAGAGTGGAGCTGAGGAAGAAGTTGAGTGTGAGGGTGGTGAGAGCCTGGCACAGGCTGCCCAGGGAGGCTGTGGCTGCCTCCTGCCTGGGGGTGCTCAAGGCCAGGCTGGATGAGGCCCTGAGCAGCTGAGCCCAGCTGGGAGGTGTCCCTGGGCATGGTTGGAGGTTGCAGCAGCTGAGCTCTGAGTTCCCTTCCCACCTGAGCAGGCTGGAAATGCAGAGTGGCCTCTGGTGTCCCTGTGCCCCTGGCTGGGCCAGCAGCATGCTGGTGGCTCTGGTGCAGTTAGCAGTGCTCAGAGCAGCTCCACTCTGTGGCTCCTGTCTAATAATTAGCACACAGCTGCCCAAAGGGGAAACTTGTGTGGGCAAGAGCTTTGCTGAGCTTTGTTTTAACAGCTGCTGGTGGTATGAGAGAGCCTCACAGGATGGAAAGGAAAAAACAGCAGAGGATGAACATCAGTCACCAGATAATGCCAAGATGCAGGCAGGCACCCAGGGGTCTGCTGGGCATGAGCTGCAGCCCTGCACTGCTTCAGAGGAGTCTGGAGCAGGACTCTGGGTGTGTGTGAAGAGGGGGAGGTGGGATGGAGCTGGGGAGCAGGGAGGGTTGCAACACTGTCAGCTGCAGAACATCCCTGGAACAACAGCATCATCCATTGAGCATTGTTAGCAGGCTGCAGGTCCTGGGGGAGGCAGCTGGGAGCTGGAGCTGGGCTGCAGCTCATGGTTTGTCCCCTCCCAGCAGCAGCAGAGCCTTGCACACCACAGTCTGCTCCTTTTCAAAGCTCTTGTTTACAGCACACAGCCCAGAGGATCCCTCTGGGTCCTGGCAGCTCTGGATTGTGTCAGCAAAGCCCAAATCTCTGTCCTGGTGCTGTTCCCTCAGGATGGGCAGAGGATGAGGTTGGCTTTGCTCTGCTTCCTAACTGAGTTTGTGGCTGTCATTGCTGCTAATGGCAGAGCTGCAGCAGCCCCTGGGCCCCCAGGAGCTTTTAGCAGTCATGAGCCTTTGCTTGGCAGGTGAGGCTGGGTGGTGAGGGCTGAGCTCTGCTGCTGCTCCTCCTCATCCTTGGAGGGAGGAGTCCACCTGAAGCAGATGAGTTGCACTGGTGCCACTGCAAGGGACCACAGAATGGCTCAGGCTGGAAGGAGCTCAGAGCTCAGCTGCTGCAACCTCCAACCATGCCCAGGGACACCTCCCAGCTGGGCTCAGCTGCTCAGGGCCTCATCCAGCCTGGTCCTGAGCACCCCCAGGCAGGAGGCAGCCACAGCCTCCCTGGGCAGCCTGTGCCAGACTCTCACCACCCTCACACTCAACAACTTCTTCCTCTGTTCCACCCTAACCCTGCTCTGCCTCAGCTCCAAACCATTGCCCTTGGCCTGGCTCAGACCCCCTCAGCACAAGTCCCTCTGCAGCCTTCCTGCAGGCTCCTTTCAGGCACTGGCAGCAGCTCTGAGGTCCCCTGGAGCCTTCTCTGCAGCCTGTTTGCTTTCAGTTGGAGTAGCTGAACAAGTACAGAAGGTTGCCCTGCACTTGCACCAGAAGAATTTGGCTTTTCCAAGCTCCCATCTGGCGTCAGTTGAGGTTTCATTATCTTGCTCTTCAAGAGCTTTCTCTACCCTGGGCTGTAATTTGCACATTAGGAAGTGTTTTGCAACTAAACCTCGGCCTGCTGTGGGCTTCCCTGTGTGCAGAACTGCAGCCTTGGAGTGTTGCTCTCAGAGTGGTCTGCTGAGGACAGCTGCTTCTCATTGTGGGAAGTCAGAGCAGAGCCTCAAACCTCAGCCTGGGTGAAGTGGTTGGCAGGGAATGGACTGCAGCTTGGGCAGCCCTCAGGAGAGCCCTGGGACACTCAGGCTGTGAGCTGAGCCCTCCCTGCTGCCGAGGCACAGAGCTGTGACAGCAGTGCTGAGCATGGTGCTAGGACACCTCTGAGGTGCAGCTTTCTCTCGCACAGCCTGCTGAGGGACATGTCCCCCTGGCAGCAGCAGATGGCTTCTGGCAGGGCTGGTCTGGGTGGCAGTGGAGCAGCACCTGTGGGATGCCCTGCACCAGCTGGGCTCAAGTTCTGCCTGCAGAGTTTCCTACCAAGCTCTGCCTTGCTCCAAGAGGACCCACAGAGAGAGTCATACAATCATGGAATCAGGCAGGGCTGGAAGGGACCACAAGGAGCAGCCAGTGCCAACCCCTCTACCATGCCCAGGGACACCTCACACCAGCTCAGGCTGCCCACAACCTCATCCAGCCTGGCCTTAAACACCTCCAGGGATGAGGCTTCCACCAGCTCCCTGGGCAACCCCTGCCAGGCTCTCACCACCCTCATGCTGAACAACTTCTTCCTCACCTCCAGCCTGACTCTCTCCATTTCCAGCTTTGCTCCATCCCCCCCAGTCCTGTCACTCCCTGACAGCCTAAACAGTCCCTCCCCAGCTTTCCTGTAGCCCCCTTCAGATCCTGCAAGGCCACAGTGAGGTCACCTGGGAGCCTTCTCCTCTCCAGCCTGCACAGCCCCAACTGCCTCAGTCTGGCCTCATAGCAGAGCAGCTCCAGCCCTCTGAGCATCCTCTTGGCCTCTGCTTTGGTTACTGTTTCTTCAGTCACCTGCCTGCTGCTCCTCAGCTCTGTCCTGCTCCAGCTGAGCTGCTCTCACCCCTCCCCAGAGTGGGTCACTCTCCTGCCTTACCTCTCACCCCAGCTGTCTGCTGCTGCAGTCCAGCACCCACATCCTCTGCGTGGCACATCCTCTCTCACCTTCCTTCCTGCCTGCTGCCTTAGCACTCTGCCGTGTCCTGTTGCTATGGAGGGACCACAAGTTCTGCTTTACCACATCCTCTGTAGGATACAGCAGCCTGAGGGGGAGGAGGAGGAGGCTTGGTGAGGCAGCAGGAGGGCAGAGCTGCAGGTCTGGGCTCCAGCAGGTGAGGGGAGGCTGCTTGCTGTAGGGGTGAGCAGCAGCTCCTGGAGCTAAGGGTAGGAGGTTTGCTCCAGGAGGAGCTCCCCCAACCCCCTGCACCTGTGACTGGGCAGCAGCAGTGGCTCAGAGACTGCTGCAGGAAGGAGCAGTTGCAATTGATGGTTCAAGCTGCCAGAGCAGGGCGTAGGGAGGCTGGCAGTGCCCATCCTGGCAGCTGGTGTTGCTGGGTGTGCTCACAGCATGGGGCAGGGGCAGCAGGGCTGCCCCAGCAAGTGTTGGAGCAGGTCATAGAACCATAGAATGGGAAGGTTGGAAGGGACCTCAAGGATCAGCCAGTCCCAACCCCCTGCCACAGGCAGGGACACCTCCCACCAGCACAGGGCACTCAAGGCCTCCTCCAACCTGGCCTTGAACACCTCCAGGGAGGGAGCAGCCACAACCTCCCTGGGCAACCTGTGCCAGTCTCTCACCACCCTCACTGCAAACAACTTCCTCCTAACATCCACTTTCAGTCTCCCCTCTGCCACTCCAAACCCATTCCCCTTGTCCTGCCATTCCCAGCCCTTGTCAGTAGTCCCTCCCCAGCCTTCCTGCAGCCCCCTTCACATCCTGCAAGGCCACTCCAAGGTCTCCTCAAGGCCTTCTGCTCTGCCACATCAGGCACAGCCTGGTTCCACTCCTGCTTCCTGGGGTGCCACCCCTGTGCCTAATGTGCCTCATCTTTGACCCTCTCTTGTCCCCTAGATGAAGTTCTGAGGTGACTAAGCAGAGCTGGAAGAAGAATTAAAACCTTTTGGGCTGCCTGGGGGGAAAAAGGAGTTATGGGGATGAGAATGAAGGGCAGATGGAGGTGAGAGAATGAGAAGGAATTTTTCTGGGGTATTCATTACTCAGCTGGAGTGGAAATGTGCCTGTGGCTGGTCAGGAGCTGGCTGGGAGCTGTCAGGGTGCCAGGGGCAGGGGTGAGCAGGAGCTGTGCCTGCAGGCAGGGCCGGATGCAGCTGGTGCAGGAGCAGCTCTGAGCAGCCAGCAGAGCCTCGGCTGCAGCTGAGAGCAGCCAGCAGAGATGCAGACTCTGTCCCAGCAGCAGCTCTCTACTGCTCTCATCCCCTGTCTGTGCTGCCTGAAGCAGGAGGTCAGTGCCCTGTGCTCCCTGGTGGCTCTGGGGTCCTCAGGGCTGGGCTTTGTGTGGCACTGCCAACTGGGAGGATGAGGAAGGGACTGGAGCATCTCTGCTGTGAGGAAAGGCTGAGAGCTCTGGGGCTGGTGAGTCTGGGGAGGAGGAGGCTGAGAGGGGATCTGGGCAATGTCTGTGCATGTGAGGGCTGGGTGCCAGGCTGAAGGTGCCAGGCTGTTTTGGGCTGTGTCCTGTGGTAGGATGAGGAGCAATGGGTAGAAGCTGTAACCCAGCAGGTTCCACCTCACCATGAGGAGGAACTGGTTTGGTGTGAGGCTGCTGGACTCTGGAGCAGGCTGCCCAGGGGGGTTGTGGAGTCTCCCTCTCTGCAGCCTTTCAGAGCCTGTCTGGATGTGTTCCTGGGTGCCCTGCCCTGGCAGGGGGCTGGGTTTGGTCTCTAGAGGTCCCTTCCAAGCCCATTCAGTGGTCAGTGGTGGCTGAACTGACAGCTGCTAAAGTGCTCCTCCTGCAGTGGCAGCCTGGACCTGGAGCTTTTCTCTGGGGGTTAGTTTGCTGTTAACATCTGCAGAGCTTTAGTGCAGCCTTCCAAGGAGCTCTTCTGCTTCCCCAGTGCCATCTGGGACTTGGCTGAGCCTCCCAAGGCCTCAGTCTTGTTAATTATTTTTCTAATTTGAAGTTGTTAAACCATGGAATCTGAAAAAGTAATTTAGAATTGGGAGGCTCTGATCTCTTCTTGATCTTCCCTCTGATGTCTTCTTGATCTTCCTTGAATTCCTTTGTGCTGGTGGAAATGAGTGAGGGTTAAAAAAAAAACAGAATAAAGAAGTGGGAGGAGAAGGTATGAACCAGAGGTGAAAATCAGAGCTCAATTCCCCTGCCTCTCCTCCTGCTTTTAGGAGAGTGAATAAACAAAGTGATTTGGGAAGGGAAGGGAAGGGAACTGAGCTCCCTGGAGGAGCAGGCAGGAGCCAAAGCTTCACATCTTCCTGGGATGGGTTCTGGCTGCTGCTGCCAGCTGAGAGCTCCAGCAGGAGGATGCTGAGTGGAAAAGCTTTGTTGTTGTTGTTGCGGTCAGCATCTGCACATCTCTGCATTAATCCACCCTGCCCTCTCCCTCAGCCTGGGCAGGGACTCTTGACAAGGCCTGGGAGTGCCAGGACAGGGAGAGGGGAGAGGAGGAAGAAATTCTTGCCAGTGAGGGTGGGGAGGCACTGCCCAGGGAGGCTGTGGATGTCCCTCCCTGGAGGTGTTCAGGCCAGGCTGGATGAGGCCTTGAGCACCCTGGGCTGGTGGAGGTGTCTCTGCCCATGGCAGGGGTTGGCACTGGGTGAGCTTTGAGGTCCCTTCCAACCCAAACCTGCCCACGACTCTGAAGCAGCAGGAGGAGTGGCAGTGCCAGTCCTGCCTGGTTACTGCTGCCCCCAGAGCCTGCTGTGAGTGCTGGAAGCTGTGGCAGTAGTTGGTGAAGTGTCCCAGGGCTGAAGCTTAGTTCACACTTGGAAGCAGAAGGCAGTGCCAGGGCCTGGCTGTGAGCTGGGGCTGAGCTCCTCTCTGGGAGCTGTGGGGCAGCCGTGGGCACTGCAGTGGGGTCTGGCTGGCAGGAGCCAGGTTGGCACTGCAGGGTGGCTGGGGACAGCCCTGCCCGGCAGGAGGTGCCCAGGCTGGAGCCCCCGGGGGCAGCTGGAGGAGCCTGGGCCCGAGCTGTTGCACAATAGGTGGGAGCCTCCTTGAAAGAGGAAGGAGCATCTGCAGAGCTGCAGGAGCCATCACTGCTGCCTTGCTCAACAGCTGGTTGTGCTCCCTGGTTTGTGGCCCAGGCACAGGACAGAGCTGCTCAGGGGCTGCTGATTTTTTGCTGCCTCATTTTGTCCTTCCCAAAGCCCTTGGCAGGGCTGGGGGCTGAGGCTCGAGGAGAGCTGCCAGGGAAGGGATGTGGCAGCTGCAGCAGGAGAAGCTACCAGGCAGAGCATTTCCAGCAGGGCTCAGTTGGAGGCCTGATGTGAGCTGCTCCCAAACCTCCTCTGCAGTGATTTCTGCAGCCTTGGGCTTCCTGGGCTGGGAGCTTTGTGCCCCAAACCGTTCTGTGTGCCCTGGCACTCCTCAGCTTTCCCAGGAGCCTCTGCCTACCCTGGGCCAGACCCCTGGCGGGAGGAGGGCTCAGTGTTGGGCCCCTCTGGCTGCACTGCCCTTGCTGTGGAGTCTCAGTGGGTGATGGTGGTGCCAGGTCTGCTTAAGGCAGCTGGAGCCCAGGCCCCTGGTGTGGCAGACCTGCCGTGGGCACCGTGGCTTGGTGAAGTGGCACTTGGGCCAGAGCTGTTCCCTGCCCACAGCAGGACAGGGAGCTCAGTCTGACCTTGCCTTGCTTCTTGCACTGCTGAAGTTCACCTGTTGAGGTTCTTCTGGTCACAGCCCAGTGCAGGGCAAGAGTCCTGAGTCACTATAAACAGAGCTTCAGCTCCCCAGCTCAGTGTGCCCAGCAGAGCTCTGCCCTCTGCACGGGCACCATGCAGTCTGCTTTTGCCAGACTCGAGGTGGTGAGGCCACAGAAGCAGCCCAGCAGAGGCAGCTGTGGGATGCCAGAGCAGCCTGAGGCAGCTGCTTGCAGCTTGCTGTTTGTTGGGGCTGGGCTCTAAAGATGCTCTGGGAATGGGGTAGGGGTGGGGGGGAGCTTGGGGGCAGCCAGCAGCAAGCTCAGGGTGCATGAAGCTGCTCTGGCTCTGCCTGCAGTCAGCAGGATCTCCCTGCAGGGCTTCCTGTCCTGTGGGAAAGCTGCTCCTGCCCTCTCTGGCTGGGGCTGGGGTGGGCTGCTGCTGAGGGCTGCTGCCAGCAGCTTCTGCTGTCTGCTCAGGGCAGCTCCATTTGCTGGCAGGGATCAGGGGGTGGATTCCCTCCCTGATCCCTGGAGATTTCCCTGCTCAGAGCTGGGAGTGTGCAAGTGCCTTTGGGGGGCCGTGGGCTGCCTGCTGGCTGTTTGCTGAAGATGCAAGATGTTTATGTTAAAGGATGGAAAGTGAGGAGGAGGAGGGTGTGGGAGAGCTCCAGCACCTCCTTATCAGAGCCCTCCAAGCCCTGCTGGTGGTGTCTGGGGCAGAGCAGCAGGTGCCTGCCTGAGCTGGCAGCATGCACACGTGGCCCTTCCTCTGAGCCCTCTGGCAGGAGAGCTCCGTGGGCTTGCCCCTGGTGTCCTCTGCCCAGCTGTGGAGGGGCCTGGAGGGAGGACTTGGCCTGGTGTGGGTCCTGCCCTCCTGCAGGGCACAGGCAGCCTCTGCTCCAGTGCTTCAGGGAGGTTTGTGCTGCTGGGCTCAGGCTCTCTCTGCACTTGGATTTCACTCTTCAGTTGCCTTTAACCACTTTTCCCTGGTTCCTGGAGCAGGAGGCTCAGAAGCTCTCTGCTGGGTTTGTAGCTTTGCCCTGCTGCCCTTTGCTGTTCTGCCCCAAGTGCCTCCATGGGCTGCAAGTGGCAGAGTGGCACACGAAGGCTGTGCTGGGCTCAGGTGGTGCCTTCTGGCCAGCAGACCCTGGGGGTCCCCTTCTGTGCATGGCACCTGCAGGGTTTGCCCAGCTCTGCACCCTGACCTGCTGCTCTCCTTCAGGCACTCCTGGCAGCCCAGCAGCAGCTCCTGTGTGCATGCCAGGAGGAGTCTCCTGGTACTGACCTCAGCCCCAGAGCAGCTCTGCTGCAGGGCACCAAGTGGGGGTTGCCTGAGTGCAGCACATCCCTGCAGCAGGCTTTGCAGTCTCCTCCTGCTCTCTGTGCACCTCAGGAAGTGCTCTCTTGCTTTGCTAACGTCCCCTGAGAGCTCTCAGGCTGGAAGCCACAGTGCCAGGGCTCCAGCAGGCACAGCAGCATCACTTGTGCCAGGAGCTTTGGTGGTGGCAGCCGAGGGGCTGACTCGGGTCTGCTGCTGTGGCTTGGGGCAGTGATGGCAGCCTCTGCTCTGGGCTGGGCCCAGTGCTCTTCAGAGTCCTCATCAGTGACACAGGCAGAGGCTGCGGCACCCTTGGCAAGTGTGCTGCTGGTGGCACCAGTCTGGAGGGTGGGATGGCATCCAGAGGGACCTGGCAGGCTGCAGAGGTGGCTGGGAAGAACCTCCCCAGGTTCAGTGAGGCCAAGTGCAAGGTCCTGCTCCTGGGCTGGGGCAGTCTCTGATACCAGTCCAGGCTGGGCTGGTGAGATTGAGGGCTTGGGGGTGCTGGTGGAGGAGAAACTGAACGGGAGCCAGCAGTGGGCACTGCCAGCCCAGGAGGCCAAGGCCAACCTGGGCTGCATCCCAAGCAGCACGGCCAGAGGTGGAGAGAGAGGATCCTGCCCCTCTGCTCTGCTCTGGGGAGACCTCACCTGCAGTGTGCCCAGGTCAGGGGCTGGCACAGGCTGCCCGGGGAGGTGGTGGAGTCCCCATCCCTGGAGGTGTTCACGAACCCTGTGGCTGTGCCACCTGGGGCCACGGATCTGTGGCCGTGGTGGTGCTGGGTTGGGGTTGGCCTGGCTCATCCTGGAGGTCTCTTCCCACCCAAGCAGCTCTCTGATTCCCTCTCAGTGCACCACAGTCTGAGAAGTATTTCCCAAGGCTGGCAGAGAGCTGAGGCAGTGCAGAGCTGGGGGTGGGTGAGTGGAATGTGAGCAAAGTGCCCCAGCTGAGGTGAGCTGAGGTTAAACCTGCAGATGGGAGTGAGCTGCCCTGCAGAACTATTGGGGACTTAGAGTTGCTTCATTTCTCTTGGCATTTGCAAATCCCAGAGTGCCCAGTGGAATGTTCTGGACTGGAAAGGGCTTTATTGAGGCCATGTGTGACTGGGCTTGGGGGCAGAGGGTTTGGAGAACAAAGCAACATCTGTGTGGAGAGCTGGAGGTGGGCAAGGAAAGCTGCTGGGAACGTGGCCGATGCCATCTGCTGGGGCATCCTTTGGTCCTGGGGGGTCTGCTTCGGGGCAGGAGGGGCTGCAGGGAGGCCCTGGTCTGGAAAGGAGCTGAGAGCAGTTCTGAAGGCCCTGCTGAAGGCTGAGTCTAAATCCATTTCCCACACCAAGATCAGCAGCGGAGCTCAGCTCTGTGGAACGTTGCTCTTCAGAGCAAAATCAGGCTCCTGGGATGGCTCAGGACCTCAGAGATGCCTACTCCAAGCCCCTGCCGTGGGCAGGGACACCTCCCACCAGCCCTGGTCGCCCAAGGCCTCATCCAGCCTGGCCTCAAACACCCCCAGGGCTGGGGCATCTGCAGCCTCCCTGGGCACCCTGTGCCAGGGTCTGCCCACCCTCACCGCAGAGAACGAAGGAAGGAATTGCCACTGCCCTGCACTCAGAGGTGATTTTGGCTCTCTGTGTGTTCAGGGAGGCAAAGCTCTTCTCTCTCTGGCTGCTTGCAGGACCAGTTTGACAGCCTGGAGAAGCACACCCAGTGGGGCATCGATGTGCTGGAGAGGTACATCAAGTTCGTCAAGGAGAGGACCGAGATCGAGCTCAGCTATGCGAAGCAGCTCAGGTGAGCCCAGCCCAGGCAAGCTCGGCTCAGGCAGGCTGGGCTGTGGAGCTCTGCCCTCAGAGCTGCCTCCCCCCAGAGCCTGTAATCATCCCTGGGGCTGTCTCCTTGGGGGCCATTCGGGTTTGCAATGGTGGCTCTGAGAGCAGCTCTCATTGAGGGGGGAAAGAAAAGCTGCTCTGAGCTGCTGCTTCACTCTGCTCCAGCTCCTCTGCTGGGAGGTGAGAGAGCAGCACCAGGGCTTGGGCACAGCTGATGGCTGCTGAGTGCCCTGGGGGATGGCTCTGGGATGCTCTCCATGCCCTGGGGCTGCTTTCAGAAGGCTTTCAGGGTTCTCAGGACATGGAGCTTCGGTCTGGGCAGGGTGGGAGGTTTCCTGTTCTCAACCAGGCTCTTTTCAAGGCCTGATGGAGGCTGCAGGTCAGAGTTAGTCTCTGCCAGATTGAAACCTGGGATTTGGCTGTTGGCAGCTTGGTGAGCTTGGTGCTGCCCTTGTGATGCCTCCTGAAGAGAGCAGGGATGCTGTGAGCTCACCTCAGGCAGCTCCACTACTGCACCTTCCTGCTGGGCAGATCTGGTCTGGGCAGGGAGCCTGGGAACAGCCCTGGAGGGCAGATCCAGGCTGAGTGGGGAGGACAGAAGGGAAGGGCTGCAGAGAGCCCTGCCAGGGGCTCTCAGGGTGTTCCCAGCAGGGGCTGAGGGGTGGGCAGGGGTAGCAGGGAGCACAGCACAGGCAGTGTGTTGGTAGTGGAGCTGCCTGGGGAGGGGAGTGCAGGAACCATCCCTGCTGAAGCCCTCCAGACCTTTGGCATGCCCATGGAAGGTGCTCAGAGCTCTGCCCTCTCCTCAGGGCCTGCAGGCCTGAGGGTCAGGCTGGCCTCAAGCCCGATGGCTGTTAAAAGGCTCCCAAAGCAATCACCCAGAGTTTGTGCTGCCCTTGGAAGGGGTTTGGGCTGCAGCTGATAAAGCCCTGCCCTGATGGGTTTGTGCTTCCTCGGGGCAGTGCCAGGAGGATTCCCCAGGGGCTCTGCTCCAGACAGCAGGAAATGGAGGCTGCAGGAACTGATTGCTCACATCTAGGAGAGGAGATTGACTTAGAGAGGCTGAGTGAGGTGGGAGGAAGAGAGGGTGAGTGGAGTGGGAAGGCCCAGCAGAGGATGTGTGTGAGCAGGGCTGTGCTGTGGGCACAGCAGTCAGAGGATTCCTGAGGATGACAAATCTCAGGTGGAAGGAGAGGAAGTAAGACACAGCCCAAGGGCCTCGGGGCAGTGGCAGAAACTTCACCTCTGACTCTCAGCTCCTGAGGTTTGTTTCTTGCCCTGTCAGGCTTGCAAACCAAACTGGCTCAGTTTGTTCCTCCTCTGTGCTTGGACTCCCCACCCACAGCTGCCTCTGCCTGCCCCCACTCACTGCTGTGCCCTGGGGGCAGATGCACCCCTGAGGAGCTCTCAAGCACTGAGCAGCTTGGGGCACCTCAGAAGTTAGGGTAGGAGAGAGGAGAAGGCAAAAGCATGGAGCTGGCAGCTGCTGAGGTGGAGCAGTGCTGAGCCTTAGGACAGCTCTCACAAAGCTCCTGAAGGCTGAGGAGGCCTTCCTGGGGCCCCAGCCCTGGGGAGCAAAGGGGCTGCAGCACATCACTGCCTCTTGTGAGCTGTAGAGGTGCCATCAGAGAGGGGCAAGGCAGCACCAGAGCCTCCTGGGGTTCACTCACTTGCATTTCTGGTGGAGCTGAGCTGCATCTCTGTTGTGTGAAACCTCTGCTCAGCCCTGGGCTCCTGCAGAGCTGCTCTCCTGGGCTGGCTGCACCTCAGCCTGGCCATCTGCTAGGCAAAAATGATTCCAGTCCTAATTCTGCAGGTGTGGGACACTGTGCTTCAAAAGTGTGAGCTTAGAGACCTGAGGGATGCATCCAGGGCATGGAGACCTCAGTGCTCTGAGAGCAGGCTGCAGCCAGGTGGGGCCTGGGCTCTACTCACCAGTCTCAGGGGGTAGAAGGAGAGGAAAGGACTGAAATTGTGCCAGGGGAGGGTTAGGTTGGATGTTAGGAACAATTTCTTTGCTCCCAGACTGGTCAGGGGTTGGCAGAGGCTGCCCAGGGAGGTGGTGGAGTCCCCATCCCTGGAGGTGTTTGAGAACTGTGTGGCCTTGGCACTTGGGGCTGTGGTTTAGTGCCCATGGTGGTGCTGGGCTGGTGCTGGGCTCAGTGAGCTTGGAAGGCTCTTCCAACCCAAACACTTCTGTGATTCTCTGCCCAAAGTCCCAGGTCACAGCAGTGGAGGATGGGTGCTGGGTGCTGCTGGGTGCTGCACTGACCCCACAGCCTGTGCTGCTGACCAGGGCCTGCACTTGGTGCTGCCAGGGCAGTGCCAGCTCTGCAGTGCCCGTCAGAGGTGCCAGCAGTCAGGTTTCTTGCCCAGGATGCCTGGAGGAGCAGGTCAATATTTTAAAGTGCAGCCATTAGCTGGCTGTGGGCTAATGAGCTGCAATCATCTGTGCTAATTGGGCTAATCAGAGCTGGCAGCTCTGCCAGCCTGGGTTGCTGATGGCAGTGAGGTTCCTGTCCTCAGCTCCCACTGCCTCAGGAGCATTCTGCTGCTCCTTGCAAGCATCCTGCTGCAGACAGGCAGCTTTGGCTGCCCAGGAGTGTCCTCTGCTGCAGGAAGTGCCCCTGCAAGGGGCTGGCTGAGCTCTGGGCACCTGCTGGGTGGGTTTGTCATCATGGAGTGGTACAGTGGCAGGGGTTGGGAGGGACCTGCAGGGCCTGGGAACCACAGCTGGAGGCTCTGGGCTTGGTGGCTGCAGAATCTGCCACTTCCCTGCAGCTGCAGAGGCTGAGCCACCTCCAGGCCCTGCTCTGGGGGCTCTGCTGCAGCCTCACAGCCACACTCCTGGGAAGTGCCTCGGTGGGTGCAGGTGAGAAGTGAAGCCTCACAGATGTGTGCATGCAGGCAGGGGGTGGCCAGGAGCTGGGAAATGGAATGTTATATCCACCTGGGCTTGATTTGTTGGTTTGTTTGTTTGGTTTTAGGAATCTTTCCAAGAAATACCAACCCAAGAAGAACTCCAAAGAGGAGGAGGAGTACAGGTGTGTGCCTGAGCCACTGCTGGGGAGCAGGGCAGAGGAGGGAGGGGATGCTGGGGTCAGCAGATGGGGCTTGCTCTGCAACCCCAAGATCTTAAGGCCAAACAGAAAGGAAGGGAGACCCTGGGTGCAGTGCCAGGCTGACCTGGCAGCACTGGGGAGTGGGTCTGGCCTGAGGTTCCTCAGTGCCCTCTGTGGTCTGGTTTCTGAGCTCCTGTCTGGGGCTTGGTTTTGCTTCACCTTTGCCATGTGCCTTGAAGACCTGAGGGCAGCTCCGTGGGGCTGAGTGACCCAACCCTGAACTGCTTTAGGCTACTGTGGACTTCAGGCTGCAGCTGCAGCAGTCTGTGGGAGCAGGAGGGGCTCAGCTGGCCTGGCAGCACCCATCAGTGGCTGTGCCAAGGGTGATGCTGCCAGCAGCCAGCGGCTCCCGAAGGGCCAGGGCCAGGATGCAGCATCCTGGCAGGGAGGGACTCAAGAGCTGCTGCTGCTGGGGGGGCTGCAGGGGCTCTGCTGCTGCTTCCAGTGCCCTGGCTGTGCCTCCCCGAGGTGGGCACCATGCAGGGCCCAGACAGCAACTGCAGGTCAAAGCTCCTGTGCCAAGTGGCATTTTGGTCATGGGCACCAGCGATGGCAGAGTCAGAGAGCTGCTTGGCTTGGGAAGGGCTGCCAAGGTCACCCAGGCCAGCCAGCAACCCAGCACCACCATGGGTACCAACCCATGCCCCCAGCTGCCATGGCTCTTGCACACCTCCAGGGCTGGGGACTCCAACACCCCCCTGGGCAGCCTGTGCCAATCCCTGACCACTCCTGCAGCACAGAAATGGTTCCTGATTTCCAGCCTAGCTCTCCCCTGGCACAAGTTCAGGCCATTTGCAGTCCTGCTGGTGGAGCTCATGCTGCTGAGAGCACTCTGCCCTGGGTGAGGTGAGGAGACCTCTCTGGAGGAGCTCTCCAGCCTCAGCTGGCAGCCCGAGCAGGAGCCTCTTTCCCTGGAGCACTCCAGCTGCAGTTTCCCCACCCCAGGCTTCTGTAATGCAGCAGCTTTGGCTGAAGGCATGGCAGAGCCTGGCACTGTCCTGCATCTGGAGAGCCTGGCACTGACCCCAAACCCCTGACCTTGAAATCTGCAGCATCTCAGATGGATCTGGGTCCAAGGGCACAATTCCACTAACTTAGCTTCTTGGGGCAGCCCCTGGGCTGCTGTCTGCAGGCACTCCAGGGCTGGTGCTGGCAGCTGGCAGCCTCCTCATTTCCTTGGTGGTTTTAGCAGGGTTCTTTGGGCATCACCTCCCTTGCCACTGTCTCGCATCAGCTGCTTTGGTTTGTGCCCAGGCTTAGCTGTAAAGCTGCCTGTGGGTAGCCAGACCAGAAATGGGCATTTTGAGTTTGCTCCACCCAGCTCTGACACACCTCTGGCTGCAGGCAAGGAGGATTGGAGTGCAGTGATCTGGCACAGGAGGCTCACTGTGGCCTTCGCTCTTCCAAATCTGCTGCTCACCTGGGCACAGCCTCCTCAAGCCCTGCACAATGCCTTAAAGATGCCCCAGTCGCATGGGCAAGGCTAAAGCTGAGCTGCCTGGCAGCTGGAGGTGTCGAAGGCCAGGCTGGGTGAGACCCTGGGCAGCCTGGGCTGGGGAGTGGTGACCACTGGGAAGGATGGAGCTGAATGGCCTTAAAGCTGCCTCCCTGGGCTGGCACTGGGTGGCCTTAAAGCTGCCTCCCTGGGCTGGCACTGGGTGGCCTTAAAGCTGCCTCCTTGGGCTGGCACTGGGTGGCCTTAAAGCTGCCTCCTTGGGCTGGCACTGGGTGGCCTTAAAGCTGCCTCCTTGGGCTGGCACTGGGTGGCCTTAAAGCTGCCTCCTTGCCCATAGTCCCTTCCTGCAGCCGCCCTCAGCCCCTGGAAGGCCACTCCAAGGTCTCCTGGAAGCCTTCTCCTCTCCAGGCTGCTCAGCCCCACCTCTCTCAGCCTGTCCTCACGGCAGAGCTGCTGCAGCCCTCTGAGCACTTCTGTGCCCCCCTCTGCCCACACCC